>OX246746.1:11622466-11717529 GCA_945910005.1 Isoperla grammatica | reverse complement strand
TTTATGAGCACAGTCTACTTTCCGTACAATTAGTTTGGACTATATGACCAACGTTTACGTTTAAAAGTTTGTCATTTACTATAATTATTCATGGTTCATTAAAATATAAATGTACATTGAAATAGTATTTTAATATCCCATCCATCATTTCCAACTGTGCCTGGAATTGTGCTTATTCTCTTGTTGGATAAATAAATAATAATAATATTTATTTATTAATTTATTTAATGTCTATCCTATTCAGTTATAAAAACTGATTAACAAAGAAGGACCTTAAATAAAACTAGGCTATGCAAACAATTAATAATAATGAAATCATAAATAACAAGAACAACAAAAACAAAACAAAATACTTAACTATATAAAATAAAAATCAAGAACAAGAAAAAATAATTGAGAAGGGAAATAAAATCGAATGAAGTAGAAATTCAACATATTAAATAATAAAAAAAAAGTATGTAAATAAGAAAGAACATCAAGAAAAAAAAATATATAAGTGAAAAAGAAGAAAAAGAAGAAAAAAGAAGAAAAAAGAAAATAAGAAAAGAAGAAAAGAAAAAAGAAAAAAGAAAAAAGAAAAAAGAAAAAAGAAAAAAGAAAAAGAAAAAAGAAAAAAGAAAAAGAAAAAAGAAAAAAGAAAAAAGAAAAAAGAAAAAAGAAAAAAGAAAAAAGAAAAAAGAAAAAAGAAAAAAGAAAAAAGAAAAATATGTTGAAGTGTTTGAAGCGCTTCTAATTAAAAGACTTTGATAATTGCGTCTACGTTGGGGATGATTGGCAGAATACCATTCTTTCATAAACGTATAGTTTATCACATACTTATGAGAAATGTATGTTTGTGTTATTATTCAATACATAATTTTGCTGTGGTAATTGTAGTGAACACTGAATGTAGTGCCGGAAGGTTGGTGGCAGACAGTGAATAAAGATGGACGAAACCTACAAGCGTGTGTAGTCTTTCTCCTCATCCAAGACTGAATACCTTACAGTGGCGACGAGGATGGGATCAGATCTTCACAGTTGTCCATGATGAAGACACGTCTGACATACAGCTTGATATTGTTCTTCTTTTTCTTGTTTTCAAAAAGGTCAAACGGAGCACGGCGAGGAACAAAGAGAAGGGCACGGAATTCTAGCTGTCCTTCAACAGAGAAGTGCTTGACAGCTAAATGGTCTTCCCAATCATTGGTCAACGACTTGTAGAATTCTCCATACTCTTCTTGGCTAATATCATCGGGGTTGCGTGTCCAGATGGGTTTAGTCTTGTTCAGTTCTTCATCCTCTGTGTACTTTTCTTTAACAGTCTTCTTTTTCTTTTTATCCTTTTCTTTATCCTCGTCATCATCTTCTCCAACATCCTCAATTTTTGGTTTCTCATCATCTCCCTCCTTCTCCTCTTCCTTCTTTTCTTCTTCAGCCTCATCGTCGCTCAGTTCCTTGTCTCGCTCCTTCTCTACCATCAGCTTGATGGGATACCCAATGAACTGAGAGTGCTTCTTGACAATTTCCTTGATCTTCCTTTCTTCCAAAAACTCCGCTTGGTCTTCCTTGATGTGCAGAACGATCTTCGTTCCACGGCCCAAAGGCTCACCAGGGTCGGTGCGGATGGTGAATGAACCCCCGGCAGACGATTCCCACAAATATTGCTCATCATCGTTATGGTTTGAGGTCACAGTGACTTTGTCAGCAATCAGATAGGCAGAGTAGAATCCCACACCAAACTGACCAATCATGGAGATGTCTGCACCAGCTTGAAGGGCTTCCATGAACGCTTTAGTGCCAGATTTGGCAATGGTTCCCAAGTTGTTAACTAAATCTGCCTTTGTCATACCAATGCCAGTGTCAATGATGGTCAGGGTGCGGTCATTCTTGTTTGGGATCAGCTTGATGAACAGCTCCTTTCCGCTCTCCAGCTTTGACGGATCTGTCAAAGACTCGTAGCGAATCTTATCCAAAGCATCAGAAGAGTTGGAGATCAATTCCCTCAAGAAGATTTCCTTGTTGGAATAGAAGGTGTTGATGATCAAGGACATCAACTGGGCGATCTCTGCCTGGAAGGCGAACGTCTCCACCTCCCCAGCATCTTGCATCTGCACGTCTTCAGGCATCTTGTACACAATATACTAGACTCTGGTAGGCGAACTTCAGCAACAAAACTCAACACCAAATTCTCTGTAGCGAATAACGACCACGCGCGCTTGATGGGACCTTTTTAAGCATCTCTCGTGAGATGCTTCAACAAAATAAGATCTTGAAAGTCATTCGCAAGAATCTGGTTAAGAAATGTCTGGAATTGTTTGAAGAGTTGGCTGAAGACAATGACAACTACAAAAAATACTATGATCAATTTAGTAAGAATCTCAAACTGGGAATCCACGAAGACAGCTCAAACAGAAAGAAGATTTCTGACCTCCTTCGCTACTCTACCTCCGTTTCTGGAGATGATTTGACTTCTCTACAACTACGGAACCTTTACGTAGACTTCTCCGGAGGGATGTATCGTTCAATTGGGGCGCAGAGCAGGATCAAGCATTTGACCAAATCAAGAAGAAGTTGTGTGACACTGAGACGCTAGGATTCTACATACCGGGAGCCCCGACCAGTATCATAGCGGACGCAAGCCCGTACGGCCTTGGTGCAGTACTGGTGCAAGACCAAGCTGGGGTACCGCGTATTATTGAATATGCTAGCCGCTCACTGACCGATGCAGAGTGTAAGTTCAGCCACATTGAAAAAGAGGCCCTTGCACTTGTCTGGTCGTGTGAGCGTTTCCACTATTATATATATGGAGGAACATTTACGCTCATCACAGACCACAAACCTCTACAATTTATTTTTGGCTCCAAATCAAAACCTTGTGCCCGGGTAGAGAGGTGGATGTTGCGCCTCCAAGGTTATAATTACAACGTTTTGTATCAACCAGGAAAAGGGAATATAGCCGACCCCCTATCCAGGCTTCTGAGGCCGAGGGTAAACGTTGAGCCCAACAAGAATCAAGATACATACATTCATTGGGTGGCGTCACAGGCAGTACCTCGAGCCATGCGGCTAGAGGAGATCCAAGCAGCATCAGAAGAGGATGAGGAGTTAACTCAAGTGAGGCAATGTCTTGTTACGAACCAATGGCCTGCGGAGCTTCGGACATATGAACTCATAAAAGGAGAGCTCAGCAATTGCGAACCAGTAGTTCTCCGTGGACCACGGCTGGTGATTCCGAAGAAGCTTCGTGCACAGGTCCTTGAATTAGCTCATCAAGGCCATCCAGGCATCGTTTCTATGAAACAGAAACTGCGCTCGAAAGTATGGTGGCGAAGCATCGATAAGGACATTGAGCTATTCTGTAAACGTTGTCACGACTGCCAGCTAGTCAGCTCGTACAACCCTCCCGAGCCAATGACGAGGAGTGTTTTGCCAGAACACCCATGGCAAGATATCGCTATCGATTATCTGGGGCCACTGCCTAACGGACAATTCATCCTGGTTGCAGTGGACTATTACTCTAGATTTTATGAAGCTACCCTAACAAGAAGTACTACATCGGAGAATACAATCAACATACTCGACGAAATCTTTATGAGATTTGGATTCCCGGAGTCAATAAAGGCAGATAACGCAGCGTACTTTCGAAGTAAGGAGTTCCAATCCTACTGTGGAAACAACAACATAACGATTCGACATTCAACGCCGGAGTGGCCGCAAGCCAATGGACTGGTAGAACGCCAAAACCGCTCCATCGTTAAGCGTTTGAAGATAGCCGCATCAGCGAATGTTAACATCGAAAGCGCGCTTCGGGAATATCTGTTTCTTTACCGTACTACCCCACACACGGTGACAGGATGTACACCTGCCTTTCTCATGTTTGGAAGGGAATTGCGGGACAGAATCCCAACCCTGCAACTGAAGTCAACACAGCGGTTGGATGAGGCAGTCCGTGATCGAGACATGATGATGAAGCAGAAAGGGAAGGAGCACGGTGACAACACTAGACATGCTACGTATAGCGAAATAGCAGTAGGAGACCTAGTGTTGGCCCGGCAAGGAAAGAAGAATAAACTCACTACACCCTACTACCCAGTGCCCTTTGAAGTGACTGACCGATTGGGCAGTGCGGTAACTATCAAGTCAACGGCTGGTGTGGAATACCGCAGGAACGTGACCCACCTCCGGAAGTACCAGTCACAGGATGAAGCGAGTTCCGAGATAAACCCAACATCCTCGGATGGCGAACCTGAGAGACCCATGGGAACTGGACCTCCGCTTCAAGCAACAACCTCTCCACCGCATGCTGTCTCATCTCCAGCTCGCAATCCGGACTTACATCAAAACCAGGGATTGCCGCGTCCAATACGGCAGAGGAAAGCTCCTGCATGGCTGAATGACTATGATAAGTAGTCACAGGGCTGAGATCCTATTTCATATTGCTATGTTAACGTTATTATATGTACCCATAATCCATTTAGCCTTATTTAGCCACTAAATATTATATTTTTTCTCTTGCATTGCTGCTGTTTAACCCCCATTGGACCGTAGCAAGATTCATTATGCATTATCTTTATTTGTATTCCTTGACATGGATTATGTCTTAGTTCTAAAAAAAAAAAAAAAAAAGAAAAGGAGATATGTAGTGAACACTGAATGTAGTGCCGGAAGGTTGGTAGCAAGCAGTGAATAAAGATGGACGAAACCTACAAGCGTGTGTAGTCTTTCTCCTCATCCTAAAGTCCGAATACCTTACAACATGTATTTACAATAATTTACAGTTACATTTAGACGGAACGTTTCGGCTTACACAGCCTTGATCACCCGTCAGTGTAAACAGACTTACTGACTAAATTTAAAAAGTACATGAATATATATACAAGGCGCTGTTGGTGGTGGAGGGGAGAGTTAGCCAGGTGAGGTAGTTCTCTGTATACCCTCCAGAGCCCCAAGGCTAGCACAGGTTGAGATTGGGAGGCATACGGGAGCTGGTAACCATCTGGTGAGCCAGTTCCCACTTTCTGAGCTCTCCCTCGCTGCAGTTGTGTGGCAAAGCCCTGATGATGCTGGTATTGAAGCAGTCATTAGAGGCTAGGTTGTGACTGGTCGCATGCAGGGCCACTGGTTTCTCATTGGCAATCACAGTGTCGTGCCTGTGCCCATTCATTCTCTGCCTAAGAGTGTTGGTGGTTAGGCCTATGTACTCTGCGGGGCAGTGCAGACACCGGAGCTGGTAGACGAGGTTTTGTGTAGTACAGGTGTTATGTTGTTGGATGTACGTGCAGCTTTTTTGGGATTGATGGTGGATCATAAATTAAAGTGGGCAGAGCATGTTCAGAAGGTGTGTGGTAAACTAAGCACAGCATGCTTTGTGTTAAGAAATGTAACTAAGCGCTGTAACCCGAACGTAGCTAGGATGGTGTATTTCTCATTCTATCAATCTGTTATACAATATGGCATTTTGTTTTGGGGGAATGCAAAATCTATAATACAAATTTTTAGGATTCAGAAAAGGGCAGTACGACTTCTCGCTAAACTACCTAACAGAGCATCACGCAGGAATAAATTTAGATCACTAGGGATACTGACAGTAACTTGTCTCTACATTCTGGATCTGGCTATGTTTGTCAATGATAATCCACAGTATTTTGGATGAAATAGTAGCGTTCACCACTACAATACAAGGCAGAGAGAGGATTTACACAGCCAGTTTAGTAGGCTTAGGCTAGGAGAGGACGACCCTATACACGCAGGTGTCAAAGTATTTAACCGACTGCCTGAAGGAATTAAAATAAATATTGGGGAAAGCTGTTATAAGAATGAGGTCAAGGCCTAGCTTATGGATCAAGAATTTTATTCACTGACATAATTCTATGGTCTTAAAGATAAAGATTAATATTTTTGCTTCTTCCTTTTATTCGTATTATACTTTTACTTTGGAACCCTGACTTAATGTATGTATAATGTATATATCTGTGTATATGTCTGTACTACTAATTTGACAACATCTAAAACTTGCCACCACTTAGGTGTGTGGAGCTGACAAGTGTAAAAAAAAAGATTGCTAATAAATAAATAAATGTTGTACGTCATCTTTGTAGCTCTGGCTGAGAACGTCTTGGTCGGGAGGTTTAAAGGGCATGTGAGGCAGCGGTTGCTTTCGCAGGGGTACAAGCCTCGAGGTAGGGCGTTATCTTTTGGCTTCCTCTGCAGGTCGTGCCTTACAGCATGTTGCTCAGGTTCGGAGGACGTCTGAAGAACACCCTGGGAAGGTTGGTAGCCAGGTGTTGTGTAGCGGCGGAGGAAGCAAGAAGATGGCTACAACGTTTAAGAATGCCGTTGAGAACGGGTAGGCCAGGGTGCCATTGTGTGCCATGATGTCTCCTTGGGTGGGTTTGGCTTTGATAGGCATGTCTGTGGTGGTGCGGTACACTTGCCTTTCAACTTGTTCTTGCGGGTACCCTCGGGCAACAAAGGCATTTACAATGCGGTGGCAGTAGTACGCAAGGTCTTCATCGTTAGAGCAGATACGTCTGCCTCGGGCAGCACCTGGATCAACTTCCTGGATGTTGACATCTCTATCGAGGAAGGACAGCTCCGCACCAGTGTACACTTCAAGCTGACCAACAGTATGCAGTACCTACACTACAATAGTTGTCACCCGCAGTACACCAAACGGTCTCTGCCCCACTCGCTGGCCACCCGGGGCAGACATATCTGCTCTAACGATGAAGACCTTGCGTACTACTGCCACCGCATTGTGAATGCCTTTGTCGCCCGAGGGTACCCGCAAGAACAAGTTGAACGGCAAGTGTACCGCACCACCACAGACACGCCTATCAAAGCCAAACCCTCCCAAGGAGACATCATGGCACACAATGGCACCCTGGCCTACCCGTTCTCAACGGCATTCTTAAACGTTGTAGCCATCTTCTTGCTTCCTCCGCCGCTACACAACACCTGGCTACCAACCTTCCCAGGGTGTTCTTCAGACGTCCTCCGAACCTGAGCAACATGCTGGTAAGACACGACCTGCAGAGGAAGCCAAATAAATAAATAAATAAATAAATTCACATTTGGAGTCCACCCACTCAGTAACTAAACTGATTTGCAGTGGGGGACTTTAATTTAAAGTGACTATACCAACCCTGTAGGCTTCGAACACCATCGACGAGTGAGCGATAACCAATCAAAGATCGATATTTCAAATACGAAACATATGAATCAGTGATTGGACAGTGCGAACACCTGCGGACAAATGCCAGAATCAACAAGGCCGATTCAGAACAACTTTGAATTTATTGAGTGCTTCGTTGCTAGGACGGCTCCAAAGTCACCGTTTACTTATTCCTAAGCCAAGAAATGATGGAATTGAATCCATATTAGAAGTTAAAAAACTTCTGCGTGAAGCGGGATTTGAACCCGGGACCTTCTGCATTGGAAGCAGGTATGCTTACCACTGGACCAACGAGCCACCTAACGCCCTACCTTGAGGCTCGTACACCTGCGAAAGCCACCGCTGCCACACATGCCCTATAAACCTCCCGACCAAGACGTTCTCAGCCAGAGCTACAAAGATGACGTACAACATAACACCTGTACTACACAAAACCTCGTCTACCAGCTCCGGTGTCTGCACTGCCCCGCAGAGTACATAGGCCTAACCACCAACACTCTTAGGCAAAGAATGAATGGGCACAGGCATGACACTGTGATTGGTGATTGCTAATGAGAAACCAGTGGCCCTGCATGCGACCAGTCACAACCTAGCCTTTAATGACTGCTTCAATACCAGCATCATCAAGGCTTTGCCACACAACTGCAGCGAGGGAGAGCTCAGAAAGTGGGAACTGGCTCACCAGATGGTTACCAGCTCCCGTATGCCTCCCAATCTCAACCTGTGCTAGCCTTGGGGCTCTGGAGGGTATACAGAGAACTACCTTGCCTGGCTAACTCTCCCCTCCACCACCAACAGTGCCTTGTATATATATTCATGTCCTTTTTAAATTTAGTCAGTTAGTCTCTTTACACCGACGGGTGATCAAGGCTGTGTAAGCCGAAACGTTCCATCTAAATGTAATTGTAAATTATTGTAAATACATGTATTCTCCTCAACACGGCTGCCGATTTTCTTTAAGTTTTAAGGTGAGTTGTTGGTTCCTATAATTCTTCCCCTTTCAATATATATACGTAACTGTAAGAGCTCTGGATTTATTTATTATAACGTGTCTTCATTATTTAGAACATATTTTAAATTTGACTTCCATTCTTATATTGATCAATGTAGGCCCCCTTTGCTACTGCTGCCATAAGTCATAGTTTAGTTTAGTTTAGTTTATTTATTTCTTCCTTTGGCCAGATACATAGATCTAAAATTGGAAATGTCCAGTGTACATAAAATGTAAACATATAGTAAAATACAAGTATAAAACATACAGTAAAGTACATTGTCTTAATCTATACAGTAAGCTACACCACATTCTTCGAATCATTCCACACACTACCCTAAAACCTATTTACTCGACTAATTAATCTGCTATGGGATCTAATTTTGCTATTTAGAAATTCTGACACATTATAGAACGAGTGTGTAACCAAATATTCATGAAGCTTAGATTTGAAAGTGTCTATGTTGGTTTCTCGCTTGATAAAATCGGGTAGTTTATTATAGCATTTTGCCGGCATTATGTGGACTTTTTTTGGCTAGAGTTTGATTTATGGGAAACATATGAAGGTGGTTTTTGTGCCTTGTGTTATGTTGATGGACATCGGAATTTGCTGTGTATGTTTCAAGGTTTGCTTTGGTTTGGATTATGGTTTCGTAAATAAAAATGCTTGGAAATGTAAGGATTTTGTGATTCTTAAAAAGTTCTCTACATGTCGGTGTCCATAATACATTGGTATGTATGCACCTCACTATGTTTGCCATCGGGCTACTTCTTATCAAACCTGTACAGGCTGTACAGGTTTGATAATTTATTTATTTATTTTATGAAGCCTTTCGTTTTACACTCAAATGCATGTTAAGACATGCGAGTCTTGAAAGCATTACCTGAACACACGACCGTCCAACACGAAGCCCAGTACACGGTTCCTAGTCGACCTCGCTCATATGGTTTTAACATCGAACAACTTCACATTCATAAATGATCACTATCTGCAGGTCAAAGGAACGGCCATGGGAACAAGAATGGCACCCGCATATGCGAATTTGTTCATGGGCAGAATAGAAGATAGTTTCCTGAGCAAACATTCACTCCGCCCGGTGTGCTGGCTGCGTTTCATAGACGATATCTTCGCAATTTGGACGCATGGGCAGGACGCCCTGGAAGTGTTTCTAAATGAGTTAAACACCAGCCAGGCAGTCAAGTTCACCTGGGACTTCTCACCAACGAAAGTCAACTTCCTAGATGTAGACGTTCAGTTAAAAGAGGGTACCTTACAAACAAGTGTGCACATCAAACCCACCAACAGCATGCAATACTTGCACTATAACAGCTGTCACCCCACCCATATGGAAAAATCCCTTCCGTACTCTATGACCACGAGAGGACGGAGAATTTGCTCGGAAGAAGTCAACTTGGCTAAATACTGCGAAAAGATCACCGCAGCTTTCATCAACCGGGGCTATCCTCCACAGCTGGTCATACAGCAAGTAGCACGCCCACTGAAATCCACACCACCAGCCGAAGCCAGCAGCATTATTCCACTCATAACTCAGTGGCATCCAGGGCTACAGCAACTCAACGGCATAATCACTAGGAATCGTCATATACTCCGGACCTCACCATCTACGCAGAACCTAAAAATACCTAGGGTAACCTTCCGTAGACCACCAAACCTCAAGGACATGCTAGTGAAGAAATACCCGAAAGGTGACAACAACACACCTAGCACACTGAAGCCACCACATGGATCGTACCCATGTGGTAGCAATAGGTGCAAGACTTGTCCTATAAACACTCCAGCGACAACGTTCACGGCACGAGCAACCGGGAAGGCCTACACCATCGTAGGCCACAACACCTGTGCTACCAAACAACTTACCTACCAACTGGCATGTAACCACTGCCCAGCAGAGTATATAGGTTTAACAACGACCACCTTCAACACAAGGATTAATGGGCACAGACATGACACAAGGTCAAAGAAAGTTGATAAGCCAGTAGCCAAACATGCCGGTGACCACGACAAACCGTTCAACGACTGCTACAAAGCAACAGTTGTGAGGTCCCTGCCTAGCAACTGTACAGACATGGAGTTACGGAGATGGGAGCTAGCTTACCAGTGGATTACTAACTCCAGAATCCCTCCTTGTCTAAACCTGCGGTAAGCTCATCCCTCTCTTCCCAACTCCACATACCAACAGTGACCTGTAAATAGTATAAATAGTATAGATAGTGTAAATAGTGTTAATAGTAGAATTAGCGCGTATAATTTAAGTTTACCGGAAGTTCTCTATGTCAACCGGAAGTGAGGTAGTCTCGACCATACCGGAAGTCACGCGACAATAGAGACTTCCGACCCAGTCTTTCCTCCACCTTCGTCGGGTGATCAAGGCCACGTCAGGCCGAAACCGTCTCGACGTTTTGTATATATCTTTTTGTGTTTCTATCTACTCCGAAGGCCGCAACTACTACCAGGTAAGCTGTTGGTTCCTTCCTATCCTTCCCCCCAAGCTCAAACCAGCCGTTAGGCAAACTTACACAAATTCACACAAACAATGATATGTAAATGATACATTTGAACCATTTTGGGTAGTCCAAATATTCAGATAGTGTATGAAAACTATGCTGCAAAAAGAATTGTTTTACTTTACTCTTAAATATATCTCTTATACCACTGTTCATTGTAATTTTTATGTCCTCTGGTAATTTATTAAAAAATTTTATACCCATATGTAAAGGGTCATTGTCCAATATTTTTAGTCTGTGACTAACCATAAGAAGTAGCCCGACTCAAAAAGCAACCACCTTTAAACGCACCTTCACAAGTATTGTTCAGGCCCTGCAGACTTGACAACCGCGCTGTTGTGGGTTCACCAGGGCATAGATGGTTGGATCCTCAGTGGTGCAGTAGAATGGAGTCAAACTTGACCCGTTGTGTGTAGGGGACGTTTCGCACACAGAGCCGCATGTCTTGGTTGGCTGAGTGACAGACAAAATACAAAACATTTAACTACCGGTACAACAAGTTCAATAGCCAGGCTATAGTCTCCAATGCTTTCCTTACACCCATGTAATGGAGCTCACAGTTAAAGTTAAGTGTTTTCATAACTAGCAGGATGAGATCATGTGGCAAAGTAGTTGCTGTATCAACCTAATGTCTAGTTACATCCATTTCAGTCCAACCCTGGGTACTGAGCATAGGCGCCGAGTTTTGATTTTCCTTGGGGGGGCTTAACCTACGATCGACAGTATCTGCGTGGGAAGTCTGGGGTCTGGGGCAAAGGTCACAGCCGCCGGGGGCAAATTTTGTTGGGGTAATGTTGCCATCGAGATGGCCTTAGAAGCGATCTGAGGTATTATTTTGAAAGGGAAGATTAAAATACCTAGTATTAAGTTGTTTTCTCGTATTTTAACCTTCCATCCAGTGGCGTAGCTATCGGGTGGCAGAGGGTGCAGTTGCACCCTCTCTCCAACTCCATGTTTGTCCCAATAATCGATGTATGGTTTTAGTTTAACCTGATGACAATTTTCTATTGTCGCAAAATTATTACCAATTTACAATTATTTCGCGCTCATTACACAAGAAAAATTAGGCATTAGACTTGACAGTTCAACATGCAAGAACTGACAGGCGAAAAGAGTTTCAACTAAGGAAAAATGTGAAGCAATTTTATCCATAGGGGAACAAAAGACAGTAATCTTCCTATTAAATTCCACAGAAACGACTCAAAGAGTAATGTTTGCTTGACTGCACTTACAAACGAATTTGGCTATTGTTTTACTATAAATAGTTATCAAATTAGCTTTTCTTGGAACTGAATAAATAAGTGAAAACAGACGGATTTGCCATGGTCAGGAAAAGCTGTTTGGACTGGTGGCTTCTCTTATAGAAGAGGGTTGGTCATCAATTCAGTATTCGTTGATCCTTCATTGCCCATTGGGTGTGGGCGCGTGTGTGAACTCTGAGTGTCCCCGTTCATCTTATTGCTTTTAATGCGGTTAGTTCTACATATTTTAAAAACTAATATTTGTTGGGTTATTGTGTATGATTGTGTCGTGTGGTTTGAGTTATTGAAATATAGTAGGTCTATTAGGTCTATATACAGTGAGTTAAAATTTAAGTTTCAAACATGAACGTGTATAAACATGATTGTGGCGCCATGAAAAGGGAGTAAAAAAAGAAAGTGAAAAACAAATCAATCAGCAACTAAAACTTGACACATTCTTTCAAGTACGTACTAGTCGTCCATCAGGCAGTGCAACTGACCAAACCGTAAGTAAAGATACAACAGACTTAATAGCTAAAGCCGATCCTGAAGATAAACAAGAGCAACAGCAACTTAGTTGAAGAGTTACAAAATGATTATTTACCGGTACGATTATTTGTCCGCCAACTTATTGTATTGTATTGTACCTACTGATATCCCTGAGCAGACTAATACTAGCTACTCTACCGACAATGCCAACTTTAATAAATTAACGTCTCAAGATAAACGATTCATAATCTCTTTAGGACCGTGCAAACTATGCGGCCCATTCCCGCGAGTGTTTTGTGCGTATAAACAAAAAATGGGGGAGGGCCCGGCGTGTCCAGTGTGCACCCGGGCCCGTAAAGGCGTAGCTACGCCACTGCTTCCATCACATTGTTTTGTAGTTTTAACCTATTATGTAAATTAATTTTGTAAGTGTCTATTACAAACTCTTTCTGGCAAGGAATATATGTGTAAAATAACGCATTATTTATTAACGTTACGAGATCCTATCATTCCGTGGTCTGGCTAAACGAACGGTTTTGCAACCCACGCACTAATAGAGTGATTTTACAAAGAAGGGGTAGGAGTTTTCAAGAAGTACAAGTTTCTTCACCATAGTTGACATTGAACATTCTAGTTGTCAGGTGAAATCCTATAATTATAGGCTCCTTCATAAGTGCACTGCTCAGTGCTCTCTATTGACAGCTTTTCCCCGAAAATATCGTTAGAAAACTAATTTTTGCCACTGGGGGCTGAGCAAGATGGACTGTCAAAGAACCAAGACACACCAACAAAAAAAAAGAAGGCTCTCATATACAATACGTGGTATGGGAAATAGACACAATTTGTCGATGTGCATTAATTCGAAAGGCCCTTTAGCAAAACAACAATAATGGTTACTGTTTGAAGAAGCAACTCCTTTTAGCTCCTCAGGGGGGGCTGCGCCCCCCTGCGTTACAGCTGGGGGGGCTCAAGCCCCGTTGCCTCCGGTACTCGGCGCCAATGGTACTGAACTCTTCAGGATCATGCAGGCTTACTCTTAGAAAGGCATAGGACCTAAAAAAAAAATAAAAACACAGCAATTGCACCTATATTGCTTTCTATGCATTAGGGTGAACGCACGATTAATAAAATGGGATTTGCGTGTTATTTTTGACTACATAACTTCATCCTACTCAAAAAATACCATGAATATAGCGCATTTCTAAAGCACGATTTTCCACCTCAAATTGTTTAAAGCCGGAGGCCTTCAAAACTGATCAAAATTAAAAATGTGCGGGACATGTAGTATTTGTAACACATATAATAGGGGGTATTTGTTTATTAAAAATAATAACATTTGATGCATCATAAGTGGGTACAGTAGTCCCTCGTTAATTCAAACTCGGTTAATTCAAAATTATGTATAATTCAAACTATTGATGGAGTCCCAGCAGAAGATTTAGGTATGGTGCTTAGGGTTAAAGTTCTTTTAATTCAAAATTTTGTAATTCAAATTGGAGTTTTTAGAGTCCCTTGAAATTTGAATTAAAGGGGGATTACTGTATAAAGGTAGGAGCAAAACAGGAAACTGGAACATTATTGCTATCTAATGTTTGGTTTACACACGGGTCTAAGAATTAAGGTTTAAAGTTGAAGCATGCTAAATACATTAGTGTTCACACACGGTCACTAGGTCTAAGAGCCAGGTCTAAGGATTTAAGAAGTTGGCCAACTTTCATCTCTTAGACCAGGGATTTAAGATTCTTAGACCCAACCAATCAGAAGCATCGACGTCACTATCATTTGCCAATCGGAGAGTGACTGCATCAGTCAAATTATTAAATTATTCAGTGTTTATCAGTGTTTAGCAAGGATCTATGTGAACCGAGAGGCTTAGTCCTTGGATATTAAAACCTTAAACCTAGACCTTAAAAATCTGTGTAAACGCACCATAAGCATTAGGGTAAACAGATGATAAATAACATAGTATTTTTATATTGACACCCACCATTCACTCTTTTTGAGGTTGTATGTTAAAATACCTCTAGGGATTAAAATATTAAGTTTTTTTAATTGAAAAATTCCCTACAAACATAATCCCATGTGGAACATGTCCTTTTGCGTTAGAAATTAAAGGTGCTGTTTCGATCCATACTATATTTATACCAAATAAGAATGTATTAAATTGGCCTGAAAATTTGACACAAGGAAGAACCAATGAAGCAATTAAGTAGGTTGTAAAATTCAGCTGTGGTTGTACTTTGTGAATTAGGCTCTACACATGTAAGGTGTGATTTGAAATACATAGTTGATCTTAATTAAAGTTTGGTTTGTCTGATGATTTGGTTATTTCACCAGTGAGACACCTCAATGCCCTGTCTGCAGTAACTTCCATGAAAGGTTGAATGCTTTTTGTGCATGTCGATGGTCGTCCCTTCGGTTACCAAGGTTTTTCATGGGTTCAATACAACAGGGGCGGACTGGGATAAAAAGACCCGGGATGCTGGGTTTCCGGAGGGAGGTCCGCACAAGGTGGCATACTTCTTGAAAAGTCCTACCCCTTCTTTGTAAAATCACCCTATTACGTTTGCCTCGGGTGGCCAGCGAGTGGGGCAGAGACCGTTTGGTGTGCTGCGGGTGACAGCTACTGTAGTGTACGTACTGCATACTGTTTGTCGGCTTGAAGTGTACACTGGTGCGGAGCTGTCCTTCCTCGATAGAGATGTCAACATCCAGGAAGTTGATCTAGGTTCTGCCGGAGGCAGACGTATCTGCTCTAACGATGAAGACCTTGCGTACTACTGCCACCGCATTGTGGATGCCTTTGTTGCCCAAGGATACAACACAACTGCAGCGAGGGAGAGCTCAGAAAGTGGGAACTGGCTCACCAGATGGTTACCAGCTCCCGTATGCCTCCCAATCTCAACCTGTGCTAGCCTTGGGGCTCTGGAGGGTATACAGAGAACTACCTTGCCTGGTTAACTCTTCCCTCCACCACCAACAGCGCCTTGTATATATTCATGTACTTTTTAAATTTAGTCAGTTAGTCTATTTACATTGACGGGTGATCAAGGCTGTGTAAGCCGAAACGTTCCGTCTAAATGTAATTGTAAATTATTGTAAATACATGTAATCTCCATCTCAACACGGCTGCCAATCTGCTTTAAGGTGAGCTGTTGGTTCCTATTTCCCTCTCAAAACATATACGTAACTGTAAGAGCTCTGGATTTATTTATTATAATGTGTCTTCATTATTTAGAACATATTTTAAATTTGAGCTTCCATTCTTATATCGATCAATGTAGTTACCTTTTGCTACTGCTGCCATAAGTCAAAATGCATTGGTATGTATGCACCTCACTATGTTCGCCATCGGGCTACTTTATATCAAACCTGTAAAGGCTGTACAGGTTTGACAATCTATTTATTTATTTTAAGAAGCCTTTCGTTTTACACTCAAATGCATATTAAGACATGCGAGTCTTGAATGTAGTCAAGTTCTCTAAAACTAAATGCAATGTAGTATGGTGCAGTATGCACCAAACATATTACAGACAATGATACCTATGTAAATGATACATTTGAACTACTATGGATAGTTCAAATATTCAGATAGTGTATAAAAACTATGCTGTAACAAGAATTGTTTTACTTTACTCTTAAATATATCTCTTTTATCACTATTAAAAATAAAATAAATAAATTCACATTTAGAGTCTACCCACTCAGTAACTAAACTGATTTGCAGTGGGGGACTTTAATTTAAAGTGACTAAACCAACCCAGGCTTCGAACACCATCGACGAGTGAGCGATAACCAATCAAAGATCGATATTGTTCATTGTTATTGTTATGTCCTCTAGTAATCTATTAGAAAATTTGTTACCCATATGTATAGGGTCATTGTCCAACATCTTTAGTCTGTGACTAACCATAAGAAGTAGCCAGACTCAAAAAGCAACCACCTATGAACGTACCTTCACAAGTATTGTTCAGGCCCTGCAGACTTGACAGCCATGCTGCCGTGGGCCCACCAGGGCATAGATGGTTGTATCCTCAGTGGTGCAGTAGAATGGAGTCAAACTTGACCCGTTGTGTGTAGGGGACGTTTCGCACACAGAGCCGCATGTCTTGGTTGGCTGAGTGACAGACAAAATACAAAACATTTAACTACAACAAGTTCAATAGCCAGGCTATAGTCTCCAATGCTTTCCTTACACCCATGTAATGGAGCTCACAGTTAAAGTTAAGTGTTTTCATAACTAGCAGGATGAGATCATGTGGCAAAGTAGCTGCTGTATCAACCTAATGTCTAGTTACATCCATTTCAGTCCAACCCTGGGTACTGAGCATAGGCGCCGAGTTTTGATTTTCCTTGGGGGGGCTTAACCTACGATTGACAGTATCTGCGTGGGAAGTCTGCACTAATAGGGTGATTTTACAAAGAAGGGGTAGGACTTTTCAAGAAGTACAAGTTTCTTCACCCTAGTTGACGCGAGGTTGACAGCGAGGGAGAGCTCAGAAAGTGGGAACTGGCTCACCAGATGGTTACCAGCTCCCGTATGCCTCCCAATCTCAACATGCGCTAGCGTTGGGGCTCTGGAGGATATACAGAGAAGTACCTTACCTTACCTGGCTAACTCTCCCCTCCACCACCAACAGCGCCTTGTATATTATATATTCATGTACTTTTTAAATTTAGTCAGTTAGTCTCTTTACACCGACGGGTGATCAAGGCTGTGTAAGCCGAAACGTTCCGTCTAAATGTAATTGTAAATTATTGTAAATACATGTTATCTCCATCTCAACATGGCTGCCGATCTGCTTTAAGGTGAGCTGTTGGTTCCTATAACTCTTCCCCTCTCAATATATATACATAACTGTAAGAAGCTCTGGATTTATTTATTATAACGTGTCTTCATTATTTAGAACATATTTTAAATTTTAGGTGACTCGTTGGTCCATTGGTTAGCATCCCTGCTTCCAATGCAGAAGGTCCCGGGCTCAAATCCCGCTTCATGCAGAAGTTTTTTAGCTTCTAATATGGATTCAATTCCATCATTTCTTGGCTTAGGAATAAGTAAACGGTGACTTTGGAGCCGTTCTAGCAACGAAGTACTCAATAAATTAAAAGTTGTTCTGTATCGGCCTTGTTGATTCTGGCATTTGTCCGCAGGTGTTCGCACTGTCCAATCACTGATTCGTATGTTTCGTATTTGAAATATCGATCTTTGATTGGTTATCGCTCACTCGTCGATGGTGTTCGAAGCCTACAGGGTTGGTATAGTCACTTTAAATTAAAGTCCCCCGCTGCAAATCAGTTTAGTTACTGTGTGGGTAGACTCTAAATGTGAATTTATTTATTTATTTATTTGAACTTCCATTCTTATATTGATCAATGAAGCCCCCCTTTGCTACTGCTGCCATAAGTCATAATACCTTGGTATGTATGCACCTCACTATGTTTGCCATCGGGCTACTTCTTGTCAAACCTGTACAGGCTGTACAGGTTTGATAATCTATTTATTTATTTTATGAAGCCTTTCGTTTTACACTCAAATGCATGTTTAGACATGCGAGTCTTGAAAGAATTCAAGTTCTCTAAAACTAAATGCAATGTATGGTGCAGTATGCACCAAACATATTACAGACAATGATATGTAAATGATACATTTGAACTACTATGGATAGTCCAAATATTCAGATAGGGTATAAAAACTATGCTGCAACAAGAATTGTTTTACTTTACTCTTAAATATATCTCTTTTATCACTATTAAAAATAAAATAAATAAATTCACATTTAGAGTCTACCCTCTCAGTAACTAAACTGATTTGCAGTGGGAGACTTTAATTTAAAGTGACTAAACCAACCCTGTAGGCCTCGAACACCATCGACGAGTGAGCGATAACCAATCAAAGATCGATATTGTTCATTGTTATTGTTATGTCCTCTAGTAATCTATTAGAAAATTTGTTACCTATACTGGGCGCGACCCTAACGCTAGACCTAGAAAAGAGGGTTTCTACTGTGGCCAGCCCTGACATTCTTACCGGCTCCGGCCACGTGCGTGGAAGGGTTTCCTTATTATCTCTGCGGGAGGTGGCTAGGTTGACTGGGTAGCAAAATCTGCTAATTTATATTTTATGGCGTAGATCGTTTTTATGTTTATTTGATTTCACTGAGCAATCATCACGTATATTATTATTTTAAGCTCTTGATTTTAAACTCGACAAAAAAAGAATGAAGTCGCTACGACTATTTTGATGTGATAAGGGTATATGCAAGCATGAAAATACGGGGAACACACTTTAAAAGTCAAGAAGAGCCTATTAGATCAGACAATCAGTAAAGTGCACAAACGAATCTAGTGCATGTTAGTGTTAGATGCATATAATTATTGTAAACTTTTTGCGGGAAGCGAAACGTTGTTGAAGGGTTGGCAATAGTTTATTTGTAAAGGTATTTTATTTCATTGTAGAATAGAAAGTAGTTTACTTCCATGCAGCGCGGGTCCTGTTTTGAGTTGGCTCAAGAAGGAAATTCTAATTTGACATCTAACTATCAAATTGGTTAGGTCTACTAAACAAACCTTATATAGGCGCATTCAAATAAATAACTGCTCGGTATTATTTTCACCAGCGTAATTGTTCGTCAGTAGTCTGGTGTTGTGAACACTACAAATAATTGGTACCTATTAGTACAATCTTAAATGTACACAAACAATGGGTTTGAAAAATTACAAACTAATGTGATCGAAGGAAGTAAAGAATTTACTAAGCAAGTTGCATCCCCAATGATAATAACAATAATCTTTCATAGGGACCTTGCCCAGGGAGTCAGGGACAGTTCATGAACGAAATATGTATTGTGTTGTGATATTTGAAGTACATAGTTGAGATCATGGCATGGAATGTCTGAGGGCGGGTAGAATGACGCAATCCAAGCTTTCGCCTTTAGACTGAGTAAAATATAAGGAAAAACTGCAGTCATGATCGTCGGTAGCGGGTATTGAACTGTCTACGCTCCAGAATCAATTACTTATATTTTAATTAATACTGGAATTATGACAAAATTTTTGTCTGGATGGTCCCACGTAATTCGTCTTCTTACAAAAATGTAGTGATATCCCAGACCCTAGGATTGTGCCTGGAGGATTCTGTGCCCAAGTGATGTGGAAATTAGAATCATATTATAACACATTTGCTGTGGTTCATTCGGGATACAATGATACACACACAATATGGAAGAAAGTCAGTGGATATTCACGTCGCAAAGGACGATGATAGTATGAAGAGAAAATGTAGGAACGTAAAGTAAAGTAAGAGATTACGAGAAGTAGGAGCTTAAATTTTTTGATTATTAATTACGAAGCTATGTATTCCAACTACTAGGTCATGTGACGTCAGGGCATTGCCGCTTCTTACGATAGGCAGAGCTACCGTATGCAATTCGATTCAGGTGCCAAACGGGGGACAAAGTACACATGCAAGTCGCAAAGAGGGCCCGCTTGAATGAGAGGATAAATAAACTTCTCGTGTTTGTTTGTTTGTTTGTTTCAACTGCGAAGGCAACACACGGCGAGTGGGTGACCTGAGTTATATTCCCAGTTGATAGTACATTTTAATAATAATTATTAATTAGTGATATTTTTTACCTCGATGTCATATTATGTTAGGCGTGGTGTTGCAACACGCATATACGCATAACAACATAACGTATAGATCTATTTTCTTGAAGTGCAAAAATCGTCATAGAAACACAACTCAAAATAGTAATCATATTCATTTACAATAATTAGAAAGTCTGTTTCCATTTATAAAAGCTAAATACACAAATATCGAAATGGTGAAACACTTACACTATTCATTGTGTATTAGTATGAGTAACAATAGACAGCGCATAACAGGTAGCGGCAATCCTTCTATTATTCGACGAAACTCCGCGCGCTCGCTGCGAGAAAACTTTATGAATAGACTTCCAAGTTTGTACAAAATAGCAGATTTTTCACAAAATTTTCGGATTTTCTGGTCTAGCGTTAGGGTCGTGCCCAGTTTATATGTAAAGGGTCATTGTCCAACATCGTTAGTCTGTGACTAACCATAAGAAGTAGCCCGACTCAAAAAGCAGCCACCTATAAACGTACCATCACAAGTATTGTTCAGGCCCTGCAGACTTGACAGCCATGCTGCCGTGGGCCCACCAGGGCATAGATGGTTGTATCCTCAGTGGTGCAGTAGAATGGAGTCAAACTTGACCCGTTGTGTGTAGGGGACGTTTCGCACACAGAGCCGCATGTCTTGGTTGGCTGAGTGACAGACAAAATACAAAACATTTAACTACAACAAGTTCAATAGCCAGGCTATAGTCTCCAATGCTTTTCTTACACCCATGTAATGGAGCTCACAGTTAAAGTTAAGTGTTTTCATAACTAGCAGGATGAGATCATGTGGCAAAGTAGCTGCTGTATCAACCTAATGTCTAGTTACATCCTTTTCAGTCCAACCCTGGGTACTGAAGTACATTCTCAATATTAAAATAGGTATCAGAAAAACATTGTAGCCTATGTAAATAAGTAAAGTAAAAGTAAAATGTATATTTATTATTTAGGTAGTATTAGTAATAGCTTTCACACATGTAGAGTGTGTATATTTAAATATAGCAATAATTTATACCTAGTCTGTAAGTATTGTGTGTGATAGGAGAGGCCAAACGGCGGCCCAAGCCTAGTCTGTAAGTATGTAACTTCATGCAGAACTTCATGAGCATAGGCGCCGAGTTTTGATTTTCCTTGGGGGGGCTTAACCTACGATCGACAGTATCTGCGTGGGAAGTCTGGGGTCTGGGGCAAAGTCACAGCCGCCGGGGGCACATTTTGTTGGGGTAATATTGCCATCGAGATGGCCTTAGAAGCAATCTGAGGTATTATTTTGAAAAAGAAGATTAAAATACCTAGTATTAAGTTCTTCTCTCGTATTAGCTTCCATCAACATTGTTTTGTAGTTTTAACCTATTATGTAAATTAATTTTGTGTCTATTACAAAGACTTTCTGGCAAGGAATATATGTGTAAAATGACGCATTATTTATTAACGTTACGATATCCTATAAATTTGTGGTCTGGCTAAACGAACGGTTTTGCAACCCACGCACTACTAGAGTGATTTTACAAAGAAGGGGTAGGAGTTTTCAAGAAGTACAAGTTTCTTCACCCTAGTTGACATTGAACATTCTAGTTGTCACGTGAAATCGTATAATTATAGGCTCCTTCATAAGTGCACTGCTCTCTATTGACAGCTTTTCCCCAAAAATATCGTTAGAAAACTAATTTTTGCCACTGGGGTCTGAGCAAGATGGACTGTCAAAGAACCAAGACACACCATAAACAAAAAGAAGCTCTCATAAACAATAGGTGGTATGGGAAAGAGACACAATTTGTCGATGTGCATTAATTCGAAAGGCCCTTTAGCAAAAAAACAATAATGGTTACTGTTTGAAGAAGCAACTCCTTTTAGCTCCTCAGGGGGGGCTGCGCCCCCCTGCATTACAGCTGGGGGGGCTCGAGCCCCATTGCCTCCCGTACTCGGCGCCAATGGTACTGAACTCTTCAGGATCATGCAGGCTTACTCTTAGAAAGGCATAGGACCTAAAAACAAACAAAAAAAAAAACAGCAATTGCAGCTATATTGCTTTCTATGCATTAGGGTGAACGCACAATTAATAAAATGGTATTTGCATATTATTTTTGACTACATAACTTCATCCTACACAAAAAATACCATGAATATGGGGTATTACTAAATCACGATTTTCCACCTCAAAATTGTTTCAAGCCCGAGGCCTTCAAAACTGATCAAAATTAAAAATGTTCGCGACATGTAGTACCTATTTGTAACACATATAATAGGGGGTATTTGTTTATTAAAAATAATAACATTTGATGCATCATAAGTGGGTATAAAGATAGTAACAAAACAGGAAACCGGAACATTATTGCTATCTAAGCATTAGGGCAGCGGTCGGCAACAGGCGGCCCGCGGGCCATGTACGGCCCGCGGAGCTAATTTTTGTGGCCCTACACTAATTTATTTATTTATAAGGAAATTGCAATTAGTATTATTCCTAGTTTCCTTCTTTCCTAGAAAAATTCAAGTTAATATTTTAAACTTGAACCATTACCGTGATAAGACATATAAGTAGACCTATGTGTGATATGTTGATCAAATTAATCAATTTTATAAAAGCGCTCTTTTCTTTACAAAACCGTATACTGAGAGTTCAGAGAATTCTTGGATATCGTTAACGCGATGATTATGATTTGCTGCTCGCCACTGAAGTCTGCCGCTGGACACGCCCACACATGTTTTAGGCAAAATATGTATCAAAAGATTCAAAACAGACCTATCGAGGATTAAGTAAAGTTGCGATCCACATGTGCGTTATGATGAGATTTACGTACATTTGAACAATATCAGGTAAAAACATAGATTAAATAATCACCGATAACCACTTGCAGGACGTTCTTAGCATATTTTACAAGACGCGAGACCAACTTTTAAGAAATTGGCCCAAGAACAGGGGTGTAATTTCTCGCACTAGAAGTGGCCCGGACCTGTGGCCCCATGTACATTACGCAGAACTGGTAGGTGGCACTATACACAATTTAGTTGCCGACCCCTGCATTAGGGTGAACAGATGATAAATAACATAGTATTTTTGTATTGACACCCACCATTCACTCTTTTTGAGGTTGTATGTTAAAATACCTCTAGGGATTAAAATATTAAGTTTTTTTAATTGAAAAATTCCCTACAAACATTATCCTATGTGCAAGATGTCCTTTTGCATTAGAAATTAAAGGTGCTGTTTCGATCCATACTTTATTCATACCAAATAAGAATGTATTAAATTCACCTGAAAATTTGACACAAAGAAGAACCAATGAAGCAATTAAGTAGGTTGTAAAATTCAGCTGTGGTTGTACTTTGTGAGTTAGGCTCTACACATGTTAGGTGTGATTTGAAATACATAGTTTATCTTAATTCAAGTTTGGTTTGTTTGATGATGTGGTTATTTCACCGGTGAGACACCTCAATGCCCTGTCAGTAACTTCCATGAAAGGTTGAATGCTTTTTGTACATGTCGATGATCGTCCCTTCGGTTACCAAGGTTTTTCATCAGTTCAATAACAGGGGCGGACTGGGATAAAAATACCCGGGATGCTGGGTTTCGGGGGTGGGGGGGGTGCACGAGGTGGCGTGGCGCAGCTGGAGTCTGGGGCGAAGCCCCAGCCGCCGGAGGCAAATATGCCGAAGGCGCAAACATTTTTTTGGGGTTACATTGAATTTTATGGCCAAAAATGCGATTTTAGGGCGCGATTAACGGAGGCCACCCTACCAGTAGCAAAATAATTTCAATTGTACTCAATTAATTACATTGAATATTAACAATAAATATTACAATAAATTCAATTATAGTTTCAAAATAATACTTATAGAGTGGGGTTAATATTGTTTTAGTAATATACAGAGAAGTATTTACATCATAGGAACTTTCTGGTTGCAGCCCGAGGCCCTGACTGCCAAAGGGCCCGGATTTGCCCAGGAGCCCGGGATGCGATTGCATCCCGGCATCCCTAGCCTATTATGACTACATAACTTATTCCGCACCTGTCCAATACATTCAGCTGGACTTGGGTTGCACTCGAACTGGTAGATGCTTGTAGAAGTGATTACCTTGAACGTGTCGTCAGTCTTGCGTGTAGCTCCAACAGCAAATGTCTTCATAATGTAGTGGATTGGACCTACTTAGCATGCCAGGCTGTCCCTAAACAATATCTCAAATACCGAGGGTTGGCGGTCGAGTCCTGAAAGCTAGAGTTGGATATTTTATACATTCTATCTTACACCCTTGTTGAGGGGCCACTCATTATCACTTGACTATCATGCCTGAGAGCCCACTCGTTTTTAAATCGCTTGGAACATAGCTGTTCCGATTTGATGTTTGAATCATGTGCTGCTCCCTAGAAGGAAGGTTACTATTGAAGTTATCCGGTATGTCACACTACTTTTTTCTTTTGATACTTGTTTCAAGAATATTTACCATGTTCCAATGAGAATGTATGTCTTGGGTTGGCTCTACTATTGATAGGGTTGCCAACTATTGAATATGAAAATACGGGAATTTTAAAATTGATTTGAAATGTAGAGGGAAAGAGGACGGCGATGTCCCAGTTGCCAAAAGGCCAAATCGCCGCTATCGACGTTAGGTCCCAGAAAATGAGTTTAGGGATTTGATATTAACTTTGCAGGTGTAATTTTCTCATTCAGTTAATGTTTAATTTGGGAGGGTAAATTGAATTAATATGTACCTTCTACATTTTGTCAAGCTATTTTGCATCACGTAAAATCTTTATATCCCGTTTCAAATAATTATAAAATGTTTGACACGAAAGAGAATAAATACCAACAACTTGGTTGATCTGTTTCTATTGTCTAACCATTTATGTACCATCATGTATTGTAATGAAACAATTGTCTCAACATAAGACTTTAAGTTCAAAATGCTCAAATGCTGAAAACTGTCTACTGTTAGTAGGCGGAAGTTTACGAAATGTGTATTTTAAAACAAACTGAAAATACGGGAAAACTGATTCCCGTGTAGAGTTGATACGGGAAGCGGGAAATCACAGTGGAAAACGGGGTTTCCCGGGAAATACGGGAGAGTTGGCAACCCTAACTATTGATTCAAGAAGGGTGAGCTGTTACTGCCATGAACGACATTTGGGAATACATTACGGAACCATTCAGGTGCTACATATTTAAAGGACAAAACATGCCAAATTAGATGTTTTTGAACTCATACATATAGAGGTGGTAGGTACGATGTCTTATTGGACAGAGTGGCTGAGATAATTGGAACCAAGGGCATAAATGAAAGTGTTCCAGGGGTAAAGGTAACACAAAACGATGACAGATTACGTTAGGAAGAAGGTTTGCAGTTTGAAACATAAAGATGAGTAGACAAACAGACGTTCCGAGACGCTTGGGACTGATGGGAGACGCTGGGTCTGGATCTCTTGGCGATCGAGTAGAAATACTTACATACAGTTGCTGACACACAAATCAAGTGCAGGAAGAGTAGGAATCAAGGATGCATCATTTTTATCTTATTCGAAGATGAGTAACAACCATCAGAAGCCACATTGGATAGCAATATAATTATGTGCATGAGTGAGGAAGATTTCCTCGTAATAATGATTTACTGTCGTCACTGGGGCCATCATTCCAGAACAGTTTTAGGCAATTGTAAAGTTGTGGGGGCCCCCTATTCCGTATTCCAGCCGCAACTTGCGTACCGGAATGCACAACAAAGTCAAGGGGATCCAGAGTATATATTTTTGTTTGAATTTAATAAGTAGATAAATTATTTTATCATATATAAAATAAAATGCTCTAGCAGAGGCCAGCATATGAAATGTTATTTCTGAATCTAAAAGTTTAGGCCTACAAATAAACATTAATTTTTCCGGATCACGTCTCAGTTATTACAATAATTGTGTGGAACCATTTATTTTCTGGTCTGCAAATAAATAAATTTGACTGGTGTTTCTTTATTTTTGATGTGGTTTTTATTTTAGGAAAAATAACATTCATTGTTTACATTAGTAAAAACGAACATGGGCATTTTACATATTAAAAATTTTGCAAAGACAAATAATTTATATAGTACCATAAAGTTTACACATTTACACAACATTCATACAATTCAATTACACTGCACAATATTTTGATTGAATGGAAACATCTGTTTCTTGCAAATACTTAAAATTCTGACAAATCATTAACAAACCCAATCAATATTGAAAATAACAATTTTGTCAACACAAGCTACCTACCTAATGAAATACAGTATTCAATTTTAAAGTACCTATACATTCAAATGGGTTGTACGAATAACAATTCATCAATATAGCTACAACAATTTTGTATTTTTATTGTATTTGCAAGGCTCTGTTTAAAAAATCTGTGTATGACACAAGCACAGACATAAAACATTTGTTTATGGTACTACAACAAGTTGTTCATGTCATGTTAATTACACATAATAAATGCAAATGAATGACGATTGAAGATGAATGAGGAGGATACACCACACCACATTGTGCACACATTTATGATCATACACTAAACCTAATTAAACTCAATTACTGTACAGTATGCATTTTGATTGAATCAAAACCTCCGATTCTTGCTGCTAATACTTCAAATTCAGAACAAACACAATCAATATCTAAACTTGTAAAGCAATAATTTTGTCAATATAAGCTACTTACTAGCTCCCAATTCATTCCAAACTATAATATCCATTCATCTTTTTCCATTTTTTAACTGTCTAAATAATTTCATAAATTTTGGTACAACAATTTTAGATTTGTTCTCTTGAAACATATGACAAAAGCACACATTTAAAACATTAATTTATGGTACTACGTATAACAAGGTTTTCACGTCGCAACTAAATAGTCACGATGTAGGTAGTACAAATGCTGAAAATACTATTTTGCCACCCATTGCTTTTTAAAGTTCTCCCCTGAACCTTTCTTGCCTTTACGAGAAGTAGTATGGCTTTTGTCGCAAGAAGTCTTTCCCTTTCCTCCGGAAGTACTGGGAGTAAAGATGTTCTCCGCTGAAGGCTGTTTCTTTCCCTTTGCGGCAACTGCAGCATACTCTGTAGAGCTCTTGTTCCTGTCTCCATAGTATGGGACGTATACATCCTCGGGTGCAGCCGTATTTTTTACTCCAGAAGTACTGGGAGTAAAGGTTTTCTCTGCTGAAGGCTGTTTCTTTCCCTTTGCGGCAACTGCAGCATACTCTGTAGAGCTCTTGTTCTTGTCTCCATAGTATGGGACGTATACATTCTCGGCTGCAGGCGTATTATTTACTCCAGAAGTACTGGGAGTAAAGGTTTTCTCCGCTGAAGGCTGTTTCTTTCCCTTTGCAGCAATTGCAGCATACTCTGTAGAGCTCTTGTTCTTGTCTCCATAGTATGGGACGTTTACATCCTCGGGTGCAGGCGTATTATTTACTCCAGAAGTACTGGGAGTAAAGGTTTTCTCCGCTGAAGGCTGTTTCTTTCCCTTTGGGGTAATTGCAGCATACTCTGTAGAGCTCTTGTTCTTGTCTCCATAGTATGGGACGTATACATTCTCGGCTGCAGGCGTATTATTTACTCCAGAAGTACTGGGAGTAAAGATGTTCTCCGCTGAAGGCTGTTTCTTTCCCTTTGCGGCAACTGCAGCATACTCTGTAGAGCTCTTGTTCTTGTCTCCATAGTATGGGACGTTTACATCCTCGGGTGCAGGCGTATTATTTACTCCAGAAGTACTGGGAGTAAAGGTTTTCTCCGCTGAAGGCTGTTTCTTTCCCTTTGGGGTAATTGCAGCATACTCTGTAGAGCTCTTGTTCTTGTCTCCATAGTATGGGACGTATACATTCTCGGCTGCAGGCGTATTATTTACTCCAGAAGTACTGGGAGTAAAGGTTTTCTCCGCTGAAGGCTGTTTCTTTCCCTTTGCAGCAATTGCAGCATACTCTGTAGAGCTCTTGTTCTTGTCTCCATAGTATGGGACGTTTACATCCTCGGGTGCAGGCGTATTATTCACTCCAGAAGTACTGGGAGTAAAGGTTTTCTCCGCTGAAGGCTGTTTCTTTCCCTTTGGAGTAATTGCAGCATACTCTGTAGAGCTCTTGTTCTTGTCTCCATAGTATGGGACGTTTACATCCTCGGGTGCAGGCGTATTATTTACTCCAGAAGTACTGGGAGTAAAGGTTTTCTCCGCTGAAGGCTGTTTCTTTCCCTTTGGGGTAATTGCAGCATACTCTGTAGAGCTCTTGTTCTTGTCTCCATAGTATGGGACGTTTACATCCTCGGGTGCAGGCGTATTATTTACTCCAGAAGTACTGGGAGTAAAGGTTTTCTCCGCTGAAGGCTGTTTCTTTCCCTTTGCAGCAATTGCAGCATACTCTGTAGAGCTCTTGTTCTTGTCTCCATAGTATGGGACGTTTACATCCTCGGGTGCAGGCGTATTATTTACTCCAGAAGTACTGGGAGTAAAGGTTTTCTCCACTGAAGGCCGTTTCTTTCTCCCTGCGGTTCTTGCAGCATACCCTGTAGAACTCTTCTTCTTTCCTCCGTAGTATGGGAGACATAAGTCCTCGGGTGCAGGCGTATTATTTACTCCAGAAGTACTGGGAGTAAAGGTATTCTCCACTGAAGGCCATTTCTGCCCGCCAGCGGTACTTGCAGCATACTCTGTAGACCTCTGGTTCATTACTCCATAGTATGGTGCTCCATAGTATGGTGCTGCTCCATAGTATGTTGTTCCATTGATTGCTGTTGCTGTTCCATAGTATGGTCCTACGTATACGTTCTGGGGTGCAGCCGTATTCTTTACTCGGGAAGTATTTTCAGCGTAGATTGTAGTACTTTCAGCGTAGACGGTCTCGGTAGAAAGGGTTATCTTACCTTCACCTATTTCAGAAGTCTTGCTGATGCTCATTGATGAAGCCTTGTTCTTGCCCTTGGCCTTTGGCCGATAGGGCTTATCATTTGGTAGTGGATCTTGGCCATGCGAAGAGGTACACTGCATTACATATTGAAAGGGTAATGAGTCCGAGTCACTGGAAGAAATCTTCTCTTGTTCAGAATCAGTAGAATCGGTAGATAGATAACCTCCCTATAAACAAAATACAACAAGAAGCACCAACATTTAACTGGGGTGTGGTTGGTGAATAATAATGGCATTAATCCACTATTATTAAATAACCAAACATGCTATCTGTAGATGTCCCAAGCTAACAATTCACAAGCTGATGAAATAATAGAGTAAACAGCTGTGTGGCTCATTGATATAGTGGGTTTATTGCTGCTTCCAATGCAGAAGGCCCAGGGTTCGATCCTCAGTTTGAGCTGCGGAATTTTAACTTCGGAACTTAACTTATCTTTAATCTATCTACATGATACTTGTGTAAATGTAAACTGTGACTTTGGAGCTGTCATAGTCAATGAAGCACATAATAAATTGTATAAATGTTCTGCATTGAAAATCAGTTCTTGTAGCTGAGTGGGTATAGTACTACAAATACAAATTATTTATTCATTTATTTAGAACGGCAAATCTTAGAGAAAGTACCTTGTCTTGATTGCGCTGCACAGCAAAACAAGCCGAAACCCGACAAGAGAAAGCAGAAGTGAATACAATATGCACACAAGGAAGAACCATCTGGAGTTGTGATCAGCAGCAGAACTATCATAGGTCTTACCATGCTATCTCTCAACTGCATCGTCAACAGCAGAACCAAAATGTTGACTGTGCAGCTACCGTGGCAGCCTACACGCTATAAGGAAATGCCCAGCATAATATGGGAAACCATGCAACAAGTTCGGCACCGTGAATCGTTTCCGAAAAGTGTGTCGCAAGTCGTAGGGTTCATCTCAATCAGATAACGTTCAAGAGGGCCAAGCAAGTGAAAACGAATCGGCCAAGCCCAAAGAGCATTTCGTCATGACGATGTTAAGACAAAAGGAGCATACTAACAGTTAGCAGTCTACTCACTCCCGAGTGATCCAGGTCGTGTACCGAAACATCTCAGAAAATATGTGTTGTACCGGTATTTTATATGTTGTTATTTAATCTTTCTACCACAACGGTCTACAATTTAGGTAAGCTGTTGGGGTCTATCCTTCTACCAATCATATTATCACCTTCTGCTCTCTCTTTAACCCAGTATTTCATCATTTGTTTCTTAAAATTACATAAATTAAGCATTTTACAAAGTGTGGATTTTTACAGCAAGCATTCAAAAATAGTTGCATATTGCTGAAATATGGAATTCTTGGTGCTCAACTTGCTTTGACATACAGTGTAGGCCCTACAATTTCTGCTACCATACGATACTAGACCGTAATCACATTTTGTTGTTTACTATCAAGAAGAAGAACATGCAAAGATGCATGGCTACCCGCTACTTACTTTTGCTGCCTTGATTGCGTTAATCTCCTTAGGCACTTCCGTAGCTTTGGCAGCTTTCTTAGCCTTCTTTCCTTTTTTCGCCTTCTCGATTTTAGGGACAACTGAAAATATGAAACAATAACTGTACTGAGCAAAAATACTGGTGTTCAATCTTCAGTATCAGTACAGAGAGTTATTTTTATAAAATTATCTTAAAGTTAGAGACTATCAATTTTCCTTAAAAGTTTAAAGTTACCTACTGTATTTATAAAAAACATAACTAAGTGATTTGAACATTAGGCCTAAGGTGAGCTTGCCAAGTTTATTATTTGGAAAATATGTCACGAAGAACAGTAGTTTCCATAAGTTATTGGGTGTCCGTGTAGGTTAGGGTGCCTAGATTTACAATCCAAAAAAGCGGGACGTACGACGATTTCAAACATCATTGTGTAAACGGTTGACAAGAGGGGGGGGGGGGGTTATACAGTTTGAAGGCTTGAATTGTTAGGCAAAATAGAACGTACGGTACTACCCTCTATACTATGTTTTGCTATTATTAATATTGACATGGATGGCCCGTAATCATCATGTATAGACAACCTTCCACTCGTTGACGTACTCAGCAAAGTGACAGCAGTGAGTGTAACCGAGTTGTCCACATCTGGCTCACGAGTATTAACTCTTTTTATATTTATCTGACCCGTGGATAAGGTACAGTAGGTCCATATTCAAAACCTGACATTTTTCATTTTCGAAAAAGCGAGACAAAAGTACGTCTCGCCAGGAGGTGTGGCGGGACACAGGACACATAGCTGAAAATCGGTACTGTCTCGCCAAAAGCGGGACATCTGGGCACTCTAGTAGGCCCCTAGGCACCTCTAATAGCCACTTGATTTCGCAGTGGCACATGTATAAACATTTGCTTTATTTGCCTAGAACCACGCTGATCTTATTTATTTGTAGGGCCTACCAACTGGGGGCGAGATCGGAATATAATAAGGGAGAAGGAATAAAACTCTGTCACCAACCAGCAACTGTTACTGTAGAGGTGAAGAAAAGAACAAGACAGTGACTACGTTTACCACGCGAGCCGAGCTCGAGCTCGTAAGCTCGAGCTGGACATTATGCGAACTGAATTTGCCTGATAAACACCTAAGCACGAACCCAACTCAGCTCGGACAAGAAGCCGAGCCAGCACGCTCCGTGCGATCTCAAATTGCGTGATAAACACATGCGGACCGAACTGTGTACATACGTACGTTGAGCAAGCGGTTAACCACGCCTTCTTTTTTAGCACGAACCAGACTTGTAGTATTTAGTACGATCTCAAAGTCCGTGGTAAACGAATACCGAGCTATCGAGCTCGAGCTTACGAGCACGAGCTGGGCTCGCGTGGTAAACGTAGTCAATACCTAAGCTAGACCTAGGCCTAGACTTTGATTCAGATAGCCTAGGCTAGGCTAGGCCTAGGCCCTAGGACCTCATGAGAAATTTCGCAGAGAACCACAAATTATAGGCCTAGGCTATAGACTCAGCAATAGTGTTCCTTTGTTTATGTCAATATGTTAAAGATACCAGTCCAGGCCTAGGCCTAGACCTAGGCTAGGCCTAGGCAATGGAAAACATGTTCATAATTGGCCCTAACAACACACACACATATTGTATATACCTAGGCCTAGGCCCTAGCTCACTGTTAGCTCACTGCTAGGCCTAGGCCTAGGCCTACGCCCAGGCTATTGGGGTAAAAAAAAAAAAATGAAAAAAAAATGAAAAAGTAGGGGCCCAGGCCCTAGGCTAGCCTAGGAAGACCCTAGGGCAAACCATGGCGAGCACAAAAATTGGCAACCATCACGGAGAATGGGTTTGGGACATGCATAAGCCTAGCAAATGCAGTCAAGTATTGGTTATTGTGGATCTACACAACACATCCAACAACTCTAGGCCTAGGCCTAGGTCTAGGTTGAGCGCTAAATACTAACTTGGCCTTGGCTCCCGGTTGTGCTCTTCCCATAATATTTTTATGGCGTCGTTGATATCCACCAGTAAAAGCCAAAAATCAACTCGCGGCCACATGTGTTGGGCAAACGTACGGAACAGTAGGCAAATAATCATCAGACGAAAGATTAACGCCTGCAACTCGTTCCAAAGATTGCAAATAAATGCGATCATTTTCTTGAGTAAAATCACGCTATAGTTATTCTATAATGAAACAACCTCTTGTCAATGGCCGCGTAACCCACGAATAGAAACAGGAAGTGGAAAGAAGAGAACCCGCCGAACAGTGAAAAAGAGGAGTGACTCCTTTCGAGACCACTAGGAGCGCTTATTGGCAACCTAGAAGAAGCTTCCGGTAACGAGTGTTTCATACACAGCAATAAATAGTGCACACGAGAATAAGTTTCGATAACATGGTACTAAAAATTAAGATATGTTTCTTTAACGACAAATAAAATAATGGAATATTTTGATATTCGTCAATGCTGCTAAGTTTAGCAATGTAGGCAATTACAAACTCTCACTACTAGTGCTGCCATCTGGAAATGGCGTCGGATTGTCATATTATTATGATTAAATGGGAAAGTTGCACGGGTATTTTAATATTGTTATTATTATTATTATTATTATTATTATTATTATTATTATTATTATTATTATTATTATTATCTTTATTTATCACATCACCAGATGGCAGGTACATTATTAGTCTACAGCACCAAAGGTGATCCTCACCTCTTAGGTGCTGCAACCACACAGTATAAAAAATGACATTACAAAGATTTTACACATTACAAAAATAATTACATTTTAAAAAGATTTTACATATCACAAAGATTATTATATTACACATAAATCAAATATAGTTGAATTCATGACACCGCGTGGCCCTGCGGTGCGACGCAGTACGAACCCGGGCCAACCCAAAACACCCGCACCACATCGCAGGACCACGCAATGTCATAAATTCTACATAAAACAATTATATAAACATAACATAAAGACTTCAATATAAAAACTGATATCAAAATATTATAGAACCTTTCTCAAAATGCGAGCAGTACCCAGAATGGCTGTCTTCTGTAGTTCCCTTGTGTTATGTTGTCCTGGTATATCTTCTAAATAATTTTGAAATGTTTTGCTGATGGCACCTGTCGCTCCAATTATGATCGGGATTACCTTTGTCCGCATCCCCCACATTCTCTGGGTTTCAATTTGTAAGTCTTTGTATTTGGTTTTCTTTTGCGCCTCCTTAGTTGTGATGTTATTGTCAGAGGGCACCGCTACATCCACCATAATACATTGTCTATTCTCATGATCTTTAATAATTATGTCTGGCTTATTATGCTGAATATATCGATCTGTGTAGACTTGACTATCCCAGAGTAATGTTATTGAACCTTGATGTATTGTACTTATTGGATGATGCTCGTACCAATTAGTACAAACATCTATATTATAGAAACGACATATATCCCAGTGCAGACGTGCACAAACCCGGTTATGTCGCTCTATATACTCATGTTTGGCCAAAATTGGGCAACCTGATACAATGTGGTCCACTGTCTCATTAAATTGTTTACAAAGACGACAATGAGCATCAGTTCGGGTCTTATAAATTTTTTTCTCAATATATCTGGTTTTCAATGCTTGGTCTTGGGCTGCAATCAGAAGGCTTTCAGTCTCTCCTTTAAGATCTCCTTGCTTGAGCCAAGTGAATGTATCCATCTTACTGTAATCTTCTTGTTCAATTTTTCGGAGAAACTGTCCATGCATCATTTTGGATTTCCATTTCTCCGTACCAAGAAGTTGCAGTTGATGTTTAACATTCATTCTCAAACATCGGATTTGTTCTTTTAGGGATTGATTGTTATGTTGAAGTGAGCACTGAAGTTCTTCTTGAAATTATTATTATTATTATGGTTATTATTATTATTATTTTTATTATTATGGTTATTATTATTATTATTATTATTATTATTATTATTATTATTATTATTATTATTATTATTATTATTATTATTATGGTTATTATTATTATTATTATTATTATTATCTTTATTTATCACATCACCAGATGGCAGGTACATTATTAGTCTACAGCACCAAAGGTGATCCTCACCTCTTAGGTGCTGCAACCACACATTACAAAATATGACATTACAAAGATTTTACACATTACAAAGATAATTACATTTTAAAAAGATTTTACATATCACAAAGATTATTATATTACACATAAATTATTATTATTATTATTATTATTATTATTATTATTATTATTATTATTATTATTATTATTATTATTATTATTATTATTATTGTTATTATTATTATTATTATTATTATTATTATTATTATTATTATTATTATTATTATTACTATCATTATTATTTTACTAGCTTAGACATTTATTTATTTAAAGATCCTGACCCGTCGTTGTAGCCTTTCCTTAAGCCGCGTTTTCACGAGGCCAGTCGGGAGTCGATCAGGTAACTGGCGGCAGGTTACTTGGAGCAGGCTACTGGCCTCGCTTGACCGTCCACACGAGGCCAATTGGGAGGCAAGTAACCTGCGTCAGGTAGCTGGCAAGGTAGGTTACTGGCTAGGCAGGTGCTGTTCACACGAGGCAGGTTGGGCAGCCAGGTCAATCATGCAGGTTCACGGGCTGGTTTCATTTCTTGCCGCACGTAGGGATTTTAAAATTTTTGGCTTTCACTTCATTTACGCCAAAATCAAACATGTTGTCTGCAATCTCACCTAAGGCCGTGTCACGAGGATTTTTATTTTTGTACAATTCATTATGTTGGTTCCACAAATGTTCTCTTTCTTTGTACAATTCGATAAATTTAATTGTCAAATCATCACTCCATCTGCGTGACATATCGCGAAGAGAGTAAAAAGCACAATGAATCAATCAAGCACACACAATACACACAGGTACACACAACTAAAACTCATCTGTGAGTGGTTACAGACTGTAGTCGACTGACCACTGTCGCGACAGTAGCCTGCCGGCTCCGTCCACACGAGGCAGGTTGATAAGCAGGTCAAGTCAGATGGTGGGGGAGGCAAGCTACTGACTCGAGTTTACTCCTTGGGCAAGTCGACCTGCCTGGCCTGGCAAGTTGCAACCTGCCCCTAAAACCAGGCAGGTGCTGTCCATACAAGGCCACTAGCTTGCTCCAAGTAACCTGCCGCCAGTTACCTGCCTTCCGACTGGCCTCGTGAATACGCGGCTTTAGGGTCAACTGTCAGAAGACAAACATATTTCGTTTCGACTACTTAGAAAGGATTTTTATATTTTATTACAGTGAGCTGAAGGTGTCACGCATTCATGGCGGGAAAATAAAGCGTGATGACATCATTCATTAAACAGGTGATGCCACTGTCCTCCGTCACCAATCAACCAATTAAATTACTCTTCTTTGCAGATTATTTCCCCCATAGAAGCATTTTACCATTTTTATCTGAAATACAAATTGTATCTAGGGCCTATGTCTAATTATAAGTACTTTTGAAAAGAAAACGATATACTGTACTGTATTTATATTTTACTTTTAAACTAATTAGCCATTGTTTAACGAAATAAACAGCCCTCAAATTTAATTAGTAAACACAAATTAGAAAACACAAATTAGTAACAAGTAAATTTAATTGTTTCATCATTCATATTTTTTTTTATAAGGCAGTGGCAAATTCACTTGATTTGATTGGATTGGATCTTTATTGACAATGGGTCAGTGACCCACTAGTGCAATACAATATAATAAACAGCTGACAATACAATACAATGCAACAAGTCACACTAGACTAGTGTTATAACTTATAAGTAACATGAGAAATGTAAGAAAAAAAAGAAAAAAAAACAACTTGCACATACACACACACGCACACGCACTCACGTATACTCACACACGGACATTCATGCACACTCACGCTCACTGACGCACACTCACACACACTCACTCGTGTACATTCATGCACACTCATGCACACTGACGCAGACTCACACACACTCACACTCACACACATTCACGCACACACACGCACGAACAAATAACAGTGAGGTTTAACATGCAAAAATAAATCATTGTCTAAACAACAGTTCCTTTGTGGCCTTCATGAAGCTATGTAGAGCCTAAGGTAGAGCAGCAGTTCCCAGCCGGGGTGCCGCAAACCTCTGCTAGGGGTGCCGCGAATTTTCGTTGTAATTGGAAAAAATCATGAGTTTCTAAATATTTAATAATTATTATTTATATTTTAACAGTACCTACAAACGAAAAAAAATCTTATCTTAATTTATTAATAGTCTGGCCACAGTAGAATTTTAACTGAAACATATTTAAGTTATTACATCACAACATTTTGTGCCGCAGATTAACACTCTCACCTTCGAACCCCCTCAACCCCAAATAACAGTTGAGAAAATATTACAATATAAACAGGATCAAATTTCTACGGTAGATGAACGTCTTATCTGTTTGCGTTAGGCGATTCTGCATTAGTGAATATTAAATTAAAGAAAAGAGAAAGACTTATATTAGTTGAAGAGGAAATGAGAGTATGTTTGTCCACTAAGCGGCCACTGTATGTAGGGCTCGAATTTTAAATTATTTAGCACTCGCCCATCAGGTGAGTGGGGTTTCTATTTTACTAGTCCGAAAAGAAAAACACTAGTCCTACTATTTCCGTATCTTCTAATTTGTATCAACATCTCACTTTATAACTTGCCACCATGGTTGGAGAATACTGTTTTGACCTAGTTGCTGAAATGATCGGGAAGAATTATTGGTATCAAGAACACCGTCTGTATAGGCTACTTTGTAGCTTGTGGTAATGAGGTATTGCATTTTTCAAGGGTTTATGTTTGTTTAACAAAAGTCGCCCATCGGGCGAGTGAATTGAAAACTTGACTCGCCTCAGTAACAGCCTCGGGCGACCGGGCAAGCGTTAAATTCGAGCCCTGACTGTATATCCAACTATAAGTGGTGGTAGCCTTAATTTAAATCATTGAATTAAATTCGCAAAATGATGATTTATTCCAATTCTCGTAATATTCTATTTTTTTAATTATTGGGTTTAAACGTGGGCGTTAGTAATGGAAAAGGGGGGGGGGTGCCGCGTGTATACTGAGGGTGTGTTCCAACTTGATTTTTGCCTGCTAACCACTAACCCCTAAGACCCTAACCACTACCTGCTACACACTAAACGCTAACAGCTTTGGGCACGCCACCTAGTATGCTAACACAAAGTTTAATGTTATTAATCATCTAATGTAAATAAATACGATAATAATACTTCCACTTACATTCAATACTTGGTTGGGTATTTTGACTATTTTTCTAACCTAAAAGTATCAGCTGGTGATGGCTGTATCAACCATCTTGGTTTAGTGGGTTAGTCGGTGTCGTAGTGTACACTTTCGGTCACTACCCACTACCCACTAGCCAAATAAGGAGCATTGGTCGTCTGCTTGCGACGTCACTTCCTTTCGATTAGTATAACTAAGCTTAGTCCACTACGAAAAATGTCAAGTTGGAACACACCCTGAATGTAGGCTTGGGGTGCCTTGAGTCAAAAAAAGGTTGGGAACCACTGAGGTAGAGAGATGTTGAAGATATCTCATTCTGGATTGAGAGAGTTGAATGTGTCTTGAATTCTGTTCATTGTTGAATATTTGAGGCATACCAGTGGCATTCCGTTAGACAACTGGGCTAGACTCTTCTTTTTAGGTCTGGTCGCGATGTGGGCGATGCCTGGGCTTGTCGGTCTCAATTTACAATTAATTGATAAATAATTTAATTATTATTTATTTATTATTATTATTATTATTATTTAATTAATTAAATAATTTGTATATGTCCCACCTAATGTATGGTTGTATTGTATTCACAATGTATGTATTGATATTGATATTTATTACTTTTTGTGTAACATGGTATAGTAGCCATCCATATATATATATTGTAAATAAGAAAATAACACTATTTGAATTGAGCTGAATGCTAAGGGGTGGTGACCACCACGTTAAGCACCATCTTTGCCCCCCCCCCCCCCCCCCCAACCAATGTTATCAAGTGCTTGTGATAATGCACTTTAGAAATAGAATGTACAATGATTCTCTTCTAAATTTGGCCACATTATTCATAGGCAAATTGTTTGCCAAAGACAATAGTGTGCAAGGAGATGGCACTGACACCAATATACCAGTAAGTGCAAGTAGGGTGAGAATATAGGGAACCCAACAACTTACCTGGTTGGTGACTGCAGGGGTCTCGTAGATAAAATTAGGGTGTACATATAAAAGAATTTAGACATAAAATGTCGAAACTGTTTCGGCCAAACAGGGCCTGCACTAGTCGAGTGAACAAGGCCCTGTTTGACCGAAACAGTTTCAACGTTATATGTCTAAATTCTTTTATATGTACACCCTAATTTTATCTACGAGACCCCTGCAGTCACCAACCAGGTAAGCTCTTGGGTTCCCTATATTCTCACCATACTTGCACATATCTAGCCGTTTGGCCCCTCCTACCGCACAATATACCAGTATGAATATATAAGGAATTATTATTCTTTAAAGGTAGGAGAAATATAAAACATCTTCTTGGTAAATACAGTACAAAACTTATGACGATTTTATTCGACAACCCAGGTGTCACGATGCGTGGTAGAGGGTAGGCCTACATGACTGGATTGTGATTTAAGTTTGGCCCCCAACCACTTTACTAATCCAACAGTCACCCCCCCCCCCCCCTTTGCACATACAATTATAATAACATTCAATCATTTGACAATGTAAATTAGTATCAAGTAAGTGTACAGATAACAAATATGGACTTTTGTCAGGTAATGCCTATATAAAGGCCAACTCAAGTGCAAAATTACTATTGTTCTAGTATTAAGTGTATGAAGACAGGTCAAAGGAAGTTAGTATTACAGCCTGCTCATACCACTATATAGGTATAGACTAGAGCTAGTGAAAACACAGGATTTGTATAAGACTTTAAAATGTATTATTTATTTTTTATTATACAATGATTCCACATAATACATTTTATTTAATAATTGCAGTATTTTTTACATCGATAGCTACAGTACTTTGCTAAGCTAGTATGTACATAGTTAGAAAAGGATATTTCTAAGGTTCACTGGTTCTGTCCATCATTCTGCTTCCACATAATTTATGCTGTGTACTACACATATGATTTTTCATATCTCCCTTGTATGAATCTTCACTTTCAAAACAGAATTCTGTATAAATAAATACTACACTAAATAGTAGTAACAATAATTGACATTAGGAGCACAACTAAATGAGTAGTCATAGTCACATTCCAGTATGGGGAAAGATTTGGGTTTATTTTGAGGTAGAACTGTCATGTGTTTCAGCTTGTATTGCAGATCAGGCAAGGTTGTAATAGAAAACATTTCACATATAAAGTTCCACTTACGTTTGTTTCTTCCATTCTCACTGGATCTAGCTGAACCTTCTTTTACAACACATAACATATAACAGCACAGTAAACACTTCACGATTCCAGTATAAAGCACGATCTATGTCATTGCATATGCTGAGATAAGTCTGCACTTGGTATCGCATCATTCCTAATGTCTATACATATTTTATGGATGTATCGGCCAATCACAACAAAGCTTAAACAAGTCACATACAACAAGCACCTTAAATAAGAGTGTAGAAAAGAGTCTCGAAAACGTACTTACAAAAAAGCAGAAGGAATTGTCATTAATTGCCTATGTGAATCTTCCACGACACACGGTACAAATTGTAACAACTAAAATCTTTGAAAGTTTTAAAATTCATTGTTTCGCTAATACAAAACCAAATTCTGCGTAGGAATCACTTTTTCACTATCTTGAAGCATTCTCAAGATATCACTAAGGCAGGGTTGCCAACAAGTCAATTTTTTTATCCTTGAAAGAAACTAAAAAAATCCTGAGAAATCCTTGAAAACAGTTATATTCAGCATTAGCATATTATAACTGCGAAGGAATGTTACAAATTTTCAGGTTTCATGCCAAAATATGTTATGCCAGCCTGATTTTCGAGAATCCAGTCAACATTACGTGCAGAAACGCATAAGAATCGGAATTTTCTTCGAATATATTTTAACGTTTTACTTTTACTCACCATAACTACCACTTGCGGGAAATGTTATGCAGTCACTTTTGTTTATTTTTACTAGTACCTGATGTTCTTTTACTGTCTACATTGCTTTTTTAGCTGAATTTTTTAAAATGTATTAATTTAATGTATTTTTTAAAGACAGAAGAAAATCCTAAGATTTTGCCCAAAATCCTGTTATCCTTAAGACACTCTAAAAATCCTGAGAAAAGGAAAAAAATCCTTGAAAGTGGCAACCCTGCACTAAGATACCAAAAGTTCTGCTTGGTTTAACAAATTGCAAGCTACCCATTGTCATTAAGAACGATGGGTATGTTTACGTCAAAAACTGCAAACAATTTTAATCCTTGAATTATATCTCAAGAATACATCTCAAAATCGGAAATATGAGTAATCAGCGTGCTGTGGTTTGGTAAGCCCTACAAACTGAACGATAAATGTATTTAACATTCAGTACGACTGGGATGTTTATTTCACTACATTACTAATTAAATAGGTCACACAGTCATACTGATTATAATGTTATACATTTACCATTAGTCTGTAGGGCTTACCAAACCAGCGAATGTTGATTACACAGATTTTCGATTTCGAGATGCATTTTTGAGATCCAATTCAAATAGGCCTATGAACATTTTGTGCGGTTTTTGACGTAATTACCTACTCTTTCCACTCAATACCTTGGTTGGTCTATAATGCTAAACACCTATGGGAGTTTCAATGGGTACCTGCCCATTGATAATAACTCAAGTAAAGATCTGAGCTGTCAAGACAGTACTTGCTTGGCCAGTATTTGTCTCCCTACAACAACAAATGCTGCAAGGCATGTGAGCTAGTTCTTTCAATTGACTCCTTTAAAGCAGGCTCCAAACATTCCCTCTTCATGGGCACAACAGTTGTGACCACTTCTATAGTAATAGAGAAGGTGTTCAGCTGAATACATACGTGTAACATGGTAGTGATGGGCAAAAGCGTTTAAAATCCTAAATGTTTAAACGTCAATATGCCCCCCCCCCCCCCCCAAGTGTTTATTTTATTTTTATTCGCTAATTTCTAATGAACAGTGGGAAAGAGACAATATAAGCAGTAGGGATGGGCAAAAACGTGTACTTCAGTAAACGTGTAACCTCTCTCTGTGAAAGGCGTGTACACGTGTACACGTTCGTACTTGCGTACCCAATAGATTCTGCACGTGAATTAGTGTGTGCACTATACACATGCATTTCGTGTGCGATGTTGGTTCAGTGGCGCCGTCGGTCGACGCTGTGGCCGGTCGCACGCAGTTTAACCCTGTGTGGGCGGCCTGCACAGGTCCATGCGTTTAATATTTAGATGAAAACAGTAAACGTGTACACGTGTACACTATCCCATCCCTAATTAGCAGGTGCTGGCTAACACGGAGGGAGGGGGGATAGTAGCTAAAAACTAGCTTCAACTGGTTGAAATTAGGCCCTCAAAGTGGGTTAAAGTGTTCGTTCACCTCTTGCTGCAATGTGTACCTAGGCACTCAAGTTCGTATATAGAACACATATTCAACAACAGTTTCACCGAAAATGATTCGAGTTCCACGTAATTAGTGGTTAAATGTTTTATGAATTGTACTGAACGTTGTACGTTTGGCAACATCGTACCCCCGAGTGTGGTGTGACCTTGCTTCACGCATCTGGAGGGTTGGGCGAAAAGTATCCGGCCAAGCGCATGTGTATAGTCGTTTCAAATTTTCCGTCCACTACAAATGAATCGTTTTATTCTTCACATTATAGCAATACATAAAATGGCAGGTCAAATAGAAATTAACACAAATACGTCAAAAAGTACGTTTTTCGTCGTAGTCTTATGTAACGACATACTTGTAACAAGAAGAATTTTCACCGAGATGTATCAAACAAACGTAAGTTTGTGAAAGTTTACTTGAGGTCTTTGTGAAAACCTGTTCGGCGCAAGTAACTTTATTTCTAAATTTGACAAAACTATTATAATTATATTCCTTATATTGACAAATACTATTATCATTTCACAAATTGAAGAGAAATATAAACACATTTCCAGTGAGTTGTTACAAATCTTGTATCTATCCGCTTGACCACGCGCCTTCTGCACCACTTTCATTTGAACAAAGTATCTCGTCAGACAACGTGCTCTCCCTCTATTGATGTCTTCAGCCAACCAAGCATCTTCAGTACCACCCCTCTTTCCAATGCCTGCTGGAGACGCAGCGCAGAGTTGGCAGCATGGGCCGCATGACGTAGAATGTCCGCCTCGAACAGCAAGTTGCACGAGTAAACAAAGGACACCTGATGGTATAGGCCGCGTGATATACACCCAAACATTGGTGTTTAGGGTTAAACTATACATAGAGAACAACTTGCTAAAGAGGTGAACGGGCACTTTAACAACAGGACAGTCACAAGGAAAGGAAATCAGAGGCTGAACAGTGTGAACACGGAAGTTTTTCGAGTTTAACCTCATTTCCCCACTTCTCACTTCACACATGATAAAACAATGACTGCCCGGTATTGCTACTTTATGCAAATGGCAAATATGCAAAAAACATGATAATAATTTCAACATATTTTTGTCGATTAGCAATTTTTACTAATTTTTGGTCCCATTTAATTTCTTAAAAAGTGGACTGTATAGGCCTACACCTATTTCCAATTAAAAGTGTTCTCAACATCTAAACTACGGTAACTGTACATTAAATTTCATATTATATAAATAGTTCTTACTTAAAAACTAAAGGCTACCTAACCTTTTGTGTAAACCCAAATTTGTAAAGTTTGTTAAAGAATTGTGAAATGGTACAAACTTCATTTAGAGCCAATGTTTTACGTCAGTTTGTAAACTGAAATTTGTGAAGTTTGTTCAAAATTTGTCAAATGGTACAAACTTCACATAGAGTAGCTAATATTTTAGTTGAGTTACACACCGAAATTCTGTCGTACTGAAACAAATTTGTAGGACTTTACTATCCAGACCAATACGCATACTATTTTATAAAAGTGGTATGGATGCTTCATATTTAGACCTACTTATAGAAATGTATAGCCTAGGCCTATAGCTAGAGATATGAAACTTCCAGAAAGATACCTGGAATATTTCCACATATATTTCCTTTATTTATTTACTGGTAATTTATTAACAGTGTAACTAACCTCTGTGTGTTCTTGACTTGGTCACGAGAAGAGTTTGCAGAGAGTGAGGGCTCCATACACAAAGTGTGCTAGCTGCGGTGTGACCTTGAAGCTTGAACTGCTCACTGCACTGTCAGCCAGATCTTCCTCGAGCATGGCGACAAACAAGTGCTGAAAAATGTGGCACATTGATTGTATGAAAGTTGAAGATGGTCACAAGGTAGCAAGTAAAGCATCATTCACTATCAGTTTTAAGGTGTAAGGTCTAAGGCGTAAGGTTTATGTTGCAAGGCGTAGGAAAAGCCAACCGTTCACGATGACAATACGAGTTTTGTTCTTCTACGAGTGGTTCTAGGCATGCGCAACGGACGCGGCGATGACGATGCACAGCCTTTTGTATGTTCGACCACGGTGTTGGGACACATGACTGCATGGCAGTGTATCAGCTGCGTATGGTAGGAGTGGGAAATACCTTGTTGTGATTGGTTCGTCGTAAGAGTCTCGTCGTAAGAATTGGATTTTGGGCAATTCACTACGACTTGCGCCTTACGCCTTATAACATACGACGCGTTGTGAACAGTAACATTGAAACAGACGCTGGGCAATATTAAACCATACGCCTTACGCCGTAGACCTTACACCTTAAAACTGATTGTGAATGATGCTTAACAAACTTTAGGACATTTTACTAAAATCCAATCGGCTAGTAATATCAGCCTATTGAATTTTATTTTATTCGATATTATGGTGCTCATATTAGCAACGGGGAAGCTTCAGCAATCCCCATAAAATAAAAACAATAAATTAAAAATGCAGTTAATTAAAAAATGAGCTTCTAAAGTTTACACTGTTTAAACATACTGAATTGTGATTTTAACGGTGTAATATTTTTGACAGTCTCATCGAGTAGGAACCAAGTATTTGGCGAGCGCAGAGTGATCATCGTTATAGAAGAAGCTGCAGCTTCATACCGATGTATTCAGACAAGTGTTTACCTAATATATATGACTATTAGGGCTGGGAGAAAACGGTTAATTTTGTAAACGTTTATTTTTCCGAATTTTTCGAGTTTAAACGTTTAAACGTAACACCCCTCCAGTTCACAAAATGATAACAAAAAAGCGAGTTATAATGTTGCAAAAAAACATGTTCAACGAAATAACACGGTTGATTTATTATAATATTCATTGTCGATTGTGTTCCCCACCGTTGTGTCCAACTGTCCACAGTCATTTTGACTCCACCCACTAAGCTATGCCTCGTCGGCTCGTCGAAGAACTGTTACATCGGAAAAATCTGTGAATTGGGTTTTGACACGGTTAAACGTGTATGAATGTTTGTACACGTATATTTTCTCGCGGGGGTTTAAACGTTTACACGACTCAGCCCTATCCTTATTCTAAAATCATGTTCTTACATCCATTTCCAAATATATTACCTGCTGGCTAAGTCCTTGGAACACCTCCTATGCTAATTTATTCCATTCCATTATTCCCATTTCCAGTTGGCCTGAGTTTAAAACCTTTTATACCTTGCTTCAATAATTATATATTTTATTTATTTCCATGGCGGCTCCCTTCTAATGCTTTATAAAAGTACCCTGTGATAATGTAGCTACTTTTCTTCTTTTCTGCCTTCTGCGAATTCTTAGCCCAGCCAATGAGAGATGTTTTATTTATCCGAGTAGGCCTAGCGATCAATCCTTTGCCTAGTAAATCAGTTAGGAACATCTAGGAACAAAATATTTAATCTTAAACCTTAGGAAAGTGTGAACACAGCTTTACCTTGTAGGAGGGTTGTTGTTGTTGGTATTATTCTCTTCACTGTTGGCCGTACGCTGGTGGCAAGAGACTCTCTACTTCCTTCATTGCTTCTTTCCCATCCTTTGCATCTTCCTCCCTTCCTCCAACACCCTCTTGCTTTTTCTTTCCATTCTTCTCAGTTTTTCTTGTTTCCTTCCCTTCCATCAACCCGCTTGCTTCCAACCTTCCTCCTTCCCCATGACCATCGCCTTTCGCCTCTTCCATCAACCTGAGTTCGGGTTTAGGCCTCAGCCTGTCGGCAAAAACCTTTACCTTCCCTAGCCCCACAACTTCCCTGTCTAGCTGTGTCCACTCAACGGTCGCCCTTTCCTAGGAAGGAGAACTTACCTACATCCGTCCTCTATAACCTTCTTTCTATCTTCCACTGATGATCCCCTCTTCCCATGTAGCTGGCTTCGTCAACCGCCCTACTTAACTCTCCCCACCCCTCATGTTTCCTTACTACCCTGTACGTTTTACCCAGCCGATCCCTCCGTCTTCTGTCCTCAAGCGTCTCCCAACCTAGCTCCCTGACCAATTCCGTTATACTCTCGTATTCTCTCCTCCTCCTACCATCTATTTCCACCCATCTATTGGCCCTTCTAAGCACCCTTCTTGCCGCTCTCTTTTGTACCCCTTCCAGAGCATCCCTCCCCTTGGCATCATGTGGGTCCTAAACCGCCCCTGCATACTCCAGACCTGGCCTCACCAGAGCTCTGTAAGCATGCTCCCTTATTTCCCTGCTTGCTCCCCTCAGCACCCTCATTACAAAGTTTAGATTCCTTACTCCCTTCCCAACCATCCTGCTAATTTGCTCTAGCCACTCCATCGTGTCTGCCAGCCACACCCCTAAGTACCTAATAACCTCCACTCTCTCCAGAATTTGCCCCTGGATCTCATACGTCGGTCCAACCCTCCTCCCCTGCCTCCTTCTTGTGAACCTTACCCACTTGCACTTGCCTGCATTTAGACTAATCATATTAACCCTCACCCACTCCCCCAGCTTCTCTATGTCTTCTCCCAGTAAGACCTCATCCCCCCTGTCCTTTATCTCCCTGTAGATGACACAGTCGTCTACGAATAACCTCACCCTTGCCCCCGTACCCTCCGCTATGTCATTGATGTAGATTGCGAACATCAGAGGCCCGAGCACACTTCCGAGCCACCCCAGATGTCACCTTCACCTCTGTTGACCATACGTCCCTCACCCTCACCCTTTGACTTCTGCCTTCTAGGAAGTCACCCATCCATCTCACAACCCAACCGTCCTCAATCACTCCACCAATCTTCCCCAAGAGCCTCTGATGTGGAACCTTGTCAAACGCCTTCTCAAAATCTATGAATACCGCATCCACCTCACCCCCCCCCCCCCCCCTATCCAGAACCCCAGCAATGTCCTCTGTCATCCCCAGCAGCCGAGTTGTTAGAAGCGTTTCGTGCTAGGGCTCATTCCTACCGAGTTGTAACTGGACAAAGCCAAAATATTATGCGTTACAAATTTGTCAGACTAAAAAGTGAGGTTAGGTGAGTCCCACAATAATGTAAATCAAAGACAATTACTTTCATATAAAAATTAGAAAATGTATTTACCTGGCTAGTAACTTGAGTTTGGCTTTTATATTCCGCAAGTGCCCGCTTCTTTAGGGGAGTTGCCATCGTAAATCAATATGCCTATGAAAGTAACTAGGGTAGGCCTACGAAACCTATGGGTGAAAAGAATCGATTCTTTCGTATAATCGATTCTTTCCTTTCGATTCTTTCTACTAATTGATCGATTCCTTTTATTCGATTTAATGGTAGAATCGATTCTCTAGCATAGATTTTTGCAATAATTGGCTATCAAAATTTGAATGTCACACCATCCAGTGGCGCCGGAAGGGGGGAAGGGAGGGGGGGCACCTGCCCCCCCTGGACTTCGAGACGGGGGGCAATCATATCGATTTGCCCCCCCTAGAAGTAGAGAATTCTGCTAATATTCAGTGCTCAAAAATGTAAAATACTATTCTTTTATTAACATATCTTATTTCAGTCGTGTATGCGCTTTTAAAAGCTCCCGCAGACGAGGTAGCGAAACACATTCTTCTTCGAAATCTGAAGGTGTGAGATCTTTGCACGTGCATGCCATTGTTTGTTGCACTGAACAGATTTGTAGGAATATGAGGAATATGACAAAACTAGACACTGTGTCAGTAATAATAATAAAAATAAATAATAATAATAATAATAATAATAATAATAATAATAATAATAATAATAATAATAATAATAATAATAATAATGTGTTGATATGAAGTGTTACTTTTTAGAGGTACAAGTAGTAGTAGTCAAAGGATGTGCGCATGTTTTGGTGTAGCAATCATTGCGCAATTACTTTGTATGCTGAATTTCCAGAAAATATTATTTTTACCTTTCTTGTTATTGTACACAGTGGCATAATTAGAGTTACATCGGAATGCAGCCTAGCCGTAGCCACCCCTCCTCCCCCCTCCCCCTCTCAACGCCAACCAGTGGTTAAAATGGGGCGGTATGAGTCGGTATGCATATAGTTACTAAAAATACCGACGGTATGTCATACCGGCAATAATTTGTATCGATTTTAATTTTATGTGTATTTGCGATTTATGATGAACGTTGTTTTGTATACTTTGTATTTGTTCATCCAATGTATTTATTTATAAAGTAATTGTTTCAACGTTTGGTTTTCCACACCAAAGTATTATTTTAGAACGGGTCCTCAACCCCCCGACCCCTCTCCAAAGCCATTTGAACGTGTTCGTGACAAAACACCCTAAAAAATGTTGCGGGGGCAAAAATGGGGGGCTATGCCCCCCAAACCCCCCGGTTTCCCGCATTGTCTATACTTAACACTTGCAATCGTGCAATCGTTACCCCTGTAATATGTAATAACACAACTATAATCACTCCGGCGGCTGAGGCAGAACCGTATACGTCGAGAACACGCGCTTGACGCACGTCACCTTCATGCAGTGGCATATCCAAGGCCCCCCCCCCCCCCCCCCAAAAAGTACACGAAGAGAAGGAACAGTTTCCAATCTTAGGGGTACGCCTGTGTCAAGACTTGATAAAGAAATTCGATATTCTTTGATTCATAGCCAAATTCAATAAGAAAAAGAGAATATAAGAATAATAAAGAACAAAGAATAAGAATAAGAAACATACTCTTTGACATTATACGATTGTTCACAGGCGTTTAAAACGTCACATGTGAAAAACAAAAAACGCCTTTGGCGAAAAGGCCTCCAGCGGCTGAGGCTTTCGCCCCAGACCCCTACCTGGTTGGGATGTTTGACTACCCCCCCCCCCCCCCCCCATGGTCAATTCTCAGATATGCCACTGTCTTCATGTGCCCCCCCTAGCAAGATTAACTTCCGGCGCTACTGACACCATCTATTATAAATCCACGGTCACACTACCACAATGTCCGGCTCCAGCAGCTCCACCATGTCCATTGACCAGAACGGCACCAGTTTGCCCCCTCGTCTGACCGTGTCTCCGTTGCTATCACAATGTCCGGCTCCTACAGGGACAGGCCCCTTTCCCTACACGAACAAATACCCATTGACCCAAAATAATTCAAATGGCAATTTTTTTTATTTATCCTCTCCGACCATATGAGGAACAGTTTAGAGGCATACAAATAAATGTCAATAGAAATGTTTTTTTAGAATTGGTGCTTAAAATTGTACAACCTTTTTCTGAAGGCAATATTAAGAAAAATACCATATTTGTAAATCACTAGGCCTGTCGGTGTCTGTGTCTGTGCCTGTCTGTGCAGCTGTCAAACTGTGAAATTTTTACAACGTGCCATTGCTATCGCCTCGACTATCTGAGCCCTTCGAAACTGCAAAAGCACTGTTTGAAAATTACAGTATATATAAAGTATTAATTCAACTTTTTACCAGAGGGCAAGATGATACCTTAGACTCTTGCCCAGGACTCTGCCCCCCCCCCCCCCCCCCCCCTATGCAAGCTCAGGAAGGCAAGCTACCTACTACCTACCTATCTGCGGTTACGTCACTGCACACGCCGTCTGTGCTTCAAAGTCGAGACCAGTTCCTTCGAGCCCACCAAATGCCGGGCCATAGTTCAATGATTGACTCATATCACACACAGCACATGGTGGTGCGTAACACGTGTCTGACAATTGCTTGATCAATGTGCTGGCAAAATACACCCGTGTCACTCAGAGTCCCGTCTTTCAATCGTCATTTGCAAGCGGGGGGGGGGGGGGGGGGGGATTCCTTGCTTGTAAGGCAGTGGCAGTAGCGGTTCGGCAGATGAGGTGGTATAACGTAGTGAGACTGTGTGATAGGGTTGACAAACGTAGGTATTTTATTTATGTCGTAATGACTAATGAGTGATCCGCAATATCTTTAAAATGCAAAAGACTTCGTCCAGCAGGGCCAGTGCAGGTAATGACTAATCTGTATTTATATTAACACAGAAACGTTTTTGTCTTGTTTACCATTATAAGACACATCACATTTTGTTCGTGTAGTGTAGTACTAACATTGTCCTTGTTCCATCAACACTATGTATTAAGCGTCGCTATTAACGTCGCCGATAGTGTGATGTGAACTTTGATACCGAAAATGAACGATGCGGTTATATGTATTTTTCAGTACTCCAGCACTAATTCAATTACTAAAAAATGTGCCCTATTGTATTTAATTCGGGTCTATTATCAACTCTTGCCCCTTTGCGCCTAAAAAACCAACAGATTAAATTCGAATGAGTATGAGATTGTATCTTTAATTCTTTTGGACAGATTGCTCTAATGTCCTGCTCCTGACCCAAACGTCTCCACAAAACCTCTGTTTAAAAATGAATTTGCTAACCCACCACAAACAGCCCAATATTGTGCGTAGTGCTCACATTCCATAGCTATTTTACCACCTTTTTAACTCAATCAAACGGGCTTAGATATAGCGATTTTAAAAAAACAATGTGATTTTTAGGAGCCTGTTTAGACGCACGGTTTATTTATTTGCTGTCAAACGGTTCGTTTTCCTCCCCCAAAAAAACGGTTTACGGTCTATCGTATGCGATTTGTATGGGATTTTATTATAGGATCTTGATTGTAACTATTTAAATAGTACTAGTAGTACTATTAAATAGTACTAGTAGTACTATTTAAAGTAATAATAAGTAATAATAAAGTAATAGTAGTAATAGTAATAGTAAGATCTATTTAGAAAATCTGAGATTTTGACATGCCTAATTGTTATTGAACCAGCGCTCTACCGATTTCGAGTCTCGCACTTTACCGCTGAGCCGCCTCATTGGTTGGTAAGATAGAAAGAAAATCAATAATACAATCGAGAACTGAGACAGACCGCTACAATGTTGTCAAATGTACCTACTTGCATCGTTGCCATATCGTAGTCTTCATTCCTGTCTGATCGCTCGATTGATAACAACGCGAGCAAGGGAATTCTCTGTACGTAGGTTTGTCGAGCGTGCAAGTAAGATCGCATTGAGGGATGAGCGGATATTCCTGTTTTTTGTTGCTTCTTTTAAAATAAGTACTTTCAGGTACAAATTATTAGGTGCCACTGTCTGCACGATTTTAGGTTCAACAAAAACTCAACAAATAAAATATTCAACAATGAGTGCTAACTATCACCTGTTCATTCATTAATCATTCATTAATCATTATGTTACCACCACAATGCATCAGTCTGTTTCTAGTGCCGTCTTCTGTGGAAAACGGCCGAAATTAGTGGTTGACGAAAGCTGTTCGCTGTTTGTAAAGAAAGTTGTTTTTGTTGGAAAATCCACCGGTAGGTGGGCAAGAAGCCCAGCAACATAATAGGCCTACAAGGCTATAGGCTACTCTACTTTAATAGGGTGTCAATTAGTTCCGTTAATAGAGACTTGTCCCGTTTTTTCAGGGACCCGTTGTCCCCACAATTCTTCACCGGGACGCTGTTGTGTCCCGTTTTTTACAAATGTACCGATTTCACGCCGATTTATAACTTATGAAAACTGTATCCCAATGAATAAATTGATATTCAAATTTGAACGCGGTCATTCACCCAAAATAAATCTTTCTTGCTTCCTCAGATCATTGTAAATGATGATTATGAATGTCTTGAAGACAGCTTAAAAATAAAAATAGACAGCAAAAATGTCGCCTCTGGCGGCTGGGGCTCAGCCCCAGACCCCTTACAATCCACACAACTATGCAACCACAGTATACTAACTGATGGAACGGCTAACTGTCCGGCCAACTGTCCGGCTAACTGTCCGACTAACTGTCGGGCTAACTGTCCGGCTAACTGTCCCACTAACTGTCCCGTTTTTTTCACTTTTAAAATGTGGACACGGACTGTTTTATAATTAGCGTTTCCTGTTGAACCCGTCCCATACTCATTCAGAAGGTTATTCTATTATGTTAGTATGTCATTTTTGGCTCTATTTTTAAGCTGTTCATTTTTGTTCATTTTTAAGCTGTTCATTTTTAAGCTGTTTAGCTTAACTTCTCTTCATCGGTATTAGTAGTTTAACAAGTTTCTGTTTATTAATTTTTCCACTTCTTTGGATGTGTATTGAAATATGTTTAGTTTCAAAGAATATTTTCAAAACGTTGTGCACAACCCGATGAAAGATCAATAAATATAATATCGATAGAGATGGCTCAGCGGGAAGACGCGCGAGACTAATTCGGGAGATCGCCGGTTCGATTCCGGCCACTGGCAGTTCGGACTGATGGTTTTTCCGAGGTTTTCCTCAGTCGTAAAGGCGAATGCTGGGACTGAGTCATACTATCAGCTTTCGGAAATTCCTTCCTAACTATCCAAGCACCCTAACATACCAAATTAGTCACCTGAAGAGAGACACATCAGGTATAGCTGGTGTGCACCCTATAACAGGGATTCCTAAAAAAAATTATTAATAAATATAATTGAATATTCTTATTTGTTTCTAAATGACATATCATAAGGACCTTGTCCGTAAAAACCAACACAATTACAATATGTTATGTAATATGCGCAATTGTTCTAGCAGTGCAACCCAGCTATAAGCAGGCCGCCGCAGACAATCTCCAGCTCGGCCAACACTCGGCGACTCACTGTACGACCACGACTCCCAGATAAGCTAGACACCGACTTTTGTACGAGGTAAGTTTCTATTTCAACCAGGGTGGCTAGTCTCACAATAAAAACCTTTCGAAATTTACGTCTTCGTCACAATTAGCTTGAAAAGTGTGACAATTTAAGACTGTTTGTTAATATCTTCAAAATGGCATATTCAATATCAAATCTTTCGAATGATGACGGAGCTAGAAGAAGGATAAATACAGTAAGTAGTACGTTTGGATAAAACTATACTATTATGCGATAATATTGAACCTACGTAATTTTACTGAAACTAACTAATATCTGGAGATTGCTGCACAGTATTGAAAATGTGAATAATAAAATTAACATATAATTATGGTTTTCATGGCATGATAAAAATACAAAATGCTTCACAACGAACAGGAAGTTTAATTAGCTATAAGCTCTGCTATCTATAAGTCTTCATAAAATTTCGAGGTGAAAAATCAAGAATTAGAAAGGTATTTTTTATTGGGATGGAGTCACGTAGTCAAAAGTAATAAAAATATATCATTTTATTAAACATATGTGCGTGCACACAACACTTACAAATCAATATAGTGAAAATGGCTGTGTTTATTTAGTATTACAGTGATTGTTAATTTTATATGTTTGCGTTGTTGATAATAGTAATCTAAGAAGTAATGAGTAGTTTGGTCGTAGGTAATATAACGGAATGCACTATTGATTATTATGTATTTGTGTGCTTTGTTTCTTCTCTGCCTTGTTTCTTGTTGTTGTTGTTTCTTGTTTCTCTCATGGCGAGGCGGATGGCTGCTTGCAAGAGAGTAGCTAGATGTATCAGGCGCGCAGAAGTTTCACAGAGCGTCTGCCTCTAGGTCCATGTTGAACTAAACTGATCAAAAAAATTCCATTCAAATCTCTATAATTGATTTAAAATTAACTACAAATAAAATAAAACAATCAATTGAAATGATTTTCATTGTTGATTTCACTTTTTAAACATTACAAGCTTTCTCATTTTCTCTTATTAAGTTTCTCTGACTAAAAGTTGTTACATTTTTAAAATCAATGTGCTAAGTAAAATATCATTTCTTTGAACAACTTATAATGGAAATGTAAACATGAACAATTGAACTAAGTAGCAGTGTATTCTAAATTAGTGATGCTCAACCGGTGTGCAACGGAGGAGCATGGTGTGCCACAGAAATGTGCAAATTTAATCCTTATTTTAAAATCAATTTATTGTTTTGTAACTCTCGATCTATCAAACTGTCACCAAATTAATAATATTTTATTTTGTTTCATTTTAATCAGAATCATTTTTGGTAAATAATTAGCCCCCATTAACTGGAAGCATAGCTTGGTCAATTTGATTTCGATTTTCAACGACATAAAAGGTTTTCGGCTCTCACGACTATCACAAGCAAGAAACATTACCGTCTCATTTCCGTGGATACTGAGCTTCGTGTGTCATTGTCGGCAATCAGGCTCAGGATTGAAGAGATACGTCCACAAGGCCAGGCTCAAGTTTCTCACTGATAAAAATAATTTTGCAAATTTAGTTTGTTGTTTTTACCATTTACAACTTAATAAAAAATTAAACACGTACCCTTCAATTTGAGTACCTATCAATTTTTCTCTTTTCTCACTTCAATTGTTGTAGATGTCAGCTAATAATAACAGGAAGCTTATATTTATTTTAGCGGACTCCAAATAAACCTTTATTTATATGTATCATTCAAAATAAAACATTTTTACATCATAAGGTAGTTTTACATTTTTCTGTGCACCATGGCGAGCTACAATTTGCACTTCAACACCTTGTTTTTAATTATGATTTATTTATGGTTGTGCAGCTGTTAAAAGAGCTGAGATGATTACAATTTTGCCTTACTGCTAGACTCATTGTGTCATAAATCCCCCCCCCCCCCCACCACATACATTCATCTCTCTCTACCCATTAATATAAGGTTTGCAAATTGCAATATGGAAAATTGCATTAACATACAAAGCAATTTAATGCAACAAATATGCTTCATATTATTTAATTAATTAATAAGTTATTTACTCCGATTAACACACCAAATCATATAATCGACCCCTGAAATTTTAGTACAGAGTTCACAACATTCCAAGCCACTCAAATATAGCATGATAGCAAGAACATTGAGCACTGAAGATTGTGAATACAAATTTCAGTGACTTACGTGGTTTTTATTTTAATGAAAAATATCTACCAAGAAAATATACAAGTACAAGACCGCTTCGCGGCCCTGGCCGCTACACGGCGCGTGGGTCGGTCACTTTAATGGCTCGGTCACTTTTTTTACGCCGTCTCTGCCGGTCAAAAATTCGTCGAAATTGGTCCACAAATGATCGAGTTGTTCTCGATCAGGCGTTTATGCCTCTTCATTTTCTACTTATCTCGATTATTCTCGCTGCACATCATGGTTTAACATAGTTGTTATGAAATAATTCCCTCGGTTAACTATTGCTACAACTTTGCACCTCTTTCTACTTCCGAGTCCAACAAAACAGGGCAATTTTAGATGTTTAACTATCATCGCGATTAGCCTTGCTGTAACATATTTCTCGTTGTTTGTAAGCCGAATCACGAAAATACAAAGTAGGCTACTTCCAAACGACCGTAAGCAAACCAAATTTCGTTTTGATTAGATAAATAATAGTGCCCCCCCCCCCCCCCCTCCAAAAACACAAAATATAACAAGTGGCATTTTGGAACTTTTTGATAGTGTCCTAGTGCAGGTAATGACCAATCTGTGTTTATTAGTTTAAATACAGAAACTCACGTATGAGATCGTTTTTGGACGTACAGCATATCACACGCACGCACACGCTATGGGAAGTTATCATAATGTTACACATGGCTAAACGCCGCCGACAGTGTTTAATTAATTAATTAATTTAACCATATTTGAGGGGAGTGGGGGGGGGGGGGAATTAATAAATAGCCCAGGAATAAATAACTTATTAATAAATAAATAGGAATAAACATCAAGCACTAGATATTACTTGAATGTTCTTCAAAATATTGTGTATAATAGGTCAACCCACTCCGTTACAAGAACTCAATTTCAGTGGGGGATATGACACCATTTATTAAACGATTATTTTGACAGTTGGGAGAAATGTCTGAGGGCTATTAGCGGAACTCGATCCTAGTGTTCACCTTGTCCCTGAGAAAATCACTGGAAAAAATCTTTCAAATGTGCCGGTGACCGGTCTCGAACCAGCGCCATCCGATTTAGAGTCTCGCGCTTTACCACTGAGCCGCCTCCATTGGTAAGAAAGAAAATCGATAATGCAATCGAGTACACTGACGCAGACCGATACAGTGTTTTCAAATGTGTGCATGGTTGCCATACGCTTACATATCTGTCTGATCGCTCGATTGATAACAACGGGAGCAAGACAATTCTGTCTGCGAGCGAGGAACCAAGTAGGATCGCGTTGAGTGATGAGCGTGCATTCCAATATTGGCACACTACACTTATATATACTATATGTATACATGTAACATTTTTAAACGTAAACTTAAAATACCATAATGTAAAAAATGATTTAACTATACAAATCTAATTATTATTATTTTTGTATTCATTCGAAACATTTTTGTTATAAAGGGGAGGGGGGGGGGGGGGCAATTCCAGTCTTAATAGACGGTAATGGTAAACAAAACGGGATAAAAAAGTTGGCTTATGTAATGTTTCAACCCTCAACCAATCCACTAGTTATCCACTCTAATAGTTTAATTTGTACTCACAACGAGGTGGGAGATATAGATAAAGGAGCTTTTCATCTTACCTAAGTGCCGTGTTCATATCTATAAGTATTGTTTTAATAGAATCCAAGAATGTTGTAAGGTTCCATTTTTATGAGATATGTTTTGTATCTGTGCCCTGACATGACACGGTGATTGTGTGTTTCGTATGTATACGTTTGTGGTTTTTAGTCTTGTGTATTTTTGTAATCATCTATTATTTTTTCACTAGCGAGGCGAGGTTGCTGATTAATAAATGAATATGAAAATAAATTAAATTAGGCCTAAATCCAATGTTAGTTTCAGATGTATTTATTTCATTTAGGCTAGCCCATTATTGGGGTTGTGCCAGTATACATGTTTAAGGTAAAGCGAGATCGACAAAGTTTAGCAACCCTGCTTGAAAATAAGGTTTGGGAACCTATGGACAAAACTGTTCACTGTTTCAGATCTGAATACAACGCCGCATACAATCTCCCTGCCAGCCCGGCGGACTTCAGACACTGGCCTGAGTCACTCACCATAGCAACCACGACCTCCCAGGTAAGCAAAACACCAACTCTTGTACGTCTCACAACTAAAACTTTGCGAAATTAATTTATTTTAAGTCATGCATTGTAATAACTAATTATGTGCTGGTGGCTAGCCACTCCCTGGCCCGATTTATGTTGGAAACATACCTATTGATATGATGTACCGTATACATACATATTAGTTTTAATTTACCACATTTTGAACCAACATAATTTAAACAATCATATTATTTTCTGTAGGTAAACCCACTTTGTTATACAAGAAATTCAGTGGGGGACATTACACCATTCATGATACGCTTCGTTGCTATGGAGGCTCTAAAGTCACCGTTTACGTATACAACACTATATCCTACACATACAGATAGATTGAAGTCAATTTCCTAAATTGAAACCCCCAGTACGAACCGTAAATGGAACCCTAGACCTTCTGCATTGGAAGCTGAAATCCGTCCGTGGTAGGTCATGCGGTTGAGGCTCAGGTCCTAAGCGTGTGCCACCAAGGGACGTGGGTTCGAATCCCGCATAAGAAGTATGGTTGTCCCTCATCTTCATCTGTCACCCCTCATCGTCTCGAATAGTATGATTGCATCAATAGAGATGGAAAGCGACGATCATGTACAGGATCAGAACTTACTTAACTCCGTTTTCGGACGGATGTTGGTTCGGGCTCCTTTTTTTGGACTTAGCTGTCGTAGTTTCGACATGGTGGGGTCGTTTTTGCTTTTTGTCCCGGTTGTGTGTCTTTCCGCACAAGAATCTTTGATTAGTTACAGGATCAGAATTTTCTCAACTCCGTTCTCGGACGGATGTTGGTTCGGGCCCTTTTTTTTTGCACGTGGCTGTCGATGTTTTAAAAGAATGGGATCGTTCTTGCTTTTTGCCCAAGTAAACCGGTTGTGTGTTTTCCCGCAAGTGAATTTACGATAAAAAACAGAATCTGAATTTTCTCAACTCCGTTCTCGGACGGATGTTAGTTCGGGCCATTTTTTTTGTACGTGGCTGTCGTAGTTTCGACATGGTGAGGTCGTTTTTGCTTTTTGTCCGTGTAAATTGTTTTTTTTGTGTCATTCCGCCAGTGAATCTACGATTAGGTACTGGTTTAGAATTTTCTCAACTCTGTTTTCGGACGGATGTTGGTTCAGGCCCCTTTTTTGTACGTGGCTGTCGTAGTTTCGACATGGTGAGGTCGTTTTTGCTTTTTGCCCGTGTAAATTGTTTTTTTTTTGTGTCATTCCGCACGTGAATCTTCGATTAGGTACAGGATCAGAATTTTCTCAACTCCGTTTTCGGAGGGTTGTTGGTTCGGGCCCTTTTTTTGTACGTGCGGTTGTCGTAGTTTTGACATGGTGGGGTGTTTTTGCTTTTTGCCCGAGTAAACCAGTTGTGTGTCGTTGCGCACGTAAATCTACGATTAGGTACAGGATCAGAATTTTCTCATCGCCGTTCTCGGACAGATGTTGGTTAGGGCCCTTTTTGTTGTACTTGGCTGTCCTAGTCCGACATGGAAGGGTCGTTTTTGCTTTTTGCCCGGGTAAACCGGTTGTGTGTCTTTCCGCACGTGAATATATGATAACATTCAGGATCAGAATTGTCTCAACTCCGTTCTCGGACGGACGTTGGTTCGGGCCTTTTTTTTGTACTTGACTGTCGTAGTTTCGACATGGTAGGGTGGTTTTTGCTTTTTGCCCAGGGAAACCGGTTGTGTGTCTTTCCGCAAGTAAATATTCGATAGGGTACACGATCACATGTGCTCAACTTCGTTTTCGGACGGATGTTGGTTCGTGCCCTTTTTTTTTGTACTTGCCTGTCGTAGTTTCACCATGGTGGGTTTGTTTTTCCTTTTTTCCCAAGTAAACAGGTTGTGTGTCTTTTCACACGTGAATTTACGATAAAAAACAGGATCTGAATTTTCCCAACTCCGTTCTCGGACGGATGTTGGTTCGGGCCCTTTTTTTGTACTTGGCCGTCGTAGTTTCGACATGGTGGGGTCGTTTTTTCTTTCTGTCCTAAAAAACTGGTTGTGTGTCTTTACGCATTTGAATATACGATAAGGTAAAGGATCAGAATGTTCTCAACTCCGTTCTTTTGACGGATGTTGGTTCGGAACCTTTGTTTTGAACGTGGCTGTCGTAGTTTCGACTTGGTAGGGTGGTTTTTGCTTTTTGCCAGAGTAAACCAGTTTTTTTTCTTTCGGCACGTAAATCTACGATTAGGTACTGGATCAAAATTATCTGAGAACTCGGAAATATCTGAGAACTCCGTTCTCGGACGGGTGTTGGTTCGGGCCCTTTTTTGTACGTGGCTGTCGTAGTTTTGACGTGGTTGGGTCGTTTTTGCTTTTTGCTGAGTAAATCGGATGTGTGTCTTTTCGCACGTAAATCTACGATTAGGTACAGGGTCAGAAATTTCTCATCTCCGTTTTCGGGCGGATGTTGGTTCGGGCCCTTTTTTGTACGTGGCTGTCTTTGTTTTGACATGGTTTTTCGTTTTTGCTTTTTGCTCGAGTAAACCGGTTGTGGGTCTTTTCGCACGTAAATCTTCGATTAGGTACAGGATCAGAAATTTTCTTAACTCCATTCTCTGACGGATGATAGTTCGGGTCCCTTTTTTTAATACGTAGCTTTCGTAGTTTCGATATGGTGGGGTCGTTTTTGCTTTTTACTCGAGTAAACCAATTGTGTGTCTTTCCGCACGTGAAGTTTCGATTAGGTACTGGATCAGAATTTTCTCAACTACGTTCTCGGACGGATGTTGTTTCGGGCCCTTTTTTTTTGTACTTGGCTGTCGTAGATTTGACATGGTGGGGTCGTTTTTGCTTTTTTCCCGAGTAAACTGGTTGTGTGTCTTTCCCCATGAAAATCTATGATAAGGTAATGGATCAGAATTGTCTCACCTTAGTTCTCGGACGGATGTTGGTTCTGGCCTTTTTTTGTATATAGCTGTCGTAGTTTCGACTTGGTGGGGTCGTTTTTGCTTCTTGCCCAAGTAAACTGGTTGTGTGTCTTTCCACACGTGAATTTCCGATTATATACAGGATCAGAATTTTCTCAACTCCGTTCTCGGTTGGATGTTGATTCGGGCCCTTTTTTTTCACTGGGCGTTCCTAGTTCGACATGGTAGGGTCGTTTTTTGCTTTTTGCCCAAGTAAACCGGTTGTGTGTCTTTCCGCACGTGAATATACGATTACATTCAGGATCAGAATTTTCTCAACTCCGTTCTCGTACGGATGTTAGTTCTGGCCACTTTTTTTGTGCTTGACTGTCGTAGTTTCGACATGGTGGGGTAGTTTTTGCTTTTTGCCTGAGTAAACCGAATGTGTGTCTTACCGCACGTGAATCCACGATTAGGTAAAGGATCAGAACTTTCTCAATTCCGTTCTCGGACGGATGTTGGTTCGGAACCTTTTTTTTCTACGTATTTGTCGTTGTTTCGACATAGTGGGGTCATTTTTGCTTTTTGCCCGAGTACGTTGGTTGTGTGTCTTTTCGCTCGTGAATCTACGATAAGTACAAGATCAGAATTTTCTTTACTCTGTTCTCGGACAGATGTTGGTTCGGGCCCTTTTTTAGTACGTGACTGTCGTAGGGCCGACATAATGGGGTCGTTTTTGCTTTTTACCCAAGTAAACCAGTTGTGTGTCTTTCCGCACGTGAATTCACGATAAAAAACAAAATCTGAATTTTCTCAACTCCGTTCTCGGACGGATGTTTGTTCGGGCCCTTTTTTTTGTACCCATGGCTGTCGTGGTTTCGACATGCTGGGTTCGTTTTAACTTTTTGCCCGAATAAACCGGTTGTGTGTAATTCCGCACGTGAATCTAATATTAGGTACAGGATAAGAATTTTCTCAACTCCTTTCTCGGACGGATGTTGGTTCAGCCCCTTTTTTTAATACGTGACTGTCGTAATTTTGACATGGTGGGGTCGTTTAAGCTTTTCGACCGAGTAACCGGTTGTGTGTCTTTTCGCACGTAAATATTCGATCAGGTACAAGATCAGAATTTTCTCAACTCCGTTCTCGGACAGATGCAGGTTCGGGCCGTTTTTTTTGTACGTGGCTGTCGAAGTTTTGAAATAATGGGATCGTTTTTGCTTTTTGCCCAAGTTAACCGGTTGTGTGTCTTTCCGCCCGTGAATTCACGATAAAAAACAAAATATGAATTTTCTCAACTCCGTTCTCGGACGGATGTTGGTTCGGGCCATTTTTTTTGTACGTGGCTGTCGTAGTTTCGACATGGTGAGGTCGTTTTTGCTTTTTGCCCGAGTAAACCGGTTGTGGGTCTTTTCGCACGTGAATCTACGATTAGGTACAGGATCAGAAATGTTTCAACTCCGTTCTCAAACAGATGTTGGTCAGGGCCCTTTTTTTGTACTTGGCTGTCGTAGTTTCGAAATGGTGGTGTAGTTTTTGTTTTTTGCCCAAGTAAACAGATTGTGTGTCTTTTCTTACGTGAATCTTCATTTAAGTACAGGATCAGAATTTTCTCAACTCCGTTCTCGGACGGATGTTGGTTCGGGCCTTTTTTTTGGACATGACTGTCGTAGTTTCGACATGGTGGCGTCGTTTTTGCTTTTTGCCCAGGTTAACTGGTTGTGTGTCTTTCCGCAAGTAAATATTAGATTGGGTACAGGATCAGAATTTGCTCAACTTCGTTCTCGGACGGATGTTGGTTCGTGCCCTTTTTTGTACGTGCCTTTCGTAGTTTCGACATGGTTAGTTCGTTTTTGCTTTTTTTCTAAGTTTACCGGTTGTGTTTTTTCGCACGTGAATTAACGATAAAAAACAGGATCTGAATTTTCTCAACTCCGTTCTCGGACGGATGTTGGTACGGGCCCTTTTTTGTACTTAGGTGTCGTAGTTTTGACATGCAGGGTCGTTGTTTCTTTCTGTCCGAGAAAACCGGTTGTGTGTCTTTCCGCACTTGAATATACGATAAGGTACAGGATCAGAGTGTTCTCAACTCCGTTTTCGGACGGATGTTGGTTCGGAACCTTTTTTTTGAACGTGGCTGTCGTAGTTTCGACATGGTGGGGTGGTTTATGCTTTTTCCCGAGTAAACCGGTTGTGTGTCTTTCCGCACGTGAATCTACGATTAAGTACTGGATCAGAACTATCTGAGAACTCCTTTCTCGGACGGGTGTTTTTTCGGGCCCATTTTTTTGTACGTGGCTGTCGTAGTTTCGACATGGTGGGGTCGTTTTTGCTTTTTGCTTAAGTAAACCAGATGTGTGTCTTTCCGCACGTAAATCTACGATTAGGTACAAGATCAGAAATTTTTCATCTCCGTTTTCGGGCGGATGTTGGTTCGGGCCCTTTTTTTTGTAAGTGATGGCTGTCTTTGTTTCGACCTGGTGTGGTCGTTTTTGCTTTTTGCTCGAGTAAACTGGTTGTGTGTCTTTCCGCACGTGAATCTACGATTAGGGTCAGGTTTAGAATTTTCTTAACTCCGTTCTCAGACGGATGTTAATTTGGGCCCTTTTTTTTACGTGGCTGTCGTAGTTTCGACATGGTGAGGTCGTTTTTGCTTTTTGCCCGAGTAAATTGGTTTTGTGTCTTTCCGCCAGTGAATCTACGATTAGGTACTGGTTTAGAATTTTCTTAACTCTGTTTTCGGAGGGATGTTGGGTCAAGCCCCTTTTTTTGTACTTGGATGTCGAAGTTTCGACATGGTGGGGTCGTTTTTACTTTTACCCCGAGTAAACCGGTTGTGTGTCTTTCCGCACGTGAATTTCCGATTAGGTACAGGATCAGAACTTACTTAACTCCGTTTTCGGACGGATAATGGTTCGGGCTCCTTTTTTTGGACTTAGCTGTCGTAGTTTCGACATGGTGGGGTCGTTTTTGCTTTTTGTCCCGGTTGTGTGTCTTTTCGCACAAGAATCTTTGATGAGGTACAGGATCAGAATTTTCTCAACTCCGTTCTCGGACGGATGTTGGTTCGGGCCCTTTTTTTTGCACGTGGCTGTCGTAGTTTCGACATGGTGTGTTCGTTTTTGCTTTTCGCCCGAGTAAACCGTTTGTGTGTCTTTCCGCGAATGAATCTACGATCAGAATTTTCTCAACTCCGTTCTCGGACGGATTTTGGTTCCGGCCCTTTTTTTTGTAGTTGGTTGTCGTTGTTTCGACATGGTGGGGTTGTTTTCACTTTTTGCCCGAGTAAACCGGTTGTGTGTAATTTCGCACGTAAATCTACGATATGGTACAGGATCAAAATTTTTTCATCTCCGTTTTCGGACGGATGTTGGTTTGGCCCTATTTTTTAGTACGTGACTGTCGTATTTTCGACATGGTGGTGTCGTTTATGCTTTTTGACCGAGTAAACCGGTTGTATGTCTTTCCGCACGTGAATCTTCTATCAGGTACAAGATCAGAATTATCCAACTCCGTTCTCGGACAAATGCAGGTTCAGGCTTTTTTTTTGTCCGTGGCTTTCGATGTTTTAAAATAATGGGATCGTTCTTGCTTTTTGCCCAAGTAAACCGGTTGTGTGTTTTCCTGCACGTGAATTTATGATAAAAAACAGAATCTGAATATTCTCAACTCCGTTCTCGGACGGATGCTAGTTCGGGCCATTTTTTTTGTACGTGGCTGTCGTAGTTTCGACATGGTGAGGTCGTTTTTGCTTTTTGCCCATGTAAATTGTTTTTTTTGTGTCATTCCGCCAGTGAATCTACGATTAGGTACTGGTTTAGAATTTTCTCAACTCTGTTTTCGGACGGATGTTGGTTCGGGCCCCTTTTTTTGTACTTGGCTGTCGTAGTTTCGACATAGTGGGGTCGTTTATGCTTTTTGCCCGAGTAAACCGGTTGTGTGTCTTTTCGCACGTAAATCTACGATTAGTTACAGGATCAGACATTTCTTTTAGAAATTTTTTGCTGCTTGCATTAAATTACTTGCTGCTTGCATGCATATACGCCACATCAAGCTCAGTAGTATCAGGCGCGTAGAAGTTGCACAGAGTAATAATTCCTCGTTAATAGCCGACTAAGGTTAATAATATAATATAAAGTAGTTAATAACCACATTGAACGGAATTGATGAAACAATAAAAAAAACTTTACAAATTTAATTTAACTAATATTTTTAAAATGTCCTATTGTGTAAAAATATATGTTTATTAAAATGTGTTAAATGTGTAAATTAAATAAAAAAATGTAAACGATCTTCATTGTTGAGGTTTAAGTTGGCGTTTTTTCCACTTCATTGGTATTTGCTATGTTAATTATATCTGTTCTAAAATAAACATTATTTTATACCCGTAACTAAAATAACATATTTTGTTACATGTGCTTGCAAAATTACAACTTATAATTTATGAACAATGAAAGTAAGTTACTGGTTTAATAGAAATAATTATTACAACAGTGTTAATACTGGGGAAAAAACAAAATTTAAACACGGATGTTAGAAAGTCTCAAATTACTCAATTATGGAGAAACACAAGAATGTAATTATAAAAATAAAATATTACACTACATTTTAAACAATGAAGGCTACGAATAAAACACGTGGTTTTAGATTAAATAAAAAATATTATTCAATATTATTAATTAATAAATAACAATCAATATTTACCATATAGTAGACATTGTTAACAGCTAACAAGGATATACAAAATAAGATCTCAATTTCTCTCGTGACTCACATGTTGAAAGTTAAAATTAGTTTCCACTTACAAATCGTGGGTAGATTTTTCGATGGATTTAAATTAGTGGATATTTTTTTAATTGATTAGTTCGAGGGCAAGGTGGTAGTTATTATATACTTCACTTCTCACTTTCGTTTAAAAAATTATATTTCTCTCAAATTCCCTTTTAACGTTTCTCTTTCCATTGAGCTTTTTCATTTTCTACTTCGTTTCACTCCTTCTTTTTGATCCTGATTGTTTTTTTTTTGTTTTTTTAGTGTAATGACCACACATCTATTTCCATATGTGTTTTTATTGCTCTTATACCTTATATAACAATTGAATATTTTTTTTGAATTTTTTATAGGTAACTATTTTGCTGATAGATTTTCTTTGCTCTTGGTTCTCTTTTTTATGGTGGTTTGTTTTATTGTTATTTTTTTCTAATTTGTCCAATGGTAGTAATATATTATAATGTAAATCAGTTTCAACTGAATAGGATATACATAGAATAAGTAATTTTTTTTATTTTTTATTATTATTCAATGATTCCACATAATATATTTCATTTAATAATAACAGTATTTGTTACATCGATGTATACCTTCTGAAAAAAGTTACTTAAACACTATTCACTTCATTGTATTGTATTGTTATTACTTGGTTCTCTTTGTCTCTCTCACACACAAGTCGGAGACGGCTGGCTGGCTGGCTTGGCTGGTGGTGGCTTGTAGTATATGCGGCAGATCGGCCTGTAAAGAAGTGAGCCCGAGATTGTCGAGGTATCAGGCGCGTATTAGTCCCACAGCGTCTGCCTCGTTAATAACACGGCTGGCTGGCTGGCTTGGCTGGTGGTGGCTTGTAGTATATGCGGCAGATCGGCCTGTAAAGAAGTGAGCCCGAGATTGTCGAGGTATCAGGCGCGTATTAGTCCCACAGCGTCTGCCTCGTTAATAACACGGCTGGCTGGCTGGCTGGCTTGGCTGGTGGTGGCTTTTAGTATATGCGGCAGATCGGCCTGTTAAGTAGTGAGCCCGAGATTGTCGAGGTATCAGGCGCGTGTTAGTCCCACAGCGTCTGCCTCGTTAATAACCACATTAATAAATTATGTATATATTTATTTACCTATTAATTTATTTATTTTTAATATTCATGAGTTTTTGATTAGTTAATGTCAATCCAATTCCGTTATAAACTGTATTATAAAGGAAGAAAATAAATAAACTATACAATTTACAGTGAAACAACAGGAAAAACACTAAACGAAAAAGAATGGAAAAATAGAACACACCAACTAAAAGGCTATCTATAGGGAAAATAGAACGTGAAAAATAAAAGTTAATTGGAAAATTTTTTTAGGCTGTATACATTTCAAACTATGTAAGATAATTCAGAAAACCTAAAACAAAAAAAAACCTAAAAACACTTCAATACATACAATTTTATAGGTGGCTGTGCATGTGGGGTAGGAAAGGAGTAGAGGGTGCGCGGGAACTTTGGTTACCATTACACAACTCAGAAAATATGTGAAAAAAGGAAATTTTAACACCGAGGGTACAAAATCTCTAGCCACTAAAGCTTTGATGGCATAACAGTAAAAAAATTAGTTCCAGTAATTTTCTAAATAAAGATAGTGAATAAAAATTGCAGTGAAGTACAACATGCGTTATGATAATGGGTTATGACATGTTTTAATGAAAAATATCTAGTTTTTACCATAGATTGATTAAAGACAACAATGGTAGAATTTTTGGTGGAGGGCTCTAACGCCCCCCCCCCCCCCCCCCCTCCTCCCCTCCTAAAGAAACCCGCATTTTAGTAAACATGTAATTTTTAATTCAACATACAACGTCCACATAAATTTAGGCTTTATCCTTTCACACACGTGAAAAAGCCTTTTGAGCATTTGCAATTGCATAGTTCTAGTTCAAAGAGGTTATTTTGGTGTTTTCTATACCGAAAAGACGAAACATGTTTACGGTTACACGAATCAAATAGCGCTTAATTTAAAAAACACGCGTAATTATTGTGTAACGCTATAGTTCAATTTGAGATTTTTAAATATTGTTTTTCAGTTGTTGTAATAATTTTTAGCTAGTTTATGAATATCGAAAAAGAATTATTCCTGTCGAAACATTGAGTTTCTTTAAATAACGCGATATTTATCATTATATTAACTATTATTACTTATTTATATATTTATTTAAATTTGATTTATTTGTTAGTTAATTTTAGTTTATCTATTACCTCATCGCTGCTCATAATGATGTATTTTGTTACATCAAACAATAATAGAACATGTTTGTTACATATAATTGTTAATTCCACAACTTATAACAATTTATATCAACATAAACAACTTATGACATCTAATAAGCAAAGAAACTATGAACGTGAGTAATTGAACAAATTACTGGATTTATACAACAAACTTAAAAGATGTCCAAGTGTAAGATTTCATCTAAAAAATAAAACAAATACTTTTTTAGGGAGGCCAGGAAAATAACAAACCACTCAAATAGGGCCAATATACAATTATGTCATTATGGACCATTTAAAAAATGATCCAGGTATCTATTCTTGTTTCTCCCCACGGTCCTCTAAATCTTCAAGAACAACAATACACAACAATTAGAAAGGTGAAATTAAGGTTAATAGATGAAGATCTTGTGTCCATCAATGAACCTTGATATAACATTTGACAGCTCATTTTTGATTGCACGCAGCACAAGACATGGAAACCAATGCCTCGTCGGCTCGTCGCCCGGTCCACAAACTCGCCCCCCCCCCCTTCAACAACCCATCATCAACGTAACCCAACGTCATCAGTGCTGCGAGTCTGTTTTTGGGTTTTCTGGCGGCCGGCGGGGGAGGGGATTGGTCGGGCCCAGTACAGGACACGGTTATACGTGTATAAATATCTGTACATGGATCTCTTAGCGCGGGCTTTTACACGTTTAAACGTTTACACGACTCAGCCCTAACTGCTATAGGTATCATAATTCATAAAAGCACTGGTTTCATTTCATTGTCAGTACTCTCCATTCTCATTGTATAAATAATGTAATTTTGAGTAAAATGATAACAAGTGTGCATAAACTTATGTTTCCCTGGTTCTGTTTCAGGTTGTTGTAAATGTCGCTTTCACTGTCAAGATGTTGTATCTCAGTCTTCTGGACTCAATGACGTCTCTTTTAGCACCATTCACATGGTGCCATACCAACTAGGCCCTACCGACTCACCTTCTCAAAGGCCTGGAGACGCAACGCCAAACTTCAACCTCTCCCGTGTGCTTGTTCAAGTCGAGCATCACTGGACCCAATTGGACGGATTTTCTTATGTACTTGTTCAACTCGTGATGTTGTGTTCATTTATTTTACTTGGTTCTTTGTATGAATCCTGTTGTTGTTGTTGTTGTTGTTATTTGTATCTAGTTTTTGAAGCCAACTGTTGTGATGAGAATGTACTTTATTGTTACTTGAGTAAATTACATTTTAGTTGGTATCTTGTATTATAATGTCCTTCATTCATAATAAAGGAAGATAGTATATTTTTTCAAGATCAAGTCTTGAATGCGATCTGATCATTAAAATTGCAAAAATGGCAAAAACATATGTTTAGCCGTTATGCAACCAAGGCTATACCCTTCTCATATTTTCAATTTTCACACTTTGTCTTTTTATGATCGCATTTGATAGGCCTTGATCACGTGAATGCGAAACAGGAAACCGTTTTTTGCGGAAACGAGCCGTTCGTCTGTAAAAAATAATCGTTATTCAACTCGATACTTTCAAATTGTAATTATAGGGCCAAATATGGATGGATTTTCAAACTGAGGGGCTATTTAGATTCAAAAAATATCCAAAAATACGATCCGATGATAAACAATTTGAAAATCGAAAAAAAAATTGAAGTAGTTTTTTTTCTAAGTCCTAAAAATAAGTTTTAACACCTTGTCTTTTTAAAATCGAATTTATTAGATATTGACCACGTGATCACGAAACCGTAAACGGTTTTTGGCGGAACTATACCGTTTGTCTGTACAAAAGTAATGAATATTCTACCCAAATATGGTTATTGTAATTGTAAGGCCAAATATAAATGGATTTGCGAACTGATGGTCTCACAGGATGCAAAAAGTATCAAAGAATGCGATCTAATCATTAAAATTGCAAAAATGGCAAAAAATATTTTTAACGGTTATGCAACCAAGGCTATACCCTTCTCATATTTTCAATTTTCACACTTTGTCTTTTTATGATCGCATTCGATAGGTCTTGATCACGTGAATGCCAAATCGTAAACCGTTTTTCGGAAACGAACCGTTTGGCTGTAAAAAATTAATCTTTATTCAACTCGATACTTTCAAATTGTAATTGTAGGGCCAAATATGAATGGATTTTCAAACTGAGGGGCTCTTTGCATTCACAAAATATCCAAAAATACGATCCAATGATAAACAATTTGAAAATCAAACAAAAAATTGAAGTCGTTTTTTTTCTAAGTCCTAAAAATAAGTTTTAACACCTTGTCTTTTTAAAATCGAATTTATTAGATATTGACCACGTGATCACGAAACCGTAAACGGTTTTTGGCGGAACTATACCGTTTGTCTGTACAAAAGTAATGAATATTCTACCCAAATATGGTTATTGTAATTGTAAGGCCAAATATAAATGGATTTGCGAACTGATGGTCTCACAGGATGCAAAAAGTATCAAAGAATGCGATCTAATCATTAAAAATACATAAATGGCAAAAAAATATTTTTAGCCGTTTTGCAAAAAAAATAATCTTTATTCAACTCGATACTTTCAAAATGTAATTGTAGGGTCAAATATAGATGGATTTTCAAACTGATAATTTTTTTGGATTCACAAAATATCCAACAATACGATCCGATAATAAAAAATATGAAAATGAAAAAAAAAATTGAAGTTTTTTTTTCTAAGAACAAAAAATTAGTTTCAACACATTGTCTTTTTAAAATCGCATTTGCTAGATCTTTATCACGTGATCGCGAAACCGTAAATCGTTTGTGGAATAAACGAGCCGTTTGACCGTTAAAAAATAAACCGGGTCCATGCACGTTGATGTATTGATATAAATGTGTGAATATGATAAAAAAAAAGATTTGGTGTAACGGGTCTCAAACCCCAGACCTCTTGAACGCTAATCCAGGACGTTACTGCATTCGCTATAGCACACGATGATACTTCCAGCGCGTACACAGGTACAAGACATACTGCTCTCAATGTTGTGCATTGTTTGGGGTATTCAGATAGCTTATATCATAACCTCCTATAGCCGTCTGAACTCCTGATACACATCCACAGAAAACGCAGTTTTGGGGCTTTCAAGACTTGGTTCATTCTGCTATCATAACCTCCTATAGCCGTCTGAACTCCTGATACACATCCACAGAAAACGCAGTTTTGGGACTTAGTAAATTCACGTTGGGAACATCAGCCAACATTAAAACATGTTTTTTGGGCTAACCATGCATCATAGGCAAACCAAAACATGTTCCATAAGTACACTGGGAATGGAAGATGCAGAAAGTGTAGACATTATTGTCTTAACCCTTTAATCCGTGACGCTGCGCAGTGTCAAAAACGTGCTAAAATACACTGCGTTTTCGAGTTTTTAATTTTTTACAGCTATATTGTTTACTTGGGGGATCTTAATGTTAATTCCCGAGGTAGATCTGATTATTGTCTACTTTGAAAAAAATCATTGCGTCGCTATGTTTGTTGTGAACGACGTCAGGCGTCGCCGAAATTTCAACGATTTTTTTGTCAAGTTCCACTTTCGGTACCGATTGTGGATGAACGGTGGTACCTTGTTAGTCTTAGCGTCGAACTTAAGGTCAGTAAGAATCTTTGGTGACGTAGTATGAGCGTCGGTAGCGTCGGTTTGCACAGGTCGTGGTGAGGCGACGCCAACTTCAGGTAACCAAAATAGTAGATTGTTTGAGGTTTTTATTTTTTTACGGGTAAACGGTTTAAGATAGAATTTTTTGGTTGCCAGTTCCTTCTTATTCATCGATCTCTTGATATGTTTCGTATTTTTAAAAAAATAAAAAAAATAAAAAATTTCATTTTTCTCCGATTGTGTTCTTCTGAGACAAAATTTGAAATTTTGGGCGCCTGTATCTCTGTTAGTATGACCCCCAGCACATTTTTGTTTTCAGGATGTCTAGATAATTAACGGAAAAAAAATAAAAAAAATAAAAAAACAAATTTGGACCACCCGTTTTTTAGCTACGAACGCTTGAAAAAAAAATTTCCCCTTAGTAAACCCTTCTCAAATATTCTGCTCTGAATATGGAAGAAAAAAAGTTTGCCGGTAACGGGACTCGAACCCCGGACCGCGAAAACACTAGTCGGCGTCGCTACTGCCTACGCCACACCACTCGATGGAAGTTGGAGCGCTTAGACTGGTACATATTGTACTGCTCTCAATGAATGCATGTATGTATCTCGATTCATTCTTATTGTAATTCTAGCACCGAACATAGATGGAATTACGAACAGAGGGTCTTATTGGATTTAAAAACATCCAAGAATACGATCTGAAGATAAAAAACTCCGAAAATTGAGAAAAAAACAACTTCAATTTTTTTTTCAATTTTCGGAGTTTTATCATCAGATCGTATTGATTGATTGGTTGATCGCGAAACCGTAAATCGTTTGTGGAAACAACGAGCCGTTTGACAGTTAAAAAATAAACCGTGTCCATGCACGTTGATGTATTGATTTAAATGTGTAAATATTGTGGAAAAAAAAGTTTGGCTGTAACAGGTCTCGAACCCCAGACCTCTTGCACGCTAATCAAGGACGTTACTCATACGCCATAGCACACGATGATACTTCCAGCGGTTTCACAGGTACAAGACATACTGCTCTCAATGTTGTGCATTGTTTGGGGTATTCAGATAGCTTATATCATAACCTCCTATAGCCGTCTGAACTCCTGATACACATCCACAGAAAACGCAGTTTTGGGGCTTTCAAGACTTGGTTCATTCTGCTATCATAACCTCCTATAGCCGTCTGAACTCCAGATACACATCCACAGAAAACGCAGGTTTGGGACTTAGTAAATTCACGTTGGGAACATCAGCCAACATTAAAACATGTTTTTTGGGCTAACCATGAATCATAGGCAAACCAAAACATGTTCCATAAGTACACTGGGAATGGAAGATGCAGAAAGTGTAGACATTATTGTCTTAACCCTTTAATCCGTGACGCTGCGCAGTGTCAAAAACGTGCTAAAATACACTGCGTTTTTGAGTTTTTAATTTTTTACAGCTATATTGTTTACTTAAAGGATCTTAATGTTAATCCCCGAGGTAGATCTGATAATTGTCTACTTTGAAAAAAATCATTGCGTCGCTATGTTTGTTGTGAACGACGTCAGGCGTCACCGAAATTTCAACGATTTTCTTGTCAAGTTCCACTTTCGGTACCGATTGTGGATGAACGGTGGTACCTAGTTAGTCGTAGCGTCGAACTTAAGGTCAGTAAGAATCTTTGGTGACGTAGTATGAGCGTCGGTAGCGTCGGTTTGCACAGGTCGTGGTGAGGCGACGCCAACTTCAGGTAACAGAAATAGTAGATTTTTTGAGGTTTTTATTTTTTTACGGGTAAACGGTTTAAGATAGAATTTTTTGGTTGTCAGTTCCTTCTTATTCATCGATCTCTTGATATGTTTCGTATTTTTAAAAAAATAAAAAAAATAAAAAATTTCATTTTTCTCCGATTGTGTTCTTCTGAGACAAAATTTGAAATTTTGGGCGCCTGTATCTCTGTTAGTATGACCCCCAGCACATTTTTGTTTTCAGGATGTCTAGATAATTAACGGAAAAAAAATAAAAAAAATAAAAAAACAAATTTGGACCACCCGTTTTTTAGCTACGAACGCTTGAAAAAAAAATTTCCCCTTAGTAAACCCTTCTCAAATATTCTGCTCTGAATATGGAAGAAAAAAAGTTTGCCGGTAACGGGACTCGAACCCCGGACCGCGAAAACACTAGTCGGCGTCGCTACTGCCTACGCCACACCACTCGATGGAAGTTGGAGCGCTTAGACTGGTACATATTGTACTGCTCTCAATGAATGCATGTATGTATCTCGATTCATTCTTATTGTAATTCTAGCACCGAACATAGATGGAATTACGAACAGAGGGTCTTATTGGATTTAAAAACATCCAAGAATACGATCTGAAGATAAAAAACTCCGAAAATTGAGAAAAAAACAACTTCAATTTTTTTTTCAATTTTCGGAGTTTTATCATCAGATCGTATTGATTGATTGGTTGATCGCGAAACCGTAAATCGTTTGTGGAAACAACGAGCCGTTTGACAGTTAAAAAATAAACCGTGTCCATGCACGTTGATGTATTGATATAAATGTGTAAATATTGTGGAAAAAAAAGTTTGGCTGTAACAGGTCTCGAACCCCAGACCTCTTGCACGCTAATCAAGGACGTTACTCATACGCCATAGCACACGATGATACTTCCAGCGGTTTCACAGGTACAAGACATACTGCTCTCAATGTTGTGCATTGTTTGGGGTATTCAGATAGCTTATATCATAACCTCCTATAGCCGTCTGAACTCCTGATACACATCCACAGAAAACGCAGTTTTGGGGCTTTCAAGACTTGGTTCATTCTGCTATCATAACCTCCTATAGCCGTCTGAACTCCTGATACACATCCACAGAAAACGCAGGTTTGGGACTTAGTAAATTCACGTTGGGAACATCAGCCAACATTAAAACATGTTTTTTGGGCTAACCATGAATCATAGGCAAACCAAAACATGTTCCATAAGTACACTGGGAATGGAAGATGCAGAAAGTGTAGACATTATTGTCTTAACCCTTTAATCCGTGACGCTGCGCAGTGTCAAAAACGTGCTAAAATACACTGCGTTTTTGAGTTTTTAATTTTTTACAGCTATATTGTTTACTTAAAGGATCTTAATGTTAATCCCCGAGGTAGATCTGATAATTGTCTACTTTGAAAAAAATCATTGCGTCGCTATGTTTGTTGTGAACGACGTCAGGCGTCACCGAAATTTCAACGATTTTCTTGTCAAGTTCCACTTTCGGTACCGATTGTGGATGAACGGTGGTACCTAGTTAGTCGTAGCGTCGAACTTAAGGTCAGTAAGAATCTTTGGTGACGTAGTATGAGCGTCGGTAGCGTCGGTTTGCACAGGTCGTGGTGAGGCGACGCCAACTTCAGGTAACAGAAATAGTAGATTTTTTGAGGTTTTTATTTTTTTACGGGTAAACGGTTTAAGATAGAATTTTTTGGTTGTCAGTTCCTTCTTATTCATCGATCTCTTGATATGTTTCGTATTTTTAAAAAAATAAAAAAAATAAAAAATTTCATTTTTCTCCGATTGTGTTCTTCTGAGACAAAATTTGAAATTTTGGGCGCCTGTATCTCTGTTAGTATGACCCCCAGCACATTTTTGTTTTCAGGATGTCTAGATAATTAACGGAAAAAAAATAAAAAAAATAAAAAAACAAATTTGGACCACCCGTTTTTTAGCTACGAACGCTTGAAAAAAAAATTTCCCCTTAGTAAACCCTTCTCAAATATTCTGCTCTGAATATGGAAGAAAAAAAGTTTGCCGGTAACGGGACTCGAACCCCGGACCGCGAAAACACTAGTCGGCGTCGCTACTGCCTACGCCACACCACTCGATGGAAGTTGGAGCGCTTAGACTGGTACATATTGTACTGCTCTCAATGAATGCATGTATGTATCTCGATTCATTCTTATTGTAATTCTAGCACCGAACATAGATGGAATTACGAACAGAGGGTCTTATTGGATTTAAAAACATCCAAGAATACGATCTGAAGATAAAAAACTCCGAAAATTGAGAAAAAAACAACTTCAATTTTTTTTTCAATTTTCGGAGTTTTATCATCAGATCGTATTGATTGATTGGTTGATCGCGAAACCGTAAATCGTTTGTGGAAACAACGAGCCGTTTGACAGTTAAAAAATAAACCGTGTCCATGCACGTTGATGTATTGATTTAAATGTGTAAATATTGTGGAAAAAAAAGTTTGGCTGTAACAGGTCTCGAACCCCAGACCTCTTGCACGCTAATCAAGGACGTTACTCATACGCCATAGCACACGATGATACTTCCAGCGGTTTCACAGGTACAAGACATACTGCTCTCAATGTTGTGCATTGTTTGGGGTATTCAGATAGCTTATATCATAACCTCCTATAGCCGTCTGAACTCCTGATACACATCCACAGAAAACGCAGTTTTGGGGCTTTCAAGACTTGGTTCATTCTGCTATCATAACCTCCTATAGCCGTCTGAACTCCTGATACACATCCACAGAAAACGCAGGTTTGGGACTTAGTAAATTCACGTTGGGAACATCAGCCAACATTAAAACATGTTTTTTGGGCTAACCATGAATCATAGGCAAACCAAAACATGTTCCATAAGTACACTGGGAATGGAAGATGCAGAAAGTGTAGACATTATTGTCTTAACCCTTTAATCCTTGACGCTGCGCAGTGTCAAAAACGTGCTAAAATACACTGCGTTTTTGAGTTTTTAATTTTTTACAGCTATATTGTTTACTTAAGGGATCATAATGTTAATCCCCGAGGTAGATCTGATAATTGTCTACTTCGAAAAAAATCATTGCGTCGCTATGTTTGTTGTGAACGACGTCAGGCGTCACCGAAATTTCAACGATTTTCTTGTCAAGTTCCACTTTCGGTACCGATTGTGGATGAACGGTGGTACCTAGTTAGTCGTAGCGTCGAACTTAAGGTCAGTAAGAATCTTTGGTGACGTAATATGAGCGTCGGTAGCGTCGGTTTGCACAGGTCGTGGTGAGGCGACGCCAACTTCAGGTAACAGAAATAGTAGATTTTTTGAGGTTTTTATTTTTTTACGGGTAAACGGTTTAAGATAGAATTTTTTGGTTGTCAGTTCCTTCTTATTCATCGATCTCTTGATATGTTTCGTATTTTTAAAAAAATAAAAAAAATCCAAAATTTCATTTTTCTCCGATTGTGTTCTTCTGAGACAAAATTTGAAATTTTGGGCGCCTGTATCTCTGTTAGTATGACCCCCAGCACATTTTTGTTTTCAGGACGTCTAGATAATTAACGAAAAAAAAATAAAAAAAATAAAAAAACAAATTTGGACCACCCGTTTTTTAGCTACGAACGCTTGAAAAAAAAATTTCCCCTTAGTAAACCCTTCTCAAATATTCTGCTCTGAATATGGAAGAAAAAAAGTTTGCCGGTAACGGGACTCGAACCCCGGACCGCGAAAACACTAGTCGGCGTCGCTACTGCCTACGCCACACCACTCGATGGAAGTTGGAACGCTTAGACTGGTACATATTGTACTGCTCTCAATGAATGCATGTATGTATCTCGATTCATTCTTATTGTAATTCTAGCACCGAACATAGATGGAATTACGAACAGAGGGTCTTATTGGATTTAAAAACATCCAAGAATACGATCTGAAGATAAAAAACTCCGAAAATTGAGAAAAAAACAACTTCAATTTTTTTTTCAATTTTCGGAGTTTTATCATCAGATCGTATTGATTGATTGGTTGATCGCGAAACCGTAAATCGTTTGTGGAAACAACGAGCCGTTTGACAGTTAAAAAATAAACCGTGTCCATGCACGTTGATGTATTGATATAAATGTGTAAATATTGTGGAAAAAAAAGTTTGGCTGTAACAGGTCTCGAACCCCAGACCTCTTGCACGCTAATCAAGGACGTTACTCATACGCCATAGCACACGATGATACTTCCAGCGGTTTCACAGGTACAAGACATACTGCTCTCAATGTTGTGCATTGTTTGGGGTATTCAGATAGCTTATATCATAACCTCCTATAGCCGTCTGAGCTCCTGATACACATCCACAGAAAACGCAGTTTTGGGGCTTTCAAGACTTGGTTCATTCTGCTATCATAACCTCCTACAGCCGTCTGAACTCCTGATACACATCCACAGAAAACGCAGTTTTGCGACTTGGGAACATCAGCCAACATTAAAACATGTTTTTTGGGCTAACCATGAATCATAGGCAAACCAAAACATCTTCCATAAGTACACTGGGAATGGAAGATGCAGAAAGTGTAGACATTATTGTCTTAACCCTTTAATCCGTGACGCTGCGCAGTGTCAAAAACGTGCTAAAATACACTGCGTTTTCGAGTTTTTAATTTTTTACAGCTATATTGTTTACTTGGGGGATCTTAATGTTAATTCTCGAGGTAGATCTGATAATTTTCTACTTTGAAAAAAATCATTGCCTCGCTATGTTTGTTGTGAACGACGTCAGGCGTCGCCGAAATTTCAACGATTTTCTTGTCAAGTTCCACTTTCGGTACCGATTGTGGATGAACGGTGGTACCTAGAAAGTCGTAGCGTCGAACTTAAGGTCAGTAAGAATCTTTGGTGACGTAGTATGAGCGTCGGTAGCGTCGGTTTGCACAGGTCGTGGTGAGGCGACGCCAACTTCAGGTAACCAAAATAGTAGATTTTTTGAGGTTTTTATTTTTTTACGGGTAAACGGTTTAAGATAGAATTTTTTGGTTGTCAGTTCCTTCTTATTCATCGATCTCTTGATATGTTTCGTATTTTTAAAAAAATAAAAAAAATCAAAAATTTCATTTTTCTCCGATTGTGTTCTTCTGAGACAAAATTTGAAATTTTGGGCGCCTGTATCTCTGTTAGTATGACCCCCAGCACATTTTGTTTTCAGGATGTCTAGATAATTAACGGAAAAAAAATAAAAAAAATAAAAAAACAAATTTGGACCACCCGTTTTTTAGCTACGTACGCTTGAAAAAAAAAATTCCCCTTAGTAAACCCTTCTCAAATATTCTGCTTTGAATATGGAAGAAAAAAAGTTTGCCGGTAACGGGACTCGAACCCCGGACCGCGAAAACACTAGTCAGCGTCGCTACTGCCTACGCCACACCACTCGATGGAAGTTGGAGCGCTTAGACTGGTACATATTGTACTGCTCTCAATGAATGCATGTATGTATCTCGATTCATTCTTATTGTAATTCTAGCACCGAACATAGATGGAATTACGAACAGAGGGTCTTATTGGATTTAAAAACATCCAAGAATACGATCTGAAGATAAAAAACTCCGAAAATTGAGAAAAAAACAACTTCAATTTTTTTTTCAATTTTCGGAGTTTTATCATCAGATCGTATTGATTGATTGGTTGATCGCGAAACCGTAAATCGTTTGTGGAAACAACGAGCCGTTTGACAGTTAAAAAATAAACCGTGTCCATGCACGTTGATGTATTGATATAAATGTGTAAATATTGTGGAAAAAAAAGTTTGGCTGTAACAGGTCTCGAACCCCAGACCTCTTGCACGCTAATCAAGGACGTTACTCATACGCCATAGCACACGATGATACTTCCAGCGGTTTCACAGGTACAAGACATACTGCTCTCAATGTTGTGCATTGTTTGGGGTATTCAGATAGCTTATATCATAACCTCCTATAGCCGTCTGAACTCCTGATACACATCCACAGAAAACGCAGGTTTGGGACTTAGTAAATTCACGTTGGGAACATCAGCCAACATTAAAACATGTTTTTTGGGCTAACCATGAATCATAGGCAAACCAAAACATGTTCCATAAGTACACTGGGAATGGAAGATGCAGAAAGTTTAGACATTATTGTCTTAACCCTTTAATCCGTGACGCTGCGCAGTGTCAAAAACGTGCTAAAATACACTGCATTTTTGAGTTTTTAATTTTTTACAGCTATATTGTTTACTTGGGGGATCTTAATGTTAATTCCCGAGGTAGATCTGATTATTGTCTACTTTGAAAAAAATCGTTGCGTCGCTATGTTTGTTGTGAACGACGTCAGGCGTCGCCGAAATTTCAACGATTTTCTTGTCAAGTTCCACTTTCGGTACCGATTGTGGATGAACGGTGGTACCTTGTTAGTCTTAGCGTCGAACTTAAGGTCAGTAAGAATCTTTGGTGACGTAGTATGAGCGTCGGTAGCGTCGGTTTGCACAGGTCGTGGTGAGGCGACGCCAACTTCAGGTAACCAAAATAGTAGATTTTTTGAGGTTTTTATTTTTTCTCGGGTAAACGGTTTAAGATAGAATTTTTTGGTTGTCAGTTCCTTCTTATTCATCGATCTCTTGATATGTTTCGTATTTTTAAAAAAATAAAAAAAATCAAAAATTTTATTTTTCTCCGATTGTGTTCTTCTGAGACAAAATTTGAAATTTTGGGCGCCTGTATCTCTGTTAGTATGACCCCCAGCACATTTTTGTTTTCAGGATGTCTAGATAATTAACGGAAAAAAAATAAAAAAAATAAAAAAACAAATTTGGACCACCCGTTTTTTAGCTACGAACGCTTGAAAAAAAAATTTCCCCTTAGTAAACCCTTCTCAAATATTCTGCTCTGAATATGGAAGAAAAAAAGTTTGCCGGTAACGGGACTCGAACCCCGGACCGCGAAAACACTAGTCGGCGTCGCTACTGCCTACGCCACACCACTCGATGGAAGTTGGAACGCTTAGACTGGTACATATTGTACTGCTCTCAATGAATGCATGTATGTATCTCGATTCATTCTTATTGTAATTCTAGCACCGAACATAGATGGAATTACGAACAGAGGGTCTTATTGGATTTAAAAACATCCAAGAATACGATCTGAAGATAAAAAAACTCCGAAAATTGAGAAAAAAACAACTTCAATTTTTTTTTCAATTTTCGGAGTTTTATCATCAGATCGTATTGATTGATTGGTTGATCGCGAAACCGTAAATCGTTTGTGGAAACAACGAGCCGTTTGACAGTTAAAAAATAAACCGTGTCCATGCACGTTGATGTATTGATATAAATGTGTAAATATTGTGGAAAAAAAAGTTTGGCTGTAACAGGTCTCGAACCCCAGACCTCTTGCACGCTAATCAAGGACGTTACTCATACGCCATAGCACACGATGATACTTCCAGCGGTTTCACAGGTACAAGACATACTGCTCTCAATGTTGTGCATTGTTTGGGGTATTCAGATAGCTTATATCATAACCTCCTATAGCCGTCTGAACTCCTGATACACATCCACAGAAAACGCAGGTTTGGGACTTAGTAAATTCACGTTGGGAACATCAGCCAACATTAAAACATGTTTTTTGGGCTAACCATGAATCATAGGCAAACCAAAACATGTTCCATAAGTACACTGGGAATGGAAGATGCAGAAAGTGTAGACATTATTGTCTTAACCCTTTAATCCGTGACGCTGCGCAGTGTCAAAAACGTGCTAAAATACACTGCGTTTTTGAGTTTTTAATTTTTTACAGCTATATTGTTTACTTGGAGGATCTTAATGTTAATTCCCGAGGTAGATCTGATAATTGTCTACTTTGAAAAAAATCATTGCGTCGCTATGTTTGTTGTGAACGACGTCAGGCGTCGCCGAAATTTCAACGATTTTCTTGTCAAGTTCCACTTTCGGTACCGATTGTGGATGAACGGTGGTACCTAGTTAGTCATAGCGTCGAACTTAAGGTCAGTAAGAATCCTTGGTGACGTAGTATGAGCGTCGGTAGCGTCGGTTTGCACAGGTCGTGGTGAGGCGACGCCAACTTCAGGTAACCAAAATAGTAGATTTTTTGAGGTTTTTATTTTTTTACGGGTAAACGGTTTAAGATAGAATTTTTTGGTTGTCAGTTCCTTCTTATTCATCGATCTCTTGATATGTTTCGTATTTTTAAAAAAATAAAAAAAATAAAAAATTTCATTTTTCTCCGATTGTGTTCTTCTGAGACAAAATTTGAAATTTTGGGCGCCTGTATCTCTGTTAGTATGACCCCCAGCACATTTTTGTTTTCAGGATGTCTAGATAATTAACGGAAAAAAAATAAAAAAAATAAAAAAACAAATTTGGACCACCCGTTTTTTAGCTACGAACGCTTGAAAAAAAAAATTCCCCTTAGTAAACCCTTCTCAAATATTCTGCTTTGAATATGGAAGAAAAAAAGTTTGCCGGTAACGGGACTCGAACCCCGGACCGCGAAAACACTAGTCAGCGTCGCTACTGCCTACGCCACACCACTCGATGGAAGTTGGAGCGCTTAAACTGGTACATATTGTACTGCTCTCAATGAATGCATGTATGTATCTCGATTCATTCTTATTGTAATTCTAGCACCTAACATAGATGGATAACATAGATGGATATGCATTGATATAAATGCGTGAAAATGGTGGAAAAAAGTGAGTGTAACGGGTCTCGAACCTACGACCTCAAACATTCGAAGCGACGACGATAAAGAGTACGCTAGCCACACGATGGAAGTTGCAGTGCTTACACTGGTAGATAACAAACTGCTCTCAATGTATGGCATAGCTTGTTGTATTAAGATAGCTCGTTGAACATTAAAACATGTTTCCTCGGCTAACCGTTAATGCAAGGCAAACATGAACATGTTTTTTGTATAGACTAGGAATTTCCAATGGGAAAACAAATTTGGACCACCCGTTTACGACGACTCGCTACGAGCGCTTAAAAAAAAATTTTACCCCATGTAAACCCTTCTCAACTATCCTGCTCTGAATATGGAAGAAAAAAAGACTGGTGGTAGCGGGTCTCGAACCCCGGACCTCTAAAACACTAGTCCCCGACGCTACTGCGTACGCTACGCCAGACGTTGAAGATTGTCTTGCTTACACTGATAGATAACACACCGCTCTTAATGTATGGTATAGCTTGCTGTATTCAGATAGTTCATTGTCATTATACATTAAAACATGTTTCCTCGGCTAACCGTTTATGCCAGGCCAACATAAACATGTTTGTATGTTGAATGAGAAACAGGAAACCGTATTTTTGAGGAAACGCGAACCGTTTGGCTGTAAAAAATTAATCTTTATTCAACTCGATACATTCAAATTGTAATTGTAGGGCCAAATATCGATGGATTTTTGAACTGAAAGGCTCTTTGGATTCACAAAATATCCAAGAATACGATACAATGATAAATAAATAATCGAAAAAAAAATTGTTTTTTTGAAGGGCCTTGGTTGCAAAACCGTTACAAATATTTTTTTGTCATTTTTGCAATTTTAATGATCAGATCGCATTCTTTGATACGTTTTGCATCCTGTGAGACCATCAGTTCGTAGATCCATCCATATTTGGCCTTACAATTTCAATAACAATATTTGGGTAGAATATTCATTATTTTTTTACAGACAAACGGTACGGTTCCGCCAAAAACCGTTTTCGGTTTCGTGATCACGTAGTCAAGATCTATTAAATTCGATTTTAAAAAGACAAGGGGTTAAAACTTATTTTTAGGACTTAGAAAAAAACGACCAATTTTTTTTTCGATTTTCAAATTTTGTATCATCAGATCGTATTCTTGGATCTATTGTGAATCCAAAGAGCCCCTCAGCTGGGGTTCGAGACCCATTATACACACACTCTTCTTTTTATCATATTCACACATTTTTATCAATACATTAACGTGCATGGTCATGGTATATTTGAAAAAAAAATTTAGATTTAGTTTTAGGATTATTCATTGCTCTTTCTCTATCTAAAAAGCAATATTTTTGGAATTAGTCCTAGGAAGTAGCCGTAAGGCATTCCCTTCACACTATCTTCATACTCATTACCTATTTTATTCTACCCAGAGGGGCAAATTGTCCCTGGAGAGGTTTCATATGAGAAACTGGAGACTGTATAACTACCTCATGCCCAACATTAACATGATGATATCAATTCCAATGGATGTAAATAGAAGGAATACTCTCGTGTGTGAAATGTTTTGAAACCCAGAATAAGATGTTATATTGCACCATTTATCAAATTGTAAATTCCCAGCCAGTTCCGGTGGTCAAGGGGTCAAAGCACCCACCTGGCAAGTGGGAGACCTGGGTTCTAAAATAACGTAATGCTAATAATTTCAATTATATGTGATAGGGGCAGACTTGGAGAAGGGGAACAATAATGATACACATAAATGCACATTTTTATACTTTATTGGATACAACATACTCATACATATAGGATTTCACATTTTTAAGGATGTATTGTTCAACAATGAAACAAAAAAAATCTTAAAACCAGTGATGCCTTGCTCATGTAGATTAAGTAAGTGCAAAGCAAAGGTATCTTTTGAGAAAAATTATTAAAAAATTACTAATTTATTTATTTATGAGTTATGACACCATTTTCCTTTTAATTATTTATAGAAATATAATTTATATTTTGATGTAAGTATTTGTACAGCATTTTTTTTATAGATAAACATAATAGATAACATAATATTTTTTATTTTCAAGTAGTTATAGTTAATGTGCCACCAGGAGAGAATTTTATTTTATGAAATCCATCCATACAAATTAAGAAATCAAGATATACTGAAACTAAAAAAAGCATGATTACATGTTCAAAAAATATAAAATCATTTTTTGTGGTGGTGCCTTACTTTAATACTGTTTTGAAAGACATGTTGCCATAGCTAATTCTGGTAGAAGAAATAAAGTGAGAGTTTGATTGTTTGTTTATAATCTTAACTCATCTTTATTGATATTACAAATCATAGAAAAGATGTACCTGCGATAAAATTTTTTCGTCCACCGGTACAAAATACAAATTTACACCAGTCGATTATAAAACATGTGTAACAGAATACTATCATGGTAAATGTTTTCCAAACATCATAATGTTAACAGTGATGAGTTAATTTGACTGCAGAATGAAATATTTAGAGTAATACTTATCTGGTATAAAAGAAAGTGAGTGAATGTTTTTGAACATGCGATGAGACGTTATTTCAGCTCCGCTATAGATATAAGAACGTACTATGCATGGATATTTAGGGAAATCAAATTTGCTTCTTGTGGCATGTAAAGCGTGTGTATTATAGTGTTTATAGTGTTTGTAGTGTTCATTTGTTCTTTTTTAAGATTCAAAATAAGGCCATCTACACGCCATCACTGGTTATTAAATTAATAATTTAATTGAGATATCTGGTATTGGCATGAATTACAAGATCTTTAGATTGCATTACCAATAGTTACGAAATTATAAACATGACAACAATTACACAACCATATACATACTAATTGAAACATATCATGTGAAATGTTTGGTCTTTACCTAAAATTGTAGCAAAATCACAAGGGATTAAAATAATTCAACATTTTAAAATACAACCACAAAGTTGGTGCACCTGAAATATAATAAATACAGAAAAAACACATAAAACAAATGTCTTACGCCTATTTGTGAATTGCTGCTTGTAAACCATCGTAATTGTAACATAACTAGATATTATAGGCAATGAAACACCGAGATGGTCAAAAATACATTTGTTTTATACCCTGTTTACTGAATAGGTTATTTCCATTTATAATTACAACTTCATAAAGTTGTTTACAGATATAAAATCAAGAACATTGCTAATGGACATTTATTTCAAATTCTTGAGAAGCTGCATAGATTTTGATGTACGAAGATTATTAATTCAGTTTTTGTTTAATTAATCAATGCTAGTCATCTTGAAGCATTGACATGCACTCAAGAGTAAGATTCTCTCTCGATTGTTTACTGTTTCTGATTCAGTGATATTGGTAGGGTTTTTAGGTCTTGGTACAAGTCCCCCCTCCCCTTTTTCACATATCCCTTAGATAATGTGATACATAGGGATAAGAGTTTATTTATATATTGTAGTCTTTTGATTTTATATATATATATTTTTTTAGCTTTTACTCTTTTGGGTTTAGCTATTTATGTAGTGATGTTTATCTAATAAAAATGCTTTTAACATCACAGTTACTACCCGTACATGTGTTAAAAAGTTGTGTTACAAAAGTCTCCTTCTCCTTGACTGATAATGTTTTGGGAAAACATACTTTAAAATCTTCAGAAGCCCTCACATGGCGTTTTACCTGAAGTCCACTCTTGTCAAACAAAACCTGAATTATTCTAACTGTAGAATATTTTAGCAATCGGTTTCTGGTTCACTGAAAATATATTGTAGCTATTATAGGTTTGGTATCTCTATTCTGACAATCATGTGCAATTTTGAAAGTGTTTATTATTTTGAAAATTTTGAGTCTTTGATTATTGATAATATCATCTTGAATATAATAACATTGACTATTCAAATATATGCAGTTCCTCTTTTAGAATTCACACATATTGAAGTTTGCAATACAACAATCTAGAAAGTTACACAAAGACTAAGTGGGTCCCTTCTACTGGAAGGACATTCTTTTTGTACATTGATATACTGGATCAAAGCTCTGTTGCTAAGAATCAGTGTTGTGACATATCTGTATTAATATTGAGATGATTTGGGATTTTATTGTTACGTGGCAATATAAAATAAAGCAAAATATTGTAGTGTATCATCTTTAAAATCTTCTGATTACTTTGTTCTGATATACAGTTATATATTATTAATTTGAAATTCGAAAGGTTCTTAGTTTAAATATGTAAGATGTTTATACTACAATGGGATATCAATTAAATAACTTTTGTTTACAAAAATATCAAAAACAAATTTTCGAAAAGAAAGCTGTCAACCATATGTTGATCTTATTTTTTTAACCTATATTATTTCTTGTATAGTTTATCTAGATACAAATTTATAGTCACACCACTATGACAGATAAAATACCAAATTTGTGAAATACTAATAAAGAGCTGTAAAATTCTATTCAATATAAAATAAATTTCACTTTTGACAAAACGATGAGAGGAACATGGAACCCTAGAGCTTCTAATATAATTAAATACATCATGTATAAAGGGCTGAGTAGATATATATATTAAGTATTTTCTGTTATAACGTCAACATGACAATATTTTATAAGTTCTGAATTAAAACTCTTAAATTAACTGGGTTAAGGAAAACTTTTCATGAATATATTGTGGTTTGTAACATGCTAAAATGGGCTAGAAATAAAAATACCTAATTAAGCCCTTCTCATAAAAAGAAATTAAATGTAATTGAAAATAAAATATACTAGTGGCAGAAAAATAATTTCTGAAGTATTTTTTCCCTTAAGTAGTTAACGTGATTCAATTGCCATATTCCGTTTTGATTTTACATTCCATTCCATTTAAGCTTACATGTATAATGTAAATGCATGTACAAAGAGCCTCAATGTTATATGCAAGTCTTTTTGAGCACAGTATAACCCAAGGTGATAACTCAAGATGATAACAAAATAACCAAAAAATAATAATAACTTTTGGAGGAAAACCCACACAAAAATTATTTTTATAAGTACAGAGGTACACGAAAATCGATTGGTAATCAATACGTATCTCGTAAATTCTAAATAATCTACCATCATATTTCACTGTAGACAATAGAAATATCATGGGACAGATACATGAAAGATGCCCACTTGTATTATTATCTTCATCAAAATTTAAGTTTTATCAGATTTATAGTTTGAATGTATTTAAAGTACAAAATGCAAATTGTGCGTCATTTTCAAATAAGCCTCAGTGATTCTTGATTACGAGCCAGGTTTAATTTCAATCACAAGGTACTTTGGTCGCTAACATAGGAAACCACTTCATTGTCACTGCTGATATCAACATAATATTGACATTGAATTTTCGATAGTCGATCATCTTAAATTCATCTACTATAATACGCATCCCTAACTAGAGTAAATAAAGTGTTTGAAGTGGAAATTTCCTATCATTATCATTTACCCAAATTTAATTTAATTTAATTTATTGAACTTGAAATTGAACTGGGATTGCTCCTTACATCGTGTCACTAAACAAACTGCACCTGTTACTCTGTTAGAGAAGCATCAGGTGTCCTGTATGATTTACATTGAGCAAATGGGAGAATAGTGTCTTAAATAAATAAATTCACATGTAGAGTCTACCCACTCAGTAACAAGACTGGTTTTCAGTGGGGGACTTTAATTTAAAGTGAAAATATTACGTAATGATTTGTTCTTTTGCTAGTTTATAATTCAAACTAGCTACACCAAAATTAACAATGACAGGAGAATCACCTCCAAATGAAAGAGAAAAAAACTAAAGAGTACTATACTTTTATGACATTACCACTTGAGGATATTAGTAAATAACCAAGAGAATGAATTTGGGCTGATAAAGAATATATTACAGTGGTCGTCTTGCTCTACACAATTTGAAGTGGTCGCTAAACAGATTCAGCATTGCCATTTTTTAACATAATAAGTGAATTTAATAAGTTCTAGCAAGGACTTTGGTACCATTCTGCTATATTTACTCTCACACACCATACTCAATAGTCTCAAAAAGCAAAACTGCATGAGCATAGTATATACCCATTTAACAATGATTTTATCCATATAAATGCAAAGACAGAGCTTTGAATAAAACTTTATGTCATATTCAACATACCAATTTTACAAGACCATAACATTATATTTAAAACTAACAAGTTTACAACAATTTTTTGAAACATTGTTTCAGGCATGACATGTCAAACTCCTTCAATTTCTCTAGGAACATCTGGTTCAGAAAAATAAAGAATATATTATAACTTCCCACAATCTAACTATTGTGGTACAAATCACATGCAGACGTAATGCAAGAACAAGTCATTCCATTTTGATTTACTCATAGTAAAATTGTAACCTTACCTTATTTGTTTTACATCTGTTTTCACGTGGTGACCGAGTATTTTATGACTTGTGCCTCACAATCCAATATCTTATATCTAACAGTAGCTGTGATTTAAACCACCAACAATCATAACAAGATAGATCATGCATTGAAAAACAAAAAATATCTTACAAAATTCAAATTCACACTTTGATTTATTGATATTAAACAGCACAAGTGAACCTCACAATCACAGTTTGTAACGAATGGTACGTTTACAGCTACGCGTTGCGAGCGAAGCGAGGGCGCGAGCTCCAATCAGTGGCCGAATTTCACGCAAAGAAGTTAATAGTTTCACGCAAACTCGGCCACTGATTGGAGCTCGCGCCTTCGCTTCGCTCGCAACGCGTAGCTGTAAACATACCGTTAGCATTAATGGTGTGCATCGCTGAATACCCACATTTCTTAACAGATTTTTGCACTCGAGTCCTTGATTATTTTTTTAAACCTTTGCACACAATATAATATTATTCTCAAGAGTGCATGTCTGAAGAAATTTACACTTTGTTGCTGGCCTATTATGTTACAAACCATCAAAAACAACAATCAACACAAAACAAAATCAATATCAAAAACAATCACAAACAATCTTATATTTGAAATTTGAATTACAAATTTCTGGTCGGTGGACAAAATTATCAACTATAAAAGATGTCGCCAATTTTGAGCGTTCATATTTTACCACGCAGTGTAATTATCGAGAATCAAGTTGCAAATCTGAAAATGTCAATCGTCACAAACTCGAATAATTTTCCTTACTGGTCGTAAGATGTTGGAAATACCAAAACCTCACAATCAATCAATATTGTATAGATAGATCTACATTTCTAGCTTAATCCAAACTTAGTTTATGAATGTGTTACTGTAGTTCTATTTAGTCAGGCAATACCAATTTTCATAAACCTTGACTGTACTGGTACTCATACATTCTGTACTTAACAAAAACTGATACAAAATGCAACTTTCATCATAATGAGTAAAACTAAAATGTTCATCTGGATTACCACATGATATGGATTGAAATTTGAAATATACAAAACTACTGTTGTAGCATGATAACTTAAGTTTGGTCACAGTGTTTCTATTTTATGTTGTAGTTTTACATGCAATGCGTAATATACATGTAAACATTACATTAACATATGATTGTTACAATAATTTTTATTGATTTGCACATGTAAGCATTTATATTCTATTTTCTTGGACATTTAGCACAAAAGGGACAGCTGTATTCAAATTCAATAAGTGTGGTAAAGTTTGTACGAATCTTACAATTTTTACTCAACACGAATGACAACTTAGCTTATCTCAAAAGGATAAAATATTCGAGTCAAACAATTTTACTCACACATAAAATTGAACATTCCTCCAAGTACAAAAAAACACAATTAATATAGAACAGAAGCAAAATACATTGATTACACTTAACAAAGTACACCAGCTAATTTACGTCAAGTGCGGCTAAATTAGGCAGTGAGTAAAATAGACACTGAATAATCTGTTTAACTGTTTGAAATTGATTCAAGAGAAGATAATAATATACAGAGCTAATTGTGCTAATGATCTCAGATGTTGAAGTGCCTTAGAGTCTTGACTATAGAATAGACCATTGTTTTCTCCAAGACACAAAACTGTTCTTGTGGCTTTGGGTTTGATACTACACAGAGCTTCAGAACTCCAAACTTTAACTACCACAATGAAGTTTTATGCACTCCATATGGATAGCAGGCATTTTGAGCTCAATTTTTAGATAATAATCTTATCTATATGACTACCTTTTTAAATAACACCTAATAATTCATTGCATAATATGAACAAATATTTCAGAGTGCATTTCTTATGTATTGTTTTCTATATACAAAATTGCATTTTCAAGAGTGGCTAAAAATCAAAATCAAATACTGCACAGCTGTTGTCACATTAAACATTTTCATTTCAAAAGCACATCCTCCCTCATATTTTCACCTCTCAAGAATAACGGTTAACAGAACAACAACAAAACAGAAAACTAACTATACAATTATATACACACACTTGATTAAACAATAGGGTTTACTTATCATTTCAACATTGGCTAACGTTCATTATCTGGAATTTGTAAGTGGTTTCTCATCAAACAAAACAGCCATTCCATCACTTTTAACTTAGTCAACCTGCTTGTAGTAGTGTCTTGTCTTGTTATGTGTTGGGTTGGGTTAGGTTCTAACCTTACCCAACCTAACATCCATTCCATCTATGTAGTGTTAGACCTCGTTCACATTAATATGGTTGATACGCGGGTAGTAATTTCCTTCACACGTCACTGGAATTACGATCGTATCAAGTAGTTTCCGATATGGCCGCTAGTGGTAACTAGGCCACCAAAACATAAAGTTTCGGAAGCCAAAGATTTGTATTAATGTCTGCGATTTTTCATTGCTGAAAGTCGTCATCTCAATTATGCCTACCTAGCAACAACCACGCGAAAATGTTAACGAGTTGAAGGTTATGTCGCTATCAAATTACCAGGGTCACCAACCTCGTGCGTTCACACTAGGCCTACACAAACCTTACATGGTTACTCGAGTAACCCTTGTAAATTACCCGCGTAATTTTTCGGACCGGCGTATCAACTTGCTTGCGTTCACACACAACAATTACCAACGTAATTTCAATTAACCGTGTAATAAGTCAGTAATGTGAACAAGGCCATAGTGTATGTTGATGTCTTGTAGTAGTGTCTTGTCGTGTTGTGTAAACACGTATGCTGAGCTAACATATATTCCATCTATGTAGTGTTAGTCTATGTCTTGTAGTAGTGTCTTGTTGTGTTGTGTAAACACGTATGCTGTGCTAACATATATTCCATCTATGTAGTGTTAGTCTATGTCTTGTTCAACCAGGAAGTGATTTTGTGTTGGCATCACAGATATTAAGCATTAACCACCATGGCAAAAGCCTACAATAAGTTTCAACTACCTATTTAGAATGTATATTACAGTTCCATTCAAAATGATTTTTCTTTCATTCGAATTATATAAAATAGTAAAGCGTAATGGATTCCCCCTTAAGTTACTTTTGAACAAGAGAATCTGTGTAATGTATTTAGCTTCCGTTTGTTAATTAACGTGTCAACTTTACCGTTACCACTTGAATTTCTTGCAAAGTAACTTGGTTTGTTTGATTACTATGTACTTTAATAATAATGGTTAACACTGTGATATGATTATGATATTTACATGGAAGTGTACAATTATTATAATTTATTCGGCTAAACGACTCACCATACTAAGTGTAAGCTGCAGCACATGTGCTTGGGTTTATATCAGAGGTTCACAATCAGCTGTTTCACACTAGTTTCAGTGCTGTTTGCACTCAGGTAATTTGTTACAATATGCATTTACACAATATGAACATTGCTAATAAAAAACAGACGCTGTGCTAGCGTTAATTTCAAAATAATCATACTGTACTGAGTTAGAAAATTAACAACTGCTTGCACAAAATATTCAGGCGTTATTATTGTTATTTGATGTCATGTTGTTGCTAGCTTTTCATAGATATATTCAATCTTTAAATACCAGTAGTTACTTTGGTTAATTGAACATTCCTCCATGTGAACAAACACAAAATGGTTACAGATCAATGAAAATAACATATCAGGATATTTTGTATTTGCATGTGTTTGCATAGATGTTTGCAAATCTATTGATCTAGAACTATTTTAAAATTATGTACCAATAGAGGAACTGTCATTTATACCTTATTAGCAACTATAGCCAGTTAAAAAATCCTGGATATTTTATGCCAGCATCACAAAACGCCTTATCACACGTAGCACTTATGTCTCTATACGTCTAAGGGCGATCCTAGCCATATAAAAACATAAAAAAACAGTACCAATATGGTAGCACGACCCATTTTTCTTGTAAAGCAATACAAATAACTCCACACATAAAATTGTATTTTGAAGACTAGGTGTTGCTTAGGCTGGTATTAGGCCTACTATAATTCTTTGAGAATATATTCTGTTTTCACTATTTTTCTATAGATTTTCCAACTTTCCCTAAATTGTTTATTAAAATGTATGTTGTAATATCTGAAAAGACATTTCAACATTCAACATGCATTTTGAATTTGAGATTATTTTCAATTTTATTTTTTTACTTTCAATATATTTCAATACACAAGAAATAACCTTACGAGAAAACGAGGGACGTCTTAACATATTGTTTTTCATGTTTTTAAGTGGGTAGGCTTCACCCTTAGTGTAGTTCAAATTAGAAGTCCTACATTATGAATCTGTAAAAATATATTAATTGATATTCATGTGATAGATCTTTATAAAATGTGGTTAAAAGACGCACCCAGGGAATATATTCATCGACAGCTACCGTTCACCACAGTTCACACCGATGTACTATGTTTTTACTAATTCCTAGTGCTGGATTGGTTATTTTCGAGCGACACAGAAATTGTTTTCTATAAGAATACTCGACGGTCTTGGGACCCTGCTTACAAACGGTTCACGAGTAGCGGTCATCGGAGGTTGAGTTAGCAAAAGAGGTGCCAGCACTGCTGCGTTTACTCGACTTCCAAGTGATGCGGTACCGGAACGAATCATCGTCAGGCGGTGCTTCTATTACATGAGGGGAGGCGACACAGCCGCCGCCACTGGCCGCCCCCTCTCTGCTAAACACGATCTTCCGCCTCCAGCACCATTACTTCTGAAACAAAGCAAGGCCTTTGATGAACCGGGACACTGCATCAATGCGTCCGTACAAGACATTACTAATAGAGGTACCTCTCTGCTAAACATGATCTTCCGCCTCCAGCACCATTACTTCTGAAACAAAGCGAGGCCTTTGATGAACCGGGACACTGCATCAATGAGTACAAGACATTACTAATACACAACCGCGGACTGGCTAGGGAGCCCTTGGGCAAATCCGGGCCCTTTGGCAGTCCGGGCCCCCGGGCTGCTACCAGAAAGTTCCTATGATGTAAATACTTCTCTGTATATTGCTAAAAAAATCTTAACCCCATTCTATAAGTATTATTTTGAAATTATAATTGTATTTATTGTAAATATTCAATGTAATTAATTGAATGTAATGGAAATTATTTTGCTACTGGTAGGGTGGCCTCAGTTAATTGCGCCCTAAAATCGCATTTTAGGCCATAAAATTCAATGCAACCCCAAAACATTTGTTACGCCTTCGGCGTATTTGCCTCCGGCGGCTGGACCTTCGCCCCAGACCCTAACTGCGTGGTGCAGCCATGCGGGCCCCCCCAAAACCCAGCATCCCGGGCCTTTTCATCCCAGTCCGCCCCTGCTAATACAGGTACCAATCGTTCTCCTATCAACGACCCTTCAAGTGAAGGACAATTACTTCCAATACAGATATTCCTTGAACCAACAGAGGAAGGCATTGTTAATGAATGAATGAATGAATGAATGAATGAATAAAATACAAAGGAATCCAGATATTCTTTGATCCGACAGACATATCATAGGCAGAAAGACATCACCACCTGAGTTCCTCCACGGTCCACCATGATTGGTTGTAAATCAGCCACTAATCCTCCCCCCCACCCTCTAATCCCACTACATAAAGAACAATAGGTACTTCTGAAACAAATCAAAGTATTTTGTGAACCAGCAAATACAAGACACAGACACAAGTCATCATCAAAAAGCACCTCCTACATGTCCAGGGGTAATTCAGCCCCCATTTGTAAAGAATGCAAATTATTCTCAAGTACTGGTGTGCATGTTCGGCTTTGCCCAAATGCAAATGAATGGATATATTTTATATACCACTGACTCTATGTCAAACCAATATTCGTCAAGGTAGATTGCCCTTTCTATGTTTCATTGTAGTCCCTACAGGAAACAGTGTGTTACAAATATTTGTTTACCCATTCATTCTATCGACAATAGCTCGTCGCAAACTGTAAATTCCTTACAATGCGACTCGTAACTAAGTGTGAATGAGTTTATACTGAAACCTCAAACATTAGTCTGCTTTTGTTACGAACATAGAATGCGTATTGACTCACAAAACAGCCCCATTTAACATTCATTACCGAATTCAGAGGACAAAGCTACTTATTTATAACCTCACTGTTCATTTTGAATCCCACTGCTTTTTGACACAAGGGTGCTATATATCTTTACTACATAGTCTTTTTTGTGAATTTGTATAGTTTATGTATTTAACTGTTATATACGTTAACTAACTCCACGGCAATCCACTGCACAATCGTATTACGAGCGTTATCCATGGTATGGCAATGTGTGGTAGTATATCACTTACCTAAAGTGGTTAATTATTATAAACTATTTCAAACGAAAGTATACTAAACTATTTCTATAATACTAACAAAATGATTACATTTTCAAACTTATCATGTCTCTCACACCAAGAAGTAAGATAGTGTCAGGGGAGTCAGGACTGCCCACGATTAGTTTCCAACTTAATAAGTGCGAATCACTAACATTTTTCCCCATTATCTACTTCAATTCGATTGCGTTAAGTTTTTCTACGGAAACCTGCTTGCACGTTTTCTTGTGCGTTACCGTCAAAAAACTTACCGCAACCAAATTGTACTAGACAATCGGGAAAAAGTCAGTGATTCGCGCTTGTTAAGTTGGAAACTAAACGTGGGTGGTCCTGATACTATCTTACTTCTTGCTGTGAGAGACCTATATCAATAACAATCATTAAAATACAAAAAGAAATAATACACACCAGGATCTCATTAACCGGAAGATGTTAATATAGGTAAAAAATTGTTCGGACAAACACGGTTAAAAATATTCACGCACTACTCACCGCGTTATATTTCGGCAACATTCGTCGCCATCCTCAGACGCGAGGCAACTCTGAGGATGGCGACTGATGTTGCCGAAATATAACGCGGTGAGTAGTGCGTGAATGTTTTTAACCGTGTTTGTCCGAAAAATTTTTTACTTATAAAAAAAAGTAATAATTCTTATTGTTATTATAAAAATAACGTGTGCGTGCGTTGAAAAGATGTCACTCACCGGATCTGGGCATGGCGCTGTTGCGACAAGCGAACACAGTCGAATCATTCCCGGAAACATCTGAGTTGTTTGGCCCCAAGGTTCCTACATCTCTCCCTGTACGCTGCAGCCCTCCTGTCCTCCCACTGTTCGCAATGTCCCCGCAGCAACAGCAGCAGCAGTTTATGCTACAAACCACAGACAAAAGATTACTCACCGTTGGCATCACAATCATACGACAATATTTCAAATTAATTTTGGTTGCCTTGGGCCTGGTTTTATTAAACTTTTAGTCTTGAGATTAGCAGTTACAAAGCTGGAAATTTGTTCCGAACAAACATGGCGACCGGTAGAAGACACCATCATGCATTTTGTATGTAGGCTACTGTTTCATGTTTGTTGAAACCATGAAAAGCATCGAAAGCAAAAAAATGTTTTACTTTTGATATGGTGTCTCAAATTGTTTCCACAGTTCCTTGAGGGAATTAATAAACAATGATTCAACGTCGAATCTTTCGATTCTTTTTTGTACGAAACGAGACTGTAATTTACACTGCAATGCATTCTAGTGCTCCTATTTTGCTAACGGAAATTAAATGCCTAAACAATTTATTTATATATTTATTTATTTACTAATCAGTTAATAATTACATAAATAAGAACAGCTATAACAATTATAATATTTGAGTGTTTTTAAATTCATTATTTAGTTTAGCTGATCTCGAAGCGATCTCAAGATATTAATAATATTATGCTCATACTATGACCTACTCCAAATCCATGAAGCTCAGTCGAGCGGCACAGTGGAA
>OX246746.1:11439505-11622266 GCA_945910005.1 Isoperla grammatica | reverse complement strand
TTTTTTCTCTTTCTCTTTCTCTTTCTCTTTCTCTTTCTCTTTCTCTTCTCTTTCTCTTTCTCTTTCTCTCTTTCTCTCTCTTTCTCTCTTTCTCTCTTTCTCTCTCTCTCTCTCTCTCTCTCTGTGATGCTTGTTGCTCGTTGGTCTTATTTGTGTATTCCTGCTTCCAATGCAGAAGGATCAGTATTTGACTCCCGGTATTAGCTGGGGTTTTTCAACTTCGGAGATTTAATTTAATCGATCTGTATGATACTGGCTTGTATAATGTAATTAGGAAACTTCATAGCAACGAAGCACACTGCACAATATCTATAATATCGATATTATAGATATTGTGCCCCACTGAAAATCAGTTCCTACAACTGATAAGGTAGACCATAATTTATTTAATTAAAATAAACTAGTATGATATTTTAAAGCAAAAGTCGATAATTTTAGGATTCTTACTCTATGATCGTTGAGTGAGTAATATAGGGTAGAGGCCCCACGCCATCGGCAGTTTGTCTACCGTCTTTTATTGCCCAAAATACTACATTCAGGTAGTAGAAGTTCGCCAAGCGGCGCGATGACAGAGCCTGATTGCTGATTGGTCGGCTACTTCACCGAAGATATACGAAGACAGCCGAAAACTGTCATCGCGTCGCTTGGCGAACTTCTACTACCCGACCGACTAAAGTATGTTGGGCAGCATAAGTCGGTAGAGAAACTGCCAATTGCTTTGTGCCTCTACCCTATTACTCACTCAACGCTATGATGATTCTAATTGGTTTACATCTCTATTATTGCAATCATGCTAATTAAGACGATGTGTATAAGGGACAATAACAAAAACTTATATCTAAAATCAGCTCTATCGGTAGGGATACATCAATTTTCCCCCAATGGAGATCGAGCCCGGATCCACCGGCTTCGATCCCCAGTCGCGACAAACTTTTATAACAATTGCTTTACCTCCATATGTATATTCACGAGAGATACACATACCATTGTATAAGTACAGCTTACTGTGTTGAATGTATTTGTTATTCAAAGTAGACGCCTTTTTTTGTATTTTCTCCTCTCTCTTTTTTGAGTAAAGAAAATATCTGGAGGCGTTACTTTACCATAGAAAGTAAATAAAGTTTCAACAGGATGTATTTTCATCAGCTTGTTGATTTACTTCCGAGCCTTTCGCCCCCTCCCCCCCCCCCACCCTTTGTTGTTATGAGGCCGAATACGAGAGCACCCCTGATGCCGGGATATGCTGCCTACAGATATTTTATTTCATCTCTAAATCTGCATTTACATCCAGGGATCAAGTTGGTGTATCCACCCATAACAATACCATATTCGGATACGAGTTGCAAGGATCAAGCCTAATACAGAGTGAATTCACATAGAGAGAAAGTTCTTCTTTAAAATTCGTACCTAATTTGTTGACTAACGGACTATATAGTGCAAGGGTGGAAACAAGCTTCTCCGCAGTTCTTTGTCAGTCAAGATGTCAAAATGTAAGCCACAGTCTAATTGCTCGGATTTGTTATTTAATTACTTGTTATGCCCATTATTTACGCATAGCTTCTCCCCATTTTTATTCACATAATATTATCCTGAATCATAGTTATTAGATGTCTAATTGCACGTTTCTTATTTGTATACCCTATCCATGCTTGTGTTCTGCCTGTCTGTCTGTATTTATTACAGTAAAGAATTATTTACGTCGACCCAGGAGAACGTTGAGAGGTTGGTTATTGAAAATACTGATAGGTATCGTTGCGTGTGCTATCCATCTATATCAGAAGACTCCAGGGACAACACGTGATAGGCAATCTTCGCGTCAATGAGTTATTCTTTCACGTGGGTAGAGTGCAAACTTACATAGAAAATGAAATTTCTTACTTCTGGCCTATGGCAACAATTTAGCTGAAACAACGTAAATAGGGTTTGACTATTAATTAAAAACAAAAGTGTATATTTCAAAGAGATCGTCAGTATTGTCCTACAAACAAAACAACTAAAGCTGAGAAACTATAAGAAGTACGGCCCCCTCCATATCCCCTCCATAGCTACCCGACCCCCCTCAACACCGTGACAACCTGACAAAATGAAATACGTAACGGAAAATCAGTTTGTTTCAGTTATTCAGTTTGTTGTTTGTATAGAGTTGAAGGAGGTCGGGTAGCAGTGTAGGGGAAAAGGAGGGGGCCGTCATCCTTACAGTTTCTCAACCATAATTATGTTTCCTACCTCAAGCACTGGTAGCAGTTGAACACTCCGATGAACGCCTGCCTGAACTTCCTGTTCATGAAGCAGTAAGTGATGGGGTTGCAACACGAGCTGATGTAAGCCAACAGCTGTACCAGTGACACACCTGTGCTCCCCACGTGGTTATAGACAGCCTGGGGGCTGAACAGATACCACGTGTTGAGCACGTGGAGTGGGGCCCAACACACGAAGAACTCCAGTACCACAACGAACAGCATTCGAATAACCTGCACAAAGACAGGGTGGTTAAAGCGGGGTTTACACAAATGACTAGTGATTATTGACTAACCCCCGTGATCAAGCCACAGGCTTCTTTCATTGGCTGGGAGGGAGAATATTGCGCTCTGATTGGTTTGACTAAGGTTTGTCTTGACTTGACTAAGGAATTGAACATATTTCAATTCCTTGGTCAAGTCAAGACAAACCTAAGTCACAGCCAATCAGAGCGCAGAATTCTCACTCATAGTCAATGGAAGAAGCCTGTGGCTTAATCACGGAGGCTAGACACAACATCACTAGGTAGTCATACTCATTTATGTAAACTGCCCTTAACAGTGTATCTCTACCCCCCCCCCCCGCTGCGAAACTAAAACTAGACCAAAATATCTCATACTCATCCCCGACAAAATTTAAGTGTTCTTTCTTATAATTGTGTCAATCTTCCAATAAATATATCCGTTTATAAAATTAGTTAATGTTACTTGTGTAGTGAATTGTTGCAACACACAGTTCGCAGATTAATTTTGTAAATTTGAAAATCGGAAATATCTTTTGGAACAGAGACACATTTATGAGAAAGAGCATTGAATTGAATTCTCTACTAGGTTATGACATATTTTGGTCTTGTTTTGACTATTTTACAGCATTTTACAGCAATTTTAACGGATTGAAACTGTAAGTTTTGCAGCGGGGAATGTGAGTAATTGTAAAATTCTCAGAAGAGACGGTCGCTCCACGCGGTCCATTTCAACGGAATTCGTCTCGAGATTTCCCAGTACCAGCTTGTGATTGTCTACAGAATTGAGCTAGTGCCCAAGTCTCGCATGGAATGTGCTTATAAATTGAGTTATCTGTAGAAAAATTAATTAATTTGATGAGTTGTTATTTTAGGTATGGGAACCTAACCTTTCCCGAAGTAGATATTAAGCAGTCGGCAACAATAAATACTCTTGACGCTAAGAATACATTCCTGGACCTAATGTTGATAATTTCTATCTTTGAGCCACCCGAAGAGGTACATTCACTTAGCTTCTGAAATGTAATTCGACCATAGACAGCGCGTTCCAAGGACACGTTGATAGTATCAAATGAATACAATATCTGAGGCATAAGAATGAGATGCAACTAGATTAAGGTTGTTAGCTGTCATATACGTCACATTTACATATTCCATGACGACACCACCTTGCAACTTAACGCGAAGAAGCTATATCTCATTCTGTAGAGAAATAATCTTAGTCATTTAGTCAGGGGGCGAATTGACGGCTCAAGTATAGCATCTACGAGGACCCCAGCCGCCGGAGGCAAACAATTTTTAGGGGTATTATTTCCTTCGAGATGGCATTAGAAGTGATCTGTAATTTTCTTCTCGTCTAAAGGCACTTGATATAATATAAGATGAGATATGGTTATCCAGAGGTGGGTATTTAGTCATCCTTGGCGGGGATACCTTTCAGTAAAACAGAGCCAGGGATTAAATTACCGGAGGGGAGGAGGGAGGAAATCCCCCCCCCCCCCCCGTCAATTCACACCCTGCATTTAGTCAATTTTGGATATCTATGATTGTTAAACAAATTCTACAAGGATGACTTTGATGACTTTCAAAAAAGAAATATAAATGATTATTATCATAGCAAATTCTTTTGACAAGACATTGGCAAAATACGTTTTTTCAATTATTATTCACGTGGAAATATGTAAATTTTGATGTACAAGTTTGATGAAGTTTTCATGAAGAAGAACTGGAGCCCCTTGTTTGGTTTCGCAGCCATGTGATAATGTAAACTCAAATTTCATTTCGGGTCAATTTTCAAACCTAAAAGTTGTCATATTTTCAATTTCAAAGACGATTTTTCATCTCACTTCAGTTCAAAGGTTGTTGTTTGATACGGAACTCAGAAATATGTTTGAATTCGGGAAAAGTGTAAGGTCCTATTCTGTAACGTTTTATTGTATATCCTGAATTGAATTCTGCCTGAATTCGGACTTATTTACTCAATATTACATTACGTTCCACAAGTTTGAATTCAGACAGAATTCAACAAAAAGTTACAGAATAGGCCTAGGGTCCTAGAGTCTAGGTGGACCGAGATCTAGGATACACATTGCCTTATCTCCAGAGGTGGTATGCGTCCTGTGGATTGATATGAACATCTATTTACTCCTTCATTTTTCTGCCAGTCACTCACTTCTACTGTTGCATGTAGGCCTATTATAATCTTGGCTGCCAATGCTATATTCCCCTTCCACTTGCCCTTCAGAAAAGGTCCAACAAAATGATCACCCCGTTTATGAAAACGTTTCTAAATATCCTGCTTTTCCTTGCTATAGGCTATTGTTGGGGATATTAAATAAACGGGTCCTCAGGGTTTTAATATTAGTGCTGACATTGGATTTTGTCGCTCAGAAAGCCAAACACAAAGGAAGGCTTAAGGCTGATCCACGGCCTAGAGCTGGACAGATACTTGTGCGCAAGGAAATACTGCGTGAAGAGAACTGCTGAAGTGACGATTTGTTTCTATACGTTTTGGACGCAACGCTTAAAAAACAGTTGATTTCTGTAAGAAAGTATAGAATGTAATACATATACTTGGATTTATATTCAAACGTATTTAAAATACTAAGAGGAATCAAAAGTGAAAAAGAATGAAGCACAAACACATAAATACAAAGCACATTTCTTCAGTTGTTAATTTATAAAATAGTAAGTGGGTGCATGGACGCTCGACGATCTTCTTCCTCGGAGGGTGGGTTGGGGGGGGGGGGGTGATCGAGGGTCGTCTTGTGGTTTCTCGTTTTCTGTAATAAATGTTATGGAATCAGTGAAAAATGTGTTAATCGTTGTGACCTGCCATGGGGCGGGAGGGGCGGGGGGGGGGGTCCATAACCCCCCCCCCCCCCCGACAATCAAGCAGGCCCTTGGCAAGTGGCAAGGGGAATGGGGAAAAGTCCAGTTGGGACATTAGTATAGGCAACCCAAGACAACCTTACATGTGCTTTCGTCATAGGCGAGAGGTATTCGAAGTATTCGTAGCCAATCAGCGATCGGTATTGGCGCGCGCTTGTCTCGGGCGGTTCGCTGGTTGGCTACGAAGTGCCTCGCCTGTGACGAAAGCATGTGTAAGACTGTCTTGGCTTGCCTATACAGCCTAAGCCATGCACGAGCCCGAGGAGGATTAGGCAGTAGACAACTACCTTCTTTTTCGCCTCTATGCTCTTGTCCATGTAGTTTGACCTAATGGCGTGACGGCTGAAGGTGTAGGTGTTGGATGCGGGTGACTCATGATGGTCTACGGACGAGTTGACGGCCTTGTTGTGGTTGTGGTGAGGGATGGGGAGGCCACCCCCCCGGATCAGCCGTGATGTCTCGGGCAACGCGATGGACTCATTGCCAGGGGTGCACAAGGGGGATGACTTGCTGCGAGGCAACTGTTGACACCGGCTGGTGTTGTCGCTGGGAGGAGACCCTGGCATTCGGACCTGAGCAGACAAACAATCTTGTATGACATAAAATCTTTAAATAAATGAATGAATGAATGAATGAATGAATGAATGAATGAATGAATGAATGCGTGAGTGAGTGAGTGAGTGAGTGAGTGAGTGAGTGAGAGAGTAGCAGATGTAGAAATGTGCCTAGACGAACTTCCCAGATGTATTGAGCCCCACGACTTGAATACTGAGATTCTGTACCAAACATCGTCCCTGGGCGTGGAAGTAAACGAAAGCGATCTGCCTCAACCCCAGAGTCCCGCGATGGGACTCAGTTATTCAGACTCCTCCAATACCATTGGTGAATCTTTCTCAAGTGATGATTTTATTCCAAAATTAAGTTGAACAAATTCTATACGATGTACTCGAAAATGTCAATTCGTTATAAATCAAAAACGGTGTAGTTTGCTCGAACCCGTAAATCCAAACGACTTCCTACCGTTGAAGATCGAAGATCGTGAAAACGGGGAAGGATCGCAACATCCGCCTAGTACCGCCACAACCCAAAACCAGGGCCTATATTAGTGGGATATTCTGGCTTGTTTGGGTTGTTCTAAAAATCTAAAATGTCAAATTTTTTAGAATTTACTGAATTGGGTGTTTGTGCGACTAATTTGTCTCCCTCAGTACCGTCAAAGATTGGTTCAGAAGCAAGGAGACAGCGGTGAACGGTGGCTTTTTTTGGTCTTGGACAAGGTCTTGTTGAAATGTGTCATGGCTTTCTTCCCTGGACTTTAAATTATTCCTTTAAAAAATATTAATCCCCCCCCCCCCCCCCACCCCCCACGAGCCAAACGTCCAGTTTTGTTATTCCGTCTGCCTGCCTATCAGCCACTCACCCCCTACCCCTTACAAGATTCCGGCTTACTTTGGGATTGGGTAGGGAGTTTGGTCACATGCATTTACACCCCCTGTCAATGTTATGACGTGATGTTCCTAATTTATTTTGTTCGATGGGTTGTTCTGAAAATATCTTAATATAGGCCCTGCCCAAAACCACTTGGACACACCAACTGAAAACAACGAACCAATCGTTCAGACAACAGATGATGACCAGGAGTCAGAGCAGCTAGTGAAACAAATGAAAAAGAACTCTACGTCTCAAACCACGAAGAAATAACTATGCCAGGCGGGAGATGCGTTGGAGGAGAAACACGTGGAGAAGCATTAATCCGAACTCTTTCTCTTTTTCATATAGATGTTTATCAATCCAAATTTTCGTACATGTATTCATCACAAACAAAATTCTTAATAAATGTTACACAAAATTTACTTACTTACTTTCTTTTAAGTAGTTGCTGCATTTTTATATAAATTTAAAGCACTTTCGTCTCTTTCGCAGCAATGTGTAGCTCACTTTTCTTGGGGCGCATTTCTTGCTAGAAACCCCAATTAAAAATAATACAGTTAATAAAAAAGCTACTATGCGAAAGGGTTCTCGACGCAATGTTACACAAGGTATCAAGAAGCTAATTTAAATGAGAAAGTTAAGTGAAAAAATAAATACCAAATATATCCGAAAAGGCGAAAAGAAATGATAAAATATAAATTGCAATTTAAGGAACTAATTTTCATTCCAAATTGCTAAACCTAATCTTGAAACGCCGCCAGAAAGTACAGGCATGGAAAGGGATTCCACACTTACGTGTAACACCTCTAACGCAGGGATTCTACTGGTTATTTTTTTCGTAAATAAAATACGTAGACCATAAAATGTGACGATTATAGATTTTATCTCAAGCCAGATTAATGGATGATAATAAATGAAGATAAAAAAGTAATTGTAATCCAAAATTGCTCCTCACTTGATCTGGGTTCAATCCCCAACTGTGACAAAACTTGATTACAAATTGATGTTTTCATAATAATTAATGTTTACCTTGAAAATAACTAGCAATTCCTTTGCCTTGATGTTTAGCTGTTTGTTTTATAAATATTCAATAATTTAATTTAATCTCAATTTACGCCAAGAAAAGTTTCAAACTAACACATGATTTTATTTTGTTTTTATTAACACCAGAAGTTGTGAGTACATTGTTCTACGCAAGCGGCAAGGGTGACAGCAAAATAATCGTTTTGATCAGGCCACGCTTTGGCTATCCTCATCACCCCTCTACATTTTCACCTCATTAATTCATCTTTAATGGTATCTTGTTAATGATTTTTTTCATTTACCGATACGGTAAGCGCATTTGTAGTATAGTAGCACCAGTACCCTCCACTTTATATTAAACATTTCATAAATGGCACAAAAGAAGGAACATGTAAGGACAACTATACATATAACAACTATATATAATATAGTGATGATTAATACACTAAAATGCAGTATAATTTGATACACGAAATTCACTGCTGAAAACCTATTAATTTACCTGTAAATGGGTTTTGAGGTGAATTAGGTAAGCCAAAATCCAATTAGTAAAATAGGACTAGTTTCAGAATAACTATGTTCAGTTAATGAAACAACCTGCTGACTGCAGGTTGAAATTCATGTGGTGCATCAAATCATCAGTCTAATAGGCGTCATCAATTTCATATTATAATTGATTTATTGAGCGTCGTACAATAAAACTATGTGGTGCGTTCTTTTTCAACAAGAATAGTACTAACAAGGGTTGTTAATCGCTGGTCGAGCTGCGTGTTCTGAGAATTATTTAGAGGGGGGGGTGGGGGGCGAAGCAAACAAACCCCTCCCAGGTCACAACAACCTATATTGCGCATAAATCCGGATCACCAAAGGTAGCTTGATAAAAAAAAAACCGAGTTAAACATTTTAATAATTACTTTATAAAAAAGTCAATGATTAAAAATGAATGGAAAATGTCAACAACATGAACGTAAATAAAATTGACTACGTTCTTGGGTTTATAATAACGATGCGTTGACAAAATATTCGTGACACTGGACGAAGCACGTTAAACCGATATGCGGCATCGTGATCTTAATTCGCATTGGGATCGCAATCGTACATTTTCTGATGTTAGGTCATTACGACATTACGATTGTATTGTGAACAGCGTGATAAGAACCTTGTATATAACTTTTTCACGATTTCCATAATTCCATATTTCCATATTGTGCTTGAAATCCCGATACCAACAATTGTGGGTAGGCCTTTACCCCTTTAAAGAGCAGCGACAACGGCAATGCAGTGATCATCATTACGGAAAAAATACATGATACATTTTTTAAACTATCTTCTGCGTCAGAAGACAAAACCACACGAAATTCAAAATGTACCTTTGTAAATCTGTTTTATTACCAAATAGCATAGCCAATGACTGACTGACTGACTGACTGACTGACTGACTGACTGACTGACTGACTGACTGACTGACTGACTGACTGACTGACTGACTGACTGACTGACTGACCAATGAACTAATGACCAACCACATAATGTGTTAATGACCGACCAAATGAATGAATGAATTAATGAATGCATGAATGAAAGAATGAATGAATGAATGAATGAATGAATGAATGAACGAATGAATGCATACAGGGGTGTATACAATTGTAAGTTACGTAATTGTTTTAATGACAGACATCCCCCGAAACTTACGTAATTATCTCAAAATCTGTGGTATGTCACGCAGGTATGTTTATATACGATGAAAAAAAAATGTAATTTAGATTAATTAGAACGAATCAAGTTACGTAAATATACTCAGGTTCTTTTACAAATCGATACTTTGTGTGACATTACGACCATCAATTTATTTTTTTAATGACAGACAGCCCCGGAAACTTACTTAATCATCTCAAAATCTGTCTTATGTCACGCAGGTTTGTTTACATGTGCTTACATTACATATAGTTGAAATTAATTAGAGGGTATTAACTTACATAAATATGTACAGGTTCTCTTCAAAATCGATGTTTGACGTTACGTAATTTTTGAATGACAGACAGCCCCTGAAACTTATGTAATTATCTCAAAATCTATGGTACGTCACGCAAGTATGTTGACATACGCTGAAAGTTGAAGTTATTGAGATTAATTAAAATGTATCAAGTTAAGTGAATATACTCAGGTCCTCTTACAAATCGATACTTTGTGTGACGGAGCTTATAGTTCAGTAACTCTCAGGGCTACCAATAATTAATATATATATAAAAGAAAAAAATACACTTACCAATCCTTTGATGAGCCACAGTTTGACTGAAGATGTGCTGCCCTTAGTTCCCGATCGTCCGCCGCAAGCTATAGTCGCTGCTGTCGTCTGCCTCGGGGCCAGCACATGCTGAGAGTTTGAAGCCAAGAGTCGATCGTTCTGTTGGCGATTGGGTGTCAGCAGATTGTGGCTGTGTGGGTTGCCGTTGCTCTCGTCGACTGTCAGCACTATATCGTTCATCGCAGCAGAACTCCCCGTTCTTTCCACTGAAATCAAAGGAAATAATTACTTTATCTTTAGGTCCCAAAAAATGCATCGCCCGTGTTCAAATATGTTTGGAGAAGACTGCGCAGAAAGTTGCCACCATTTCACAAGCCAATGTCAACATTTTAAATTGTACACTTCTTGTAGGGCACATTGCAGCCCAATGTATTTGGGTCCTTTTTCAGGCAATAATATTAATGCTGAATGCTGTTTTAAATTTAATACAAATTTTAGTATTAAATCCTAGAAATCTATTTTGCAAGTAGTGGAACTATAGTTACCTTTTTCGCGAACGAAAAATGAAATCATCAATATTATGTTTTATAATTATAGTAATAACTTTATTGCAACTGTACACATACAAAGTTAAGCTTACTAATAATGAAATCAATGACTTCTATAAACCAATAACTATTTACATAATCTTCAAATCAATAAATCTAAGCATAGCACGAATATTTTATTGTGAATACATTTCCTTCTTCCTCTAGATTTGTATTATTTTTGATTCATTAAAGAATAAAACGTAGCCACAACTTGTATAAAATATCATGTTCAATTCTAAAAGAATAGCACCCAGACACATGTGACAATTATAATTGCGTAAATGTTGACTTTCAGTTATTTGTAGCAATCAATATTATGCATAGATACTACTAGATTCAACAATGTGAATTTTGTACAAGATTTCTTTGTATAGGGTTAATTCTTCAGTACAACAGCTAAACAAGAAAAATCCCTGGGCATGGTTACTATAAGTAATCCTGGCATTTTGAAATGAAAATCTTAATTTTCTTTGTAACTGAATATTTTTGGAATAGATGGAATAAATATCTACTCAAATAATTTTTTTAAATAATGACTCAACTGGAGTTTATTACAGAACTCTTAAAAAATTTCGATGTAGTATATACCGTATTTAAATTATAACCCGACTGCTAACCATCTTCGTTGTTTCAATATAACGTACCTATACTTTCCAAGAAACTAGAAAAGAAATGGCTATAACATTATTCATTTTATTCCTCAAGTGAAAATTTAATCGGGAAAATGATTGGTATGCACTTAAGATAGGTAATTGAATTGAGCAATTCCGTCATTTTATAACCCGATGAAGATTTTGTATTTTAAATTCTTAATAATCATACAGGTGATATTGAGCATTTAACTTCCCATCCTTTTCAACCAATTGGCAACTAATATCATTTTGCGGAAGCTACTTCAGTTTAAAGGCCTCTATCCCACAATCTACAGACAGGCTTTTAGTAAAGCCACATTGAAATTGATTTTCAAAATGCCGATAATAGGCGCTTATGTAAGGAGGGTGAAAAGTGGATGGAGTTCGTGGCGCCAAATGTTAGGATAACAGTCGCTATTCTAAATGGCTCACTGGGAAATGTATGTTATCCTCTCAAAGTGAAACATGTTTCCCAGAATTACAAAAACAAGCTTAAAAATAATATCAATTATTGCAAATATTCATTTCTCAATAAATTTAAACTACTACCTACTGACATTATAAAGTTTCCCAAGAAAGGTTCTAATTGTGGGAGCTGGCTGTCATACCAGATCTCTTTCGTCTCAATGAAGTAAACATACTGAAATATTGTACCACAGATAACGGATTGTATATATCATTTCATATACCCATCAATCCCCTTTCCAACAATACCAATCCAATATCCCATAATTTTCAAATGCATCTGTTATAATAAATCTGATGATACTGAAGATTTAAAATATATATATTGACGGGAATAAAAGTAATTTTACAAGTTGAAATTTCTTGTGAAAGTTTCTGCTCAAGAACATCGATATGAAATCCTTGTGAGATCACTATTAAACATTTGCCGGAAATATGTTTGAATGCAAACGAGATCACAGGCGGCCTTGGCGTTATACCAGAAAGAAGCCAGGCTGTAACCAAAAGGGTCACCGGAATGGTGTTATTTTATTGAACGGCCGTTTTAAGGTCAACCACCTGCTGACCATATGAAACCGCCATAGAACAAGCCTAGCTTACATAACGCTATAGTCAGTGCTTTGCCTTGACCCGGTGTTGAAGCTTGTCATGGTTATGATCTTGGTTCATCTCAACATCAGAGGAATATTATTTCTGTTGTTATTAATGACAATACTATTAAGTTGAAAAACTGAATATTTTGAATCTGTAATTAGATTCTCAAAAGAATTTAAGAAATATGATTACTGATAATATTATAATATTATTTCCCTCTATTTAAAAATATCTTGAGTGCATTTTATACCCTTATACAACAATAAAGAGCGGTTAGGTCCGAGCTGTACCTACTACTTGTAACAACCAGATACTGAGTAGAAGAACAACCCAACCAATTTACAATCATGCATACAATCTATATGCGTCACTGAAATCATTCATTGCTAGTTTAATGACCACACAATGAACCGATTTCCGGCATGGATTAGACACGTCGAAAATTAGTCTACGTGAATTCGGTAATTAAGTCTAGCATTTAATGTTTTATTGGTAGTTTTTGTAATTTTATAAATCTGTGTAATGCCTTTGAAAAGTATATGTGTAATGCAAATACTGAACTTGTGTTAACCTATTTTCAGAGTCAAGTATATGTTAAAAAAGAAATAATATTTGCAGCCCATGTCGGATTTGCATGAAAGAGCCCATTTATCACGGAATTCAAAAACAAAAACTTGAGACTTGAGACTTGAAAGCTTGAAAGCTTGAAAGCAATCGATCAACTTTTTTAATGTTTCCTCTTGTCTAGAAGCGAAGCACATACATAAACTATGTACACACTCGTAATTTAAAGTAGCACAGTAATAATCATATTTGTTTGTTTTTGAGTAGATCTGTAAATCTTTATAGATATAGATAAATCTTTGCTTCTATTGTAAATTTTGTGAGGTAGAATGGAACAGACCTCGATAAGGGTGTTTCTTTTGTCTCGCGTAGAAGCAGATCCGCAAAAACTCAGCGATCGTTCTTTATAATAATCTGGAACATCTGAGCAGATAAAAACATAAATGACAAGGATTTGAAAACAAAACAAGCTTGAAACGACGAGTAAAACAAAAACGTATTTATTTTATTCTTTTAGTAGATCTTTTTGGTATGTTCTTGTCTTGTTGAATATAAAAAGCGAGCACAACATGAAAAACGGTTCTGCGATTTTTTGAAACAAACAAAATACTCATCTGACGTCGCAAATATGTAGACATATTTAGACTACTGAACAGGAGATTTCTACGGTGGCTCATATGCGGTAGGGACGTATTGCCCGGTCCTAACCTAACCGTATGCAAGCTATGGTATATAGCTGGTGTTCGACTCCGGCAGAAGGCGTGGATTTTTGTAATTGTAAGGCAATGCAGACGTAAAGAAACAAAAATAAGTAATTATAAAAGTAAAATGAATATATAAAAGTGAGATATACTTATTAATGCGCTATATGGGTTCTAAATTAAATATTTCTTAAAAGCGAATCAAAACGCTATTATTCAACAACTTTTCCACAGATTAATACAGTCAAGTTATATTATACTTGTGGGTTTATGTGTAAACGAAATTTTATACCAAATTAAAGTAACAAGCTCTGTAAATTATCTACCTGACCTGTCGAACATGCGTGTAGGCTAGTTTTAAAATTGCGTGAAATTACAACATTTTAGTCATTACTCAATAATGCTGTAAATCACACCTATACCCCAGACATGGACACAAAACACAAAAAGTTTCGTTAGCACCGCATACTTAAATTTATTATAATTATTATTGATACTGTATTCTTATTTAAAATGTATTATTAGTTAGGGTATTTAGTAATCAAACCAAATCGCGCTCTGATAACAATATTACAAATATTTAGAAAACATTCTGTCATGTTTACCAAAGAATAGGAGGTTGTGGCATCGCTTGTTTGCTGTGGTGTAGCATTCTTGAGATTGTATTAAAAATCGATAATTTAGCGCGGTTTTTATATTGGCACCACCACTCAGTAGCCCTAATTCCAGTTGTAACAAGATTACGTTTCGCTGAAACCGCTTCCATGGTTATTGGTTTTAGACCAATAAAAAGTGACTGTTGAAAAAACATTTGCACGTTTCAATATAATCCTCCAAATGAATAAAATTCCAACATTTCGTCAATAAAGCTAGTTCACCATTGTACTATTTCAATTGATATTACACATGTTTGTTAGAACTTTGGTGATCGGATCACGAGAATGGAAAGCAAGCAATGTGAACTGTCACTGCATATTATGCATTACATGTTCTCCCATGTCAATACAGTATAATTTAAACGTGGCAGACACCGTTTCAATATTTAAGGTGCCATTAGAATTCTAATCAAGCAATTTTCTCATGAGAAGACGCTCGGCTCGGAGTGGAAATTAATTTCGGACCAAAATCAAACTTCCAATTCAAACTTATAAACGGAAAGTTAAATTCATGAAGCAATCGATGTACAGAGTCCTAAGCTATAATTTATGGAGTGAAGTTTAAATTATAAAGTAGCCGATACGGTTCTCATAAGAGGTCAAATAGTAACTTCAATGTCATTACTTTAAAATAATTTACCTTACAAGTTCCATATATTCTGCTTATATGGAAATTCAGATAAACACAAATTCTACGTTATTGAACCTAAGTCAAGAATCCACTTAAACTTATATTTATCCTAAGCAATATGCGTACAGATTTTTGCGTACATTTTTTTGAGGAATAATTTTGCCAGGAATACATCCTGAAATAAGATTATGCTAGGACTTGAATATATAAAATCTAGGCCCTACTACAGTAACAATATTATTCGAAACATCAATAGTTTTTCCGAACTTAAACAAAGTTGAGTTAAACAATAATTCGTCACATTTTCATCAGGTTTGCTAATAACAGTTTAGCATAACGTGAATTTAAAATGTTCTGTAAGGATATATATGCGTTGTCCGATTTTTTTTTAACATTGCAAAAGATATCACTCTTCAGAAGTCTCTTTTTACGGCTACCGTAAAAAAACAGGAAATACCCCCCAAAAAAGTTGAGGATAGCAACATACTCAGCACAAAAGAACAGTCTGAAAAATTATCTCCTGGAGTGATAATGGGTGGATACGGCCCCCTTTGTTGGCAGCAGTTTTTAAAGTGCATTTCCCGCATGGTAAGCAAAATCCTTATCTGCATGTATATAATGTAATATGTAAACAAGCGAGCAATACTGTATAGGGAGCTTTATACTTTTTAATTTGTTCCACTTTTCCACATTTTAGTATTCTCCACATTCAGTGCTATCTCATCTAGATAAGTATTGAGTGGTTATCTTTATCTACATAAATTTAAGTGTATATATTTTCAAGCTTTTAGTATTTAGATACGCATTTTTTTCTTAGATTTTTGCGACAAATCCTACTTCATAATTTGTGAATTTTGAAATGATGAATTATTTTCATATTGAAAAATTGTGGACTTTTTTGACATCGTGATCGCAATCGAGACCTGGATGCAATCGTAGAAATATGAACACATTTCCGTTCACAATGAATATAATCCGGATTGCGACATTACGACGTTACGATTACGACCACGATTACGATCACGATCCCGATTATAATTACGACTACGATTGCGACTACGATTGCGATTGCGATTGCGATTTGTATTATTAAATTTAATTTTATCTGTAGGGGTGCAATAAACAAGTTTTGGCCTGCGTATTACATTGTTGATAAATATAGCCCGTCAAACCATACGACACTAGCGAACCTCCTACATTGCCTAGACTTGTCAATGGCGTGGTAATTACTTTGATAAATGTTATATTTCATATGTTAATATTTTATTGAACACAAAAGAAAATTAGGAACAATAGTGAAGCGTCAGCATACGTAATATTATAGAAGTGAGGCTTGGATAAAAAAAGTTTGAGAAGCATTGACTAAGAAGCCTACATTTTATCCGACTATAACACAAAGAACCGTAGAGCATAATACTAATGGCCTGCCAATGCCTGTTGAAACGCTACATAACTCAGTGAACCCGGCTAAACGCCAATAGAAAGAGAAAGCAGTATTCGAACAGTGATAGTAAACCCGCGGGAAAAACTTCAGTCAGGATTGGCGGTGACTGTAGTCGAACCGAAGACCTCCCGAATTATTAATACCATTTCTAAAAACATCGATTTTTAATACCAAACCTCAGTTCGCTCTAGACTCAGATTTTCGATTTCGTAGCATTCTTGAAATATAATTATAAAATGAAACTTCTAAGCGGTTTTAAACGCCGTCTTTGGCGCATATTATGATCGTGATTCCCCATTTAACTCACCTTTCGGTTCCAAAAGACAGCCCACTAGTACACAGTGGTCTAACCGTGACCCAAAACAAAATAAATTCGTAATCCCGGCGCATACGATAGGTTAAGCCCCTGTGAACGTTTGCAGCAGGCCAAACCGTAACGATTCCCTTTAAATCCCAGATTAAGAGAAGGTCTCTGAATCCTGCCGTACATTTCTTATTGATCTAAAAGTTACCCAAGGATAGGTAGGAGTAGAAACTGGGGCTGATGTGATGGTAATATGTAATTATGCAGGGTTGATAAAATACAAGGATACTGTTGGAATGGCAAACGTTGGTCTTCGGATAGACTCGAATTATGTGGAATTCATTGCACTTAAATTAGAATTAACATCACATTGAGTGGAATTGATTGACGTGCATATGAGTAACTAGTTGAATGTCTACTATGTTTGCAGGACTAAAGCCCCAAACACAATTGTCCGTGTTGGGATCGCAATCCGGAAATCGTGAAAGAGTTAACTTCATAACGATTTAGAATGAGAAAATGCTTACGACTCCGACAACTGTGGTTGGGGCTTTCAGCTTTAAGATAATGAAAGCTTTGTGAACATTGAGTGAACTGGTTGATAGAAAGCATACTAAATTAAGTAGAGCATTATTAATGAATGGGTTTATAATCCAAGAAAAGAGTTTCAAGTTGAAATGAGAAATTCGACTTACTGAATGTTATTTTACACTTCATCTCAAAGAGAGACAAAAGGGGAAAAGTGAGTAAGATCAAGATGTAAGTATGTGAGTAAGATCAAGATGAAGTAAGATCTGCTTTGTTATTAATAATATATGCTATATAATTGTATATTTATGTTAGTAGTGTTTTGTTGACTTTATTATATTTAGTGTCTTGGTTTTTAACTGTTGCTAAATAAATAAATAGTAAATACTAAATACTAAACTAAACTAAATGATGTGTGAGAAATAGGGCCGATTAAAGAAATGCACGAGAGATCTATATTATCAAAACAATTAAATTATAACGGTAACCATAATAATTCATAAAGCAGACAAATATATACCCTATGATCTGTTGAATTATGAGTATGAGTTGACCCATAACTAAACTCAAACAATAATTAATTACAACTTAGCTAGCAACTCGTTATAACTGACACTGCACTTGAATAGCCAACCTGGTTATGTGCAATCTAAATTACTAAAATCTGTTAGAAACTATGCCAATATAGCATTAATTGAATGAGAGTGCAGTTGAGCTAATATAGGCTAATGACTTCATGTTTGCTGATGCCCAATAATACCTTATAAACTGTGGTTCAGGCGCTAATCTGAATGTTAAAATAAATCACATGTGTTGCGTTTTCACCTACAATCAAATGTGAAACAGTTGCAGTGATTTTATTCCCAATCATACACTGAAATAAATATTCCTAATTGAATGGCAATCTTAATTTGTTTAGTCATTAAATACTTCGAAACCTACTTCGAAACATATTTGTGTTATTCCATCTAGTGTATGTAAATGTATGTTTTAATGCATATTCGTGCTTTTATCAAATTATGAACACTTAAGCAAGTAAACAACATCTATTACATATTTTTACCTTTTCTATAATCCTCTTTACTGTGTGTTCATTGATTTGCATTCTCCCACCTACAATTTGTTTCTTCTCTTCGTTACTTGGTGGAACTTTAGCTTTCTATCAAACCATTACATTTTTACACCCATTTAAGCTCTAATTTTTCTTTTCCTTTGCCGATTTTGTTGATATTTTACATTCATACATTACAATTTACAACCTATCAGTTCAATTAACTTTGTTATTATTTTTATGTATACAATTATACATGTCTTTAAAATATAAGCTAATTATAATATGGTTTTTAAATATGATATAAGCAAAATCAAAAGTAAAAGATTGTGTGGAAAACCTAGAAAGTGGAAATAGCCAACGTCACTGAAATTTCAGAAAGTTAATTTGATAACAAATAATGTAAAATATGGGATGTATTATAAGGATGAAAAAAATACTGTCAGGGAAAAGGTTCACAAATCCATTTACGTATTTGATTGATTATGATGACACGAACCAGATTATAGTAAATTATCAATCGTTAATACGGTGTGAGCACAAACTTTGTAATCTCATTTTTTCTTGTTTAAAAAAAATGAAAAACTGCGAGTTTCAACCAAAATATTCACCGTAAATTAATTATGTCGTCAAACAAATTACCCCCCGCACATCTAATGATGAATTAATTAGCCCCTTTGGCAGAATCTCCCCTTGGTAGTCCCATGTGGATGCACTCGTGCGGTAATTGACTATACCGGGTGCAATCGTATCATAATTATAACCTAGTATAATTGCTCTTCATTAAAAGGCACCAACAGATCATGTTGAGCTATTTGTTGATGATATGAGCTGCACCAAAATATTTAGCTTTAGTTTTTTACGGTGCCAAAAACGTCCAATATTATTTCAAAACTAATTAAATAAATAAATAAAATAAATTCACATTTAGAGTCTACCCACTCAGTAACGAAACTGATTTGCAGTGGGTTAATTTTCGTGCGTTAATTTTCTAAAATGAAAGCAATAAAACGTATTTCCTTGTGGTTGGGGGGCTCCGCTCTAGCAATTATTATTACAAAGAAATACGCCTCCATAATACTGTGCCTGGCTGCTACGCCTTGCCCTCCGAACATATATAACTCTACTTTAAACTTGAGGATTAGGGAAAGCTGTAAATCTGCTCTAAAGGGAAAATATATTCTGCCTCATACAAAGTCCCTATGTGCAGCTTTTTACTTTTTTTACAACCAGGTTAACCCCAAAGTGCCGAACAAGATTTCATATTATATTTGTATGTGCATTTGTATTAGAACTGATTGCCCGATACGAATATGTTACACCCTCACCCACTACAGCCATTTAAATAAGTGACAATGTGTTTTCGAAATATTGAAAACTACAGTCAGGTATTTTTTTTTTCTTTTTAGAAAAATATAGGTGAAGTAGTGGAAGATACAAAAAAAAATGTAAAGACCTACCTGGCACTAAGTTACATAGGGCTCAACATTGTCTGTATAAGGGCCGGTATTTCAATGTCCAGTTAAAATCTACTTTTCAGTTAAATTGTTTTCACCATGACAACGGCCAATAGAAATACACCAAACTGGGCTTACCTGACAGTTAAATTTACTTAACACTTTAACTGAACATTGAAATTAGGGGCATAACTTAACTCTAAAAAATATAAAACATCCACAGTGAAGTCATTTCAACTTTTTTTTTTTTCATACATGCAGGATGCACGTTATATTTCGAAGCTTGATTTAAGGTCATAATGGTTTATATTAGAACACTATTTGTAGGTAGACGTATCTTCTCCCGCTCATGACTACGACCTAAAAAATATTTACGAAACAGTCGTTCTATTTAGATTGAGCGTTTGTGAGAACATTGAGTGACAGGCAACTACCCATCCGTATCAGAGAGATTTAACTATGAAACAAGGCCACGCAGGGTCAATTGTGTGAAGGACCATTACAAACGACAAAAACAAATTAAGGTCCATAAGAAGGCAGTAGAGAGCAACACAAGGAATAGAGCGAGGAATAGAACACTGTACAGTCCATGTCACATAACAATGAAGTAGAGAGCAACACAAGGAATAGAGCGGGGAATAGAACACTGTACAGTCCATGTCACATAACATTGAGGTAGAGAGCAACACAAGGAATAGAGCGGGGAATAGAACACTGTACAGTCCATGTCACATAACATTGAGGTAGAGAGCAACACAAGGAATAGAGCGGGGAATAGAACACTGTACAGTCCATGTCACATAACATTGAGGTAGAGAGCAACACAAGGAATAGAGCGAGGAATAGAACACTGTACAGTCCATGTCACATAACATTGAGGTAGAGAGCAACACAAGGAATAGAGCGAGGAATAGAACACTGTACAGTCCATGTCACATAACATTGAGGTAGAGAGCAACACAAGGAATAGAGCGAGGAATAGAACACTGTACAGTCCATGTCACATAACATTGAGGTAGAGAGCAACACAAGGAATAGAGCGAGGAATAGAACACTGTACAGTCCATGTCACATAACAATGAGGTAGAGAGCAACACAAGGAATAGAGCGGGGAATAGAACACTGTACAGTCCATGTCACATAACAATGAGGTAGAGAGCAACACAAGGAATAGAGCGAGGAATAGAACACTGTACAGTCCATGTCACATAACAATGAGGTAGAGAGCAACACAAGGAATAGAGCGGGGAATAGAACACTGTACAGTCCATGTCACATAACAATGAGGTAGAGAGCAACACAAGGAATAGAGCGGGGAATAGAACACTGTACAGTCCATGTCACATAACATTGAGGTAGAGAGCAACACAAGGAATAGAGCGAGGAATAGAACACTGTACAGTCCATGTCACATAACATTGAGGTAGAGAGCAACACAAGGAATAGAGCGGGGAATATAACACTGTACAGTCCATGTCACATAACATTGAGGTAGAGAGCAACACAAGGAATAGAGCGAGGAATAGAACACTGTACAGTCCATGTCACATAACATTGAGGTAGAGAGCAACACAAGGAATAGAGCGGGGAATATAACACTGTACAGTCCATGTCACATAACATTGAGGTAGAGAGCAACACAAGGAATAGAGCGAGGAATAGAACACTGTACAGTCCATGTCACATAACATTGAGGTAGAGAGCAACACAAGGAATAGAGCGGGGAATAGAACACTGTACAGTCCATGTCACATAACAATGAAGTAGAGAGCAACACAAGGAATAGAGCGAGGAATAGAACACTGTACAGTCCATGTCACATAACATTGAGGTAGAGAGCAACACAAGGAATAGAGCAGGGAATAGAACACTGTACAGTCCATGTCACATAACAATGAAGTAGAGAGCAACACAAGGAATAGAGCGAGGAATAGAACACTGTACAGTCCATGTCACATAACAATGAGGTAGAAGCAACACAAGGAATAGAGCGAGGAATAGAACACTGTACAGTCCATGTCACATAACAATGAGGTAGAGAGCAACACAAGGAATAGAGCGGGGAATAGAACACTGTACAGTCCATGTCACATAACATTGAGGTAGAGAGCAACACAAGGAATAGAGCGGGGAATAGAACACTGTACAGTCCATGTCACATAACAATGAGGTAGAAGCAACACAAGGAATAGAGCGGGGAATAGAACACTGTACAGTCCATGTCACATAACATTGAGATAGAGAGCAACACAAGGAATAGAGCGAGGAATAGAACACTGTACAGTCCATGTCACATAACAATGAGGTAGAGAGCAACACAAGGAATAGAGCGGGGAATAGAACACTGTACAGTCCATGTCACATAACATTGAGGTAGAGAGCAACACAAGGAATAGAGCGGGGAATAGAACACTGTACAGTCCATGTCACATAACAATGAGGTAGAGAGCAACACAAGGAATAGAGCGGGGAATAGAACACTGTACAGTCCATGTCACATAACAATGAGGTAGAGAGCAACACAAGGAATAGAGCGGGGAATAGAACACTGTACAGTCCATGTCACATAACAATGAGGTAGAGAGCAACACAAGGAATAGAGCGGGGAATAGAACACTGTACAGTCCATGTCACATAACAATGAAGTAGAGAGCAACACAAGGAATAGAGCGGGGAATAGAACACTGTACAGTCCATGTCACATAACAATGAGGTAGAGAGCAACACAAGGAATAGAGCGGGGAATAGAACACTGTACAGTCCATGTCACATAACATTGAGGTAGAGAGCAACACAAGGAATAGAGCGAGGAATAGAACACTGTACAGTCCATGTCACATAACATTGAGGTAGAGAGCAACACAAGGAATAGAGCGAGGAATAGAACACTGTACAGTCCATGTCACATAACAATGAGGTAGAGAGCAACACAAGGAATAGAGCGAGGAATAGAACACTGTACAGTCCATGTCACATAACATTGAGGTAGAGAGCAACACAAGGAATAGAGCGAGGAATAGAACACTGTACAGTCCATGTCACATAACAATGAGGTAGAGAGCAACACAAGGAATAGAGCGAGGAATAGAACACTGTACAGTCCATGTCACATAACATTGAGGTAGAGAGCAACACAAGGAATAGAGCGGGGAATATAACACTGTACAGTCCATGTCACATAACATTGAGGTAGAGAGCAACACAAGGAATAGAGCGAGGAATAGAACACTGTACAGTCCATGTCACATAACATTGAGGTAGAGAGCAACACAAGGAATAGAGCGAGGAATAGAACACTGTACAGTCCATGTCACATAACATTGAGGTAGGGAGCAACACAAGGAATAGAGCGAGGAATAGAACACTGTACAGTCCATGTCACATAACATTGAGGTAGAGAGCAACACAAAGAATAGAGCGAGGAATAGAACACTGTACAGTCCATGTCACATAACATTGAGGTAGAGAGCAACACAAGGAATAGAGCGGGGAATATACACTGTACAGTCCATGTCACATAACAATGAGGTAGAGAGCAACACAAGGAATAGAGCGGGGAATAGAACACTGTACAGTCCATGTCACATAACATTGAGGTAGAGAGCAACACAAGGAATAGAGCGAGGAATAGAACACTGTACAGTCCATGTCACATAACATTGAGGTAGAGAGCAACACAAGGAATAGAGCGGGGAATAGAACACTGTACAGTCCATGTCACATAACAATGAGGTAGAGAGCAACACAAGGAATAGAGCGGGGAATAGAACACTGTACAGTCCATGTCACATAACAATGAGGTAGAGAGCAACACAAGGAATAGAGCGGGGAATAGAACACTGTACAGTCCATGTCACATAACAATGAGGTAGAGAGCAACACAAGGAATAGAGCGGGGAATAGAACACTGTACAGTCCATGTCACATAACATTGAGGTAGAGAGCAACACAAGGAATAGAGCGGGGAATAGAACACTGTACAGTCCATGTCACATAACAATGAAGTAGAGAGCAACACAAGGAATAGAGCGAGGAATAGAACACTGTACAGTCCATGTCACATAACAATGAAGTAGAGAGCAACACAAGGAATAGAGCGGGGAATAGAACACTGTACAGTCCATGTCACATAACATTGAGGTAGAGAGCAATACAAGGAATAGAGCGGGGAATAGAACACTGTACAGTCCATGTCACATAACAATGAAGTAGAGAGCAACACAAGGAATAGAGCGAGGAATAGAACACTGTACAGTCCATGTCACATAACAATGAGGTAGAGAGCAACACAAGGAATAGAGCGGGGAATAGAACACTGTACAGTCCATGTCACATAACAATGAGGTAGAGAGCAACACAAGGAATAGAGCGGGGAATAGAACACTGTACAGTCCATGTCACATAACATTGAGGTAGAGAGCAACACAAGGAATAGAGCGGGGAATAGAACACTGTACAGTCCATGTCACATAACAATGAGGTAGAGAGCAACACAAGGAATAGAGCGGGGAATAGAACACTGTACAGTCCATGTCACATAACAATGAGGTAGAGAGCAACACAAGGAATAGAGCGGGGAATAGAACACTGTACAGTCCATGTCACATAACAATGAGGTAGAGAGCAACACAAGGAATAGAGCGGGGAATAGAACACTGTACAGTCCATGTCACATAACAATGAAGTAGAGAGCAACACAAGGAATAGAGCGAGGAATAGAACACTGTACAGTCCATGTCACATAACAATGAGGTAGAGAGCAACACAAGGAATAGAGCGGGGAATAGAACACTGTACAGTCCATGTCACATAACATTGAGATAAAGAGCAACACAAGGAATAGAGCGGGGAATAGAACACTGTACAGTCCATGTCACATAACAATGAGGTAGAGAGCAACACAAGGAATAGAGCGGGGAATAGAACACTGTACAGTCCATGTCACATAACAATGAAGTAGAGAGCAACACAAGGAATAGAGCGGGGAATAGAACACTGTACAGTCCATGTCACATAACATTGAGGTAGAGAGCAACACAAGGAATAGAGCGAGGAATAGAACACTGTACAGTCCATGTCACATAACATTGAGGTAGAGAGCAACACAAGGAATAGAGCGGGGAATAGAACACTGTACAGTCCATGTCACATAACAATGAGGTAGAGAGCAACACAAGGAATAGAGCGAGGAATAGAACACTGTACAGTCTATGTCACATAACATTGAGGTAGAGAGCAACACAAGGAATAGAGCGGGGAATAGAACACTGTACAGTCCATGTCACATAACATTGAGGTAGAGAGCAACACAAGGAATAGAGCGAGGAATAGAACACTGTACAGTCTATGTCACATAACATTGAGGTAGAGAGCAACACAAGGAATAGAGCGGGGAATAGAACACTGTACAGTCCATGTCACATAACAATGAGGTAGAGAGCAACACAAGGAATAGAGCGAGGAATAGAACACTGTACAGTCCATGTCACATAACATTGAGGTAGAGAGCAACACAAGGAATAGAGCGGGGAATAGAACACTGTACAGTCCATGTCACATAACAATGAGGTAGAGAGCAACACAAGGAATAGAGCGGGGAATAGAACACTGTACAGTCCATGTCACATAACATTGAGGTAGAGAGCAACACAAGGAATAGAGCGAGGAATAGAACACTGTACAGTCCATGTCACATAACATTGAGGTAGAGAGCAACACAAGGAATAGAGCGAGGAATAGAACACTGTACAGTCCATGTCACATAACATTGAGGTAGAGAGCAACACAAGGAATAGAGCGAGGAATAGAACACTGTACAGTCCATGTCACATAACATTGAGGTAGAGAGCAACACAAGGAATAGAGCGGGGAATAGAACACTGTACAGTCCATGTCACATAACATTGAGGTAGAGAGCAACACAAGGAATAGAGCGAGGAATAGAACACTGTACAGTCCATGTCACATAACATTGAGGTAGAGAGCAACACAAGGAATAGAGCGGGGAATAGAACACTGTACAGTCCATGTCACATAACATTGAGGTAGAGAGCAACACAAGGAATAGAGCGGGGAATAGAACACTGTACAGTCCATGTCACATAACATTGAGGTAGAGAGCAACACAAGGAATAGAGCGAGGAATAGAACACTGTACAGTCCATGTCACATAACATTGAGGTAGAGAGCAACACAAGGAATAGAGCGGGGAATAGAACACTGTACAGTCCATGTCACATAACAATGAGGTAGAAGCAACACAAGGAATAGAGCGGGGAATAGAACACTGTACAGTCCATGTCACATAACAATGAGGTAGAAGCAACACAAGGAATAGAGAGGGGAATAGAACACTGTACAGTCCATGTCACATAACATTGAGGTAGAAGCAACACAAGGAATAGAGAGGGGAATAGAACACTGTACAGTCCATGCCACATAACATTGAGGTAGAAGCAACACAAGGAATAGAGAGGGGAATAGAACACTGTACAGTCCATGCCACATAACAATGAGGTAGAGAGCAACACAAGGAATAGAGAGGGGAATAGAACACTGTACAGTCCATGCCACATAACATTGAGGTAGAGAGCAACACAAGGAATAGAGCGGGGAATAGAACACTGTACAGTCCATGTCACATAACAATGAGGTAGAAGCAACACAAGGAATAGAGAGGGGAATAGAACACTGTACAGTCCATGTCACATAACATTGAGGTAGAAGCAACACAAGGAATAGAGAGGGGAATAGAACACTGTACAGTCCATGCCACATAACAATGAGGTAGAGAGCAACACAAGGAATAGAGCGGGGAATAGAACACTGTACAGTCCATGTCACATAACAATGAGGTAGAGAGCAACACAAGGAATAGAGCGGGGAATAGAACACTGTACAGTCCATGCCACATAACAATGAGGTAGAGAGCAACACAAGGAATAGAGCGGGGAATAGAACACTGTACAGTCCATGTCACATAACAATGAGGTAGAGAGCAACACAAGGAATAGAGCGGGGAATAGAACACTGTACAGTCCATGTCACATAACAATGACTGTTGTGCGAGGTCCTCGACCAGTATTTAAAGCCAAATCAATTAACCACGGCCACTGGGCCGAGCACGGAATCACTACTTACTACGCCAACGGTCGACGCTTATATCAAAATGAGTGCTAACAGACTTCTACTATACTCATAATACATCGACTATTTTTATTCTAATTTTTAGAATGTATTTAAGTGATGCAATGAAATAATTATCTTTAAAAGCACAGAATGTTAACAATCATTCGAATATGTGCCACAAGCCATTCCGAGAAAGTCACTCATAAATGCAATACATCATTAAAATAATGATAGTAGTATTGCATGTTGAGAGACGGAATATGCACCTCTTTTCCTCTTTAAAGCAGAATGAAAATACACATTGATGTTCACACTTACAATGATTTGCCCACTTTCAGTGCACTAGGTACATTTGTGTGGCTCGTCAGTCTAGTGAGTTTATATGCCAGGTTTTAACTGTGAGGTTTAAGTTTTAGAAGCTACAAAACCCTAGTCCGAACCTGGAGGCGAACTCTGGTCCTTCTGTTTTGAAAGCAGGAATAAACCCACTAGACCGACGACTAACGAACCTTTATTAATTGCCATTCATGCTAGTATCTGTCAACACGCCTGTATAATGCGGTTGAGCTGTAAGTATATCATTGAGTTTATGTTATCACCAGACAATATAATCAAATAACTAATCATCTGCATAAAAGTCCGCATATTCACAATTTTCTCTTTTCACGTACTCTATAACCATCGAATACTAGAAGTGCAAATACGCACGACATTGAGTAAAAGTGAAGTTGTGTTCTTCGAAGCGAATGCATGCAATATTAGAAGATACAGTGGCTTGCTTCAGGCTATAGTGAAAGCAGTGCGGTAATAGTGTTGGTGTAATTACTGGCAAATTGGCTGGCATTAGAATCGCACTAGTGTTTTAGTGACGGGCACGATTTATATCGTAGTGATTTATCCACCTGCTGTTAGGCTTCACTGTTGAAAACACATTAGAGTGAGAAGAGGACTCGGATCGGAAACAAGAAGTGGTCCCTACATATCTGGCGCCGAGAAGTTGGAGTAAGAAGGCCGCATTGATCGGAGGTAGGTTACAGATGGACACACACAGTCCATCCTTTATATTTCCTTAATATTTCACTTTAATATTTAATATTTCTTAGTGACAGGAGTAGGCTAAGTGTCGGTACCAGGTTTCCCCTCCTCCCTTCTTCATCATCACGCATCGTTGTTAAGCATCCGTTGTTATACTGGTCACTGTTAAATGGCATAAAATGCTGTATGGGGCCAATTCATAAATAAATAAATAAATAAATTTGAAATAATAATTAATAGATATTACGTGAATGTTGTGGATTTCTGGGTATATTAATATATTTTTTGTCAAAATCCGTGCTGTGGGGTGTATCCCAACTTGAGCTGATACTGATGGAAGGATTAGAATTAGGGGTTGTCTTCAAGGACGTATTCATAACAAGGTTTTCAGTTTTTTGTATGCATATTGCATACATTATTTTATTTTATTATGTTTCATTAATGTTTATTGTTTGTATGTACTGGAGAAAGTATGTTTGATTTGTGGGAATAAAATGATCTAAAATTGATGTTGATGATGATGATTCGCCTTGCGTCTGATGAAATAATCAGGGGAAAACTTAAGTCAGGATTGCAGGTGGCCGGTATCGAACAGAAAGCCTCCCGGATTAGAGTCTAGTGCTTTACCGTGGTGCCATCCCTATTGTCTAAATGATTCTACGCTGAGATTCTGTAAGGATAACAAGACTCTTGTTATCGAGATATCAGTCGCTATCCCGCGATTAGGGGATACAACAAAAAGTTAACAAGCTCTTGATATTCTTTCAGGATCGCAGTGCTGAGTGTTTTGCCCATTGATTTAATTCAATTGTGGATTTTTGTCTCACATTCATATTATTACTTTCTTTTCTACGATGCCTTCCATGGATCTAAGTTTATTAGCCTGCTTTAGTTTTGTAGACATTTAATAATAATCTTCATGGAGCTATACCTAAAGATTCACATTGAGTTAAGCAATGTTGGTATAGCTAGTGAATAAAAGAGTGCCCGGAGTGTATGAACTATCCCTGGGTAGGTTTCCTACAAACATAGCTATTATTATACACAAGTACTACATATTTGCCATTTTAAAGTAGAAAAAACTCACCACGAACAGGTAAGTGAGCCCAGGGCCTTCTGCATTGAAAGCAAGAATAAACCCACTCGGCCAACAAGCCTCACAAAACAATGTTTTAAAATAAAACAAATATTGAATATACCTCGGTATAGTAGCAAAATGACTTCAATCAATACGCAACCAACACTGCCAACAATAGGCCCTACACCTGCGTGGGGGTAAAGAAGGCTTGTTTTATGTCATTATTATCAATACAAATATAATGACTATACTCTAAGAGACATTAATAAATTCGTAAATACACCAATCAAACTATAGGTCCATTACGTTGTAACTGCAAGAGTCAAACGTTTGTTTTGAATCATAAAACCTTGCAAGTCACTTTATTCATATACCTACAATTTTTTGTTGAGCTCGTAATAATGAATGGCACACTTAATGCTACGTGAATCATATTAGTTAAGATTGCAAACACGAGTCAAGATAACCTATTTAAGTAATCCTGCTTTCATCATTGCGACAAATTATTACCATATAAATGTAGTAGTATTATCATGACTGTAGAAATAATTTACTATCACATTCCTCACTGATTTTAGAAGGATTTTAGTGGAAGCTGTAGACGCGAATTAATTAAAACACAATTCCTGAACATTGACACAGATAATAAGCGAAATAAAATTACATAATCAACGTATTTGTAACGAAGAACTGGACCGCGAATTTAACATGGACAAGGTCTGCTGGTTGTTGAAAGAGCGTAGAGGTTCATAGAGCACAGTTATGTTTTTGAAGCGCTATAGTAGGCTAGCGCACAACCGTCCAAAATTATTAATTGCGACCTTGAGCTTCTACTGACACCACCAAGCCGTTCATTTGTATCACTTGTGTCAGTTGTTAACTGATAGTCGCGGCATTCGGTCATAAGCCACTCTCCACGCGGTTACAATTGGTGGTGTGCTGCATTCATTGCTCAGGTGAGTTGGATTTTTATTTTCACTTTCAGTATAGGCCGGTCTCTTAGAGAGAGTGCCTGTCTGCCTGCTCATATGTTTCTAATCAATTAAAGAATAGAATTTTGTTGCTCGGGGCATTGGCCTATATAATTTAACTCAGCTTTTGATGGACGCGTTAACTAATTTATGTAAACAAAATTATTGAAAAAGTTTAAATGAAAGTGAATAGTACATCAGGTGTGACCGCTTAGACAAATTACAAGTGAGGAATTTCGTAGATACTAAAATTAAGTTTGTACATGTTGAGCCGTATGGAAAAAATACACTTGAGTTGAGTTCGAATCTCACGTATTACTTTTCATGTCTGTAATTAGTGTCAAGTGACTGGAATAGCGTAGTTAGATAAATATTGAATTGGAAAATCAATACATGATATATGTAGGGCCTACCAATTAAAGTAAAATTTTGCGGCCATTTGGGAATGCTATCGTGTTATATTATAGATCTAATAGTTTCCTTTCCTAAGATTGCTAGCCTGCTCGAAAACTCACGTCAATACAATTAATTCATTACACTTAATAAAAAATTAAATAATTTGTTAATAAATAAAAATGTTAATTTGGTAGTTCTGGTCTGTTTAATTCGGGCCTACCTCAACCTCAGTTGGCGATGCAATTCATTTGTCCGCCGATATTCGTGACTTCTGATTGCAGAGCTTTAATACATGAACGCGTTTCATTCATTGACATATCCCTGTCCCGGTATCTGTGATAGTCAATAATATAAACCTTTCAAAGTAAAGTTTGAAGTGTTTTTACTTGAAATAACACAATTATATCAATGACCTGTATAATCTGATTTGGCCGCGAGCCATACCTAGCTACAATTGTTAAGTAAATTAACAGTATATAATGTAATTTATAATTATTAAGTGTTTTAGAAAGTGTACCATTGAAATACTTATTTAAGAATATAATTTTGAAGGATGTTTGTAAGTTGACATTACTTTTGGTAATTTCAAGCAATTCAATTATCTTCGATAAATGTCTGCAGTGTTCCATATACTAGTTTTTGTATTTATTGTAGCTATGAATAATTAACTATACTATTTCAGTAAGTCTGCAATTGGTTACTTAATTTCTAATATAATTAAACAAAACAAAATAAATGGTTTTCCCGTCACTATCCAACGCAATAATTTTAAATTCATTGGAACAGGGAGGTTTCAATAATCACGCGGTATCCATCACGAGGCATACATTCTATGTTTCTATTCGATCATAAATTTACAGTTTACACACAGTTTAAACACGTTTGCTAGCTACAAAATAAGTTGATAAGACGCGTAACTGATATCATAAAACAGTGCACTCGATAACGACGTGTTTTTCACTTTCAACTAGTATTTGCTTGAAAATAGTTAACTGTTAAACGTCATGTAATATTGCAACAATGAAACAATTTAGAAAGAAAACGTGAACAAATACAACATGATTGTAGTGTCCTAATCTACCCGATTACTGTAGTCTTGTTCCAAGTACAATAACAAAAAAGGCCACCTTATGCGGGATTCGAGCCCACGCTTAGTATCTTTGCATCAAGCGCATGAACCACAGCGGACGGTTACAGATACACGAAGAAGCCAAAAGTAAGAACAATACAAATTCTTTATGTAGTTGGGGAATGCCTCTTGAAATTAGTGTTCTTTACGTTCCTTATTGTCCCTAAATGAAATGTGCATTGACAGTGGACACTAGAATCAAATAGTATTAGATCTAAGTCTAAGGAAAAAGGGGTTACTTTTAGTATAAAAAGCACGAAATTTTAATAATATATGTCTGAAGTAATCAATAAACAGAATACAAAATATCCAGAATATTGCTTTTCAATTTGCCCGTTAAAGTTGTTCGTAGTGACACGAACAACTTAGTTTCTCAATATAACAAGCTATAACTTCTCGTCAGTTCAGAGGGGTTAGGGATTGATTGATGAGAGGGAGGTTGGGGGTTGGGGCAAAACGGAGTAGATGTTAGAATATTCCAGCTGAAGTGGAATCTCAGAATGTAAATAATAAAGGGAACGAAAGTAGCGCGCCCGCGAACTATTTCATCGCACTCTCATATGAAACTGACCGTCGGTCAACTTTGCACCGTCATATCTCCGAAGTGTTACAAAAATAAGATACTCTATGACCACGGCTAGAAAGCCTGTTCTTTTCTTAATCGATTACATTTTAATTTATGTCATCAGATATCACAGAATTGAAATGAGAGCGAGTTATAAAAATCCGTGTTACTCGCAGCGCGTGCTCAGATAAACCACTTGCCAGCTAAGTACGCTCACTTACAACAACACTATGCTGACACACGTCACAAATATGGCTGCTCTCTTTTCTACAGTAAATTTCTTTAGAAAAGTACCGCAATTTGTCGATTAATCGTATTTTGTCGCAGTTCTGGGATACAACAGTGCAAAGTTGACCGACGTTCAGTTTGTTATGCGAGTTAGATCATTTGTAATGCGAAAACGTTCGCGGGCGCACTACTTATAGGTTCTCTGTTGCGCCTTCTCCTAGCGAACAATGTGAATGACTGCATGGATACGCCCATTCACTCATGTATGCGGTTGACCGTCAGTTGTCAGTTGTCACTGACCTTATATTTATTATTCATCGAGTAACGCAGACACAGGGAGGCATCAAAAAGGACATCCTTCCTACTACTTTTATTTATTCAGGGGAGCAAGTGCGATGTGTGAACAGAATGATAACATTTTTTAATATTGTAATTTATTTTTGCATAGCATTTAAAATAATGTATTTATTTATTACTTTAAATAAACTCGCATGATTATGATACGTAGGGTTCCAAAATTCCCCGAAAGATAAATTTCGGAAGTATCCAGGTAATATAATATTAAATATTTATATACCTGAAATCTTTGCAAATTGTAAACATAATTTCTTATGTAGGATCAGGACCATCTGCATCACTAGAATGTTCAATAACGCCACTCATCAAGTCAATGTGTCAAAGTCATAAAAACCAGACATAATGCGACAATTAGTTGAAGTATAGATATAGGTTGTAGGGGCGTAGGCCAGAGCAACCATTATTGTTGTTTTAAGTTTAACGACGTACTCAACCGCATCATAATATGGCGTCAGCTTCTTTGTCGCCTCTTACGTCAGGCAGAGCTACACTGGAACTTATATTATCCAGGGACAAATGGGGGAAGAGGAGCTTGGAGAAAAACAACAATTGAAGGAACTAGATCATTGTATGTAGTTCTAACGGACACATTCAAAACTGTAGTCAATTACGTTTATTGGAATTTGTTTTGTATATAATTAATTAATTAGGTAACGTAATTCCGACCAATTTTTATGAACTTTTTATCCAGCATTTTGCTCCTACAAAACTCAACTTCTGGTGTACTATTCACTTCCAATATTTTTAGGCATTTTAAATGTTACTAAAAAGTCTTAATTAACAGTCTAAAATGTGCGCGTGACGGAGAGCAAAATCTGTCTTTTAGCAGCAACAATTCAACTGATGTCAATCAGAACCCATCTCTCGTAGCTACATCGCAATGCGTTATGCAATATTATGTCATTGTATACTAAGTAGGTCGTGTATAACACTTCTTGGCACGCGATTGCGGTTCTACAGAGATTCCAGACTTTGTTCCGTCCATGCGCGGCAACAATAATAATTCATTCATGAACACATCTCATATGTAAACACTATTATCACTACCTACGCACGTTTAGAGTGAATGAACACCAGGTAACCAGCACGTAGCCAGCTCCTGCTGAAAGCTATGATAGTAAATAATTAGAGGTGCATGAAATTGGCATTGCGTTGTGAATATTTGGTGCTTTATCCACACAGGAATCTGTACAGTAATATGTGTTAACAACCTGAACAATTGGTTTGTTTGGTATCTTTGCAAAATTGCAATGGAATAGCTCATCGAATGAATAGTTTAAAATTGTGCCACAAAAGTAAGAATGCAATGTTAATAATATGTATATTATCTTTAAGCATGCATTTGCACACCTTCGTTGTAGAACAAAACTTCGGTACTGATTTAGCATGTCTAATCTCACAAAAAACGCTGTTTTACGTTTTTACATAAATATGTTATTCTTATTTTTATAAATATACAAAATATAATAATGTAAATTAATAGTAAGAATTAAAACCGTGACGGACGAATTTTCTTTTCTTAAAACAAAAAGTGCATTGAAATGTTATTGCCTCCTCCATATAGAGTTGACATTCTCTAGCTAGACGAGGCAGCTAATGAGATAGTAAAATTATGGTGTTACACAAGTTTCTAACCTTCTAATCCACTCTACCTGTTAAATACGTTCATCTCTGGCCTAGATGCATCGAACGAAAGGCGACAAAAAATGTTTTATAACTGTGATCTAAACAATATTCAGTATTGTTAAACCTAGATTAAATGATAACGACCTGGAGGAGGATGACTAAAATATCTCTAGTTATAAAATCGACCACTAAAATAAGAAATGAATTCATAAGTATAGAATGAAGAAACGCGAAAATTGATGCATTAGACAGCGATGTAAGTCCCTCAATTTCTTTAGTAGTCACTTTCGTTATCAAACCAATACAAAGTAAACATAAAACCAGTGGCATAGATAACACGGCCTCAAGTCTATATTATTATCTGTGTTTCTTAATCTAAGGTCACTGAATTTCGGGATACGGTTGAACCCTAAACTTATCAGATCAGCAGCTTCTGACAAGACATCATAGGCATTTAAAAACAAACACATATACATCAATATTAGTTTCGTTTATCTTATAACAGCACGAATTTTTAAATCTATTGATATTACTCTAGCATACAGTCGTGTAAGCGTTGATACGTAAGAAACAAGGCCATATAGATTATGTAGGCTAACTGAGCGGGTACAAAAAAAAATATGTAATTAAGTTTAACCATGCACTCACACTGCTTTCAATGAGGAAAGGAATATTGGACATGATGAGGAAAGTAAGGAAGAACGAGACGATATAAAAGAGAGACTACCAAAGGTTTTGTTGACCCTGGTAGGAAAGAAACCGGTTATTCGAAATTAGTTTTACTTTCCTCATTGATGAACGGACTCATAAACTCACACGAATAGAAAGAACCATTATTTATTGTATACATTAAACCTACATCAAAAGATGAACCTAATAATGCAGATAGTATTTTGACAGCCTATTGTGTTACCGTTGACTCTACGATTATTTCCTTAAACTGCCAATAATTAATAACAAGTCATGTGTTCATTTACTTATAAATTAATAATATTAACAAAGGCAGAGTTGATAAAGTACACATTCAAAACATTATCCTGAAAAAAGATGAAACTTGTTCCATTATTATTATTATTGTAAAATTATTATTATTATTATTATTATTATTATTATTATTATTATTATTATTATTATTATTATTATTATTATCATTATTATTATTAAATTATTATTATTATTATTATTATTATTATTATTATTATTATTATTATTATTATTATTATTATTATTATTATTATTATTATTATTATTATTATTATTATTATTATTATTATTATTATTATTATTATATTATTATTATTATTATTATTATTATTATTATTATTATTTTTATTATTTTTATTATTATTATTATTATTATTATTATTATTATTATTATTTTTATTATTATCATTGTTGTTATTATTATATTATTATTATTATCATTTTTATTATTATTATTATTATTATTATTATTATTATCATTATTATTTACAAACGCTCCAGTGGTTTTTATTTAAAACAAGGTTCATATAAAGCCATTCAAGAACGCCTCATTACATTTACACCATCAAAGGAGTTTAATCAAAACAGAATACTGAGAACGAGAGTTGTTTATCATTAGGATTGTTAGCCTATTCTATTTGAGAAAACTTTTATACCGCAAACAAAAAGATTTCCGGAACGAAAGAAAAACGTCAATAGCAAACATTTTTCTGTCTTACGATATAACATGATGATTACTCCATTTCCGTGTTTAATATTCCAGTCGTTCATCGGCATTCATGCTTGAAGGAATATAAAGATGACATTTTCTAGATGTAATTTAAGAAACGTACCAAAACGAAAGAACTCACGACTCCTTGCAGAAACACGAATGTCTTCAATAACGGTATTCCCTGACAAAAGTATTCCGAACAGTGATTTTTCAATAAGATTTCAGACAGTGTATTTATTCATCACAAATACGTGAAATGTATTTTAACGTGCTAGGTCGGAGGATTGTCTCAGTATTCGTCGTAATCAAGATAGATAAGGGATATAAAATAATATAGAAGAAGTAGTTAATAAAGCACAGTGAGGTTTGGAAAGCACTGCCATAATCTTCAATGGGAGGCACAAATAAAATCAATCAATTAACACATCTCCGGAAAAAAACATAAATCTTGTCAGTAAATTAAGAAACTAAACAAAAAGTAAACTGTAGAGACAAACCAGTAAGTTCCTGTTGTCGGTGAGATTTGATACATTGGAAGATAAAGATGACACCAGGTCCAGCGTTTCTTAGTCCAGATCTTTTTATAACACATTTCTTGGAGGAAGGAACCGAGTTTTTGTGAAGTTTCAGGTTCTGATTGAGCAACCTTTTACTTTTCATTGATTGGTAGTGGGCGTTTCACGTCTAGGCTATACGGAGTGCTTGATTTCACAGCTCTACATTAATAAGTTAACGGTTCAAGCAACAAGAAATCCCATTTCGATTCACTATAATCACTCATTGATTAATGATTATCTTCTTATTGCTGGAGATGGTATTTTTTTATTTATATAACGTTTCAATTTTTGTTTCTCATCGACGTTTGTGATCATACGTATCGTTAAACATGTTACATATATTATAAAACACCAATATGTGTAGTTTCTTTAAATTCCTTCCAATAAATCACAAAAATAATAGTTGATATTAACTTTAATTTATTTCAAACCCGATTTGCATGATTTAAAGTATTTTAATATAATGCCTAAATATTTAAAACATGCACAACCGTACAATAATTAAAATATAACCAATAACGATACTAGTTTTAAAATGTTATACATTCTGGGTGCTTAAGAATAGTATGCATATTATTGCTATTCATTTAAATAAACATAAAATAAATACATTTTTATTTATTGTCTACCCACTCAGTTAAAATAACTGATTTTCAGTGCAGGGGGACGTTTTATCATTAGTTATGCGCTTCATTGCTATGACCCTGTAAACCTCGGAAAAACCTTTAGTAGAGATTGCCGCTGAACGGTATCGAACCGGCGACCTCTCTTATTAGAGTGTCACATTTTACCAGTGAGCCACCTCTGTCAGTGACGAAGGACCCACGTACTATTGTACAAATTATTCTCGGATTAATTTACTTTGACGTCACTCACTTTCATGTGCACTGTAAAGTATCCCTAAAGGACGTCTCTCTCAGTAGAAGAGAACCGATAAAAGAACTTTTAATTATTTTCGTCTTTTTAATAAAGTTTTCTCGCTGTCCATCTACTGTATAACGTCTTCTCCGTCTCTCGCTCGAGGCGCTACTAGACAATCCTTTTACGCTTACCATGCAAATGTTGAAAGCAGCTTACCACTAAGCGTTAGAAACTTAAGATAAGTACATTCGAAGCTTAAGGGGACAACGCACGTAAATACTCCCTTGTATCTTAATTCACTGTATGATTTTCAAAGGGGGTATATTACTTGTTCCGACGCAAAACCTTTTAATGTAGGGCTTTCAAACTGAACTCAAAAAAATCGCGAGATCCCAGTGGAGTCTGGCTTGAATATGAATATGAACAAAACCCAGGCTTCTACTGTGAATATTAAAGACAACGCTTCAAGATGATGAATAAGTGATTCCTGTACGCGGAATTATAGCTCATAGTATCGGCTAAGCATTGAATTTAAAAACTGACAAATATTGTCATTATCACGATTGTCGATTATCATTTCAATAACTGATAAAGTCGAAAAATTACAATAATCGAAAACTTGTAAAAATTCATTCTTTAGCTGATACAAAACAAAATTCCGCGTATGAATATTTTTTTAAAAATATTTTGAGGCTTTCACAAGATATTAATACAAAACCGTTGGTTTGGAAAGGCTTAATATTGCGAGTTACCCATTACCGTTAACACAAACATTTACTTACATACAGTACAGTACAAACAAAAATATCCAAACATTATTTTCAGTTTCCCAGAAAACATTTAGAGACAATGTGATTTTAATATAGGTCCTATGTGTTTTGTTGACACAATTGAGCAAACTAAATGTTGAATAGTACAGGTTTGTTTATTTGTTGTTTATTGAAGCATCTCATCAACTTGGTTCCAACAGTAGTGAAGAACAAATAAATATAAAAAAAGCAATCGTATAGATCTATTAAAACAAATATAGAAGCAAGCACAATTGAGTAACTAATAACAGGAATAATGTCAGAAATTGTAAAAGTAAATATTGAAACAGAACAAACAACTTGACGCAATTCGTAGAGGAATTGATAATGAATGAATCGAGTTTAAGGGGGGGGGGGGGGGGGGCGGTGAGCAAAACGACTTAAACACTCCAATCGTAATTGTCATTAGGTCCTCTATTGGCAGATATAAACAAAACTTCAAAAAACCTCCGCTTTGATCGAGATGATTCCGTTTATATGTCCTGAACACTACACTGCAAAACCTACGCATTTACACATATACTCTTGATTTGATGGAAGACTTTGCAATGCTTAATTGACTTGAAAACTCTATCATAGTTGGCTTTAGGTCCTCTATTGGCAGATATAAACAACACTGCATAAAGCTCCACCGTGATGGAGATAATTGCGTTAATATGTCCTGGACACTTTCTTTCGACGATTACGCTTTTACACCTAAACTCTCGATTTGATAAAATACGTGGGTATCTTAAAATCAAATTGAACACTCCAACACAATCGGCATTAAGTCCTCTATTGGCAGATATAAACAAAACGTCTTATCAACTCGGCCTTGATCGAGATAATTGCGATTATATGTTTTGAACACTACACTTCGAAGACAATACGCTTTTACACATAAACACTTGATTTGATAGAAAACGTCGGTTTGTTCAATCGATTCGAACACTCCATTATAATCGGCATTAGATCCTCTGTTAGCAGATATAAACAATATATACTGACAGGGGCACGGTACGGTTCGGTACGGCCAAAAGCCCGAAAGCCCCAACCTTTCTTGGGCAAATTCTGAACTAAAGTAACCGCAAGCGAAACGGGTACCCGTAAAGTCGACCTGCAGAAACTCGACAGTAGATAACCAGTGGTGTATTGGGGGGTATACGCGAGTATACGGCGTACACCCAAAAAAAAAATATTGACCCCCCTGTATACCTAAAAAAATATGAAGTGTATACGCCGTCCTCGCTGTAAATGAGGGAAACATAAATTAATTCCTCCAAAGAGCAAAATAATTTGGTTTGATTACTGCCTAAATACTAGGTATCTATTATTAAAATAAACACTTACATTTACATAGTTTTCAATGGTAATCTGATCCAAATGGAAGTAATTCGTTATAAACCTGTTAGCAAATAGCTCTAAAGTTCTGAACTTCACGAATGTAACTAACACCTGCCAAGTTTAAATTGATTTTTAAATTAAAGTAAGTTTAAAACTTACTCCTGACACATGGTTTCATAATTATATTACTAATATAGGCTATGGTAATAGCACCCTCAAAACGCTTAAAAGCCACCAATTGCAATGTATAAATCCAAAAAAATCTGGGGCTGTGCGCCCCAGACCCGCATTACCTGGGGGGCATCCCCCCCAGACCCCCCATTGTACAAAAGCATGTACGATTTTGAGAAAAAGCGTATACCCATAAAATATTTTTCGAATACATAACTGTAGGTAACCCCCTGACCTGTGTATTGATAGCGCGTTATCTTATCGCTTTTACCGCCAAACGTTTAACCCAACAGTGGATGACCCCCTAACCCGTGTACTGATAGTGCGTTATCTTATCGGCTTTACCGCCAAACGTATCGCGCCACCTGTTCGAGTTTCTGCACCAGAGAGAGATAGCGGCTTCCTTTTACTTCCGTGTAGATGAGTTTCTGCAGGTTGACATTCTGCGTTCCCAGCGAAACTAAAGGTCTGTTCGTTGGACCTTCTCTAAGTACTCGGATCTACTCTAATAATAAAATAGCCGTTCGTTTCACGAGATCACCTGCTCGGATTCCGTTCTTTGGACTCGAGCAACATGATCTAGAGCAGAAAGATCATGATTTTCTTGCTCGGACTTTTTAGGAGGAGTGAGTTGGAGACACTTAGAGCAAGATTACTTTTCGCGCGTTATTCATAAAACCGGCTTCCTCGTGCAGCAACTGTGATGATGTTTAAGTTGTATTTCGTAAGTAAAATATTTGTCGGAACCATATCTTCGTTGGAACTTGATTCTGAGCCAAAAAGAGAATAAAGGAGTATGGGAAGCGTTCGTTTGACAACGGGAAGAGCATGGTGCTCTATCGGCTCGAGCGTGGGCGTGGCCTAATTGAGCCTACTCTAAAGCATCTCTAAAGTGATCTTGGAGCGACGTCAAGCAGGTCCAACGAACAGACCTTAAGCATTTTACTAACGTATCACCTTACGTGGCCCATGTGATAAGCGTATATTAGAATACACCCAGCTAAGCAGCACAAGATTCTTATCTCGAGTATTTATTCAGTCAGTAGATTGGGCATAGCGGGTCATGGCCATACACACTCAGGTGTCGTCTAGTCTATACAATGAATACGAGTTCGCCAGCTTCAATGTCGAACCACGAATAATGCTCGCGAAATACGGTTGAGAAACTCGCGCAAGTTTATTGCTGGCCTTGAAGCAAAACAGTAGAAAGATCAGCTGATTATTACATCAGTCACCGCTCTCAGAATCCTACAATCGAACTGACATTATACATCAAAACATCGGTACCTACTTTCTCATTTCACTTCTTCATACTTGCCAGCCCCAATTGTGTTAAAATCGCCCCCTTCATCCCTCTCCTCCCTAAAACCAACCAAACCCCCATTATTTTGGATTCCCTATGACGACCCCGGCTACTGGAATGGATTTGATTCAGTCGACGTTATATGACCTAGATGTAGTACGTCTTTAAACACCTCATACTAACTACCTAGTGTTTTGCTTGATCCCTTTGCTTTTCTTTTCTAAACCCTTCTCTGCTCATGGACAACTCTTCCCGTTTAAGTCCCCACACTCCCTTCGCGAACTCTTCCATCCAATTCAGTATCGATTTTCTATTGCCACCATCTCACATATCCACTCTTGAGTGAGATCCTGCTCTTGAGTGAGATCCTGCTCTTGAGTGAGATCCTGCTCTTGAGTGATATTCTGCTCTTGAGTGAGATCCTGCTCTTGTGTGAGATCCTGCTCTTGAGTGAGATCCTGCTCTTGAGTGATATTCTGCTCTTGAGTGAGATCCTGCTCTTGTGTGAGATCCTGCTCTTGAGTGAGATCCTACTCTTGAGTGAGATCCTGCTCTTGAGTGAGATCCTGCTCTTGGCCTTACCAAGGATACTGCTCGTCAGTAATCGTTGCCCATACTCAACCCCTTAGGCGTTGTCAAGATACAAAATAACCTCTCCTCCAAATCGCGCACGATTGTTTAAAGCGAGCCCTGTGCATTGTGCAACTCAGAGCGGTACTCGCCTACACTGGCCGAGGGCAGTGCGGCTAATGGAAAGGGAAATGTTTACTCAGTGTAGGTGGGCTCGAAAGTCCAATGGCAATATGACATGACGTCCGCACTAACTGAACATGCCAGTGAACCCAAATGAAAATGCCAATAGTCAGGATAGATAGGCTACATTTAAAGGGAACGGTATAGTCTAACTATTGAAATAAGTGATTTCAATTGAGTACGGTGCCCGATATGAAAAAGAGGTTATAACCAACATGAATTGGTTTCGTAAGAACTGAACACTGGATTTAAAATGTGTCAAATATTTTAATTCTTACGTTTTTTTTTGAAAGCCAATACGGCATTTTAGGTTTACGTTAGTATCTTGCTGGCCGTAAGTGTAACGTAATTGATTAATTTATAACGGCAATGCAAAGTCGATTGTTTATAATCTTGTTACCTGGATTTATTATACAGAATAGAATACTAGTGAACGAGAATGCTGCCAAGTAAGGTTGGCATAGAAACAACGGTAAACCGCTAAAATTGTACCTCCAGTGAATATGGAGAAGTGCACGGGGAAAGTTTAGAGCAAATAAACCATACCATTAACCCTTAAGTCTTCCTCTAAACAACGGCTTATAGCCATGGTCGCTCCCGTACGAATACCGCATTAAGCAACATCTTGCTAGGTCAGGAGGAGAGAAGGTGACCGCTCTTTTCTGAGACGCACCCGTTGGTTTAGCTGCAGATTGAAGGGAGCTTGTGTAATAGTTTCGTTCTTCTCGTCAACTGCTCGGTAGTCCAAGTTAGTGGAGGAACCTATTTGACTGGTCAAAGTTACACCGTCCTTTTTATTGCGACGTAAAACCGGTGGAGTCCCCTTTTCGACAGCAGTAAGTACCAGGCTTCCCCTCCTCTCTTCATCATTATCATCCATTAATCACCATACGTTAAATTTACACTAGTGGGACCTATGGTCCTGTTGCAAACATATAATTAATTAATTAACTAATTGATCAATCAATCAATCAACCGAAAATCACTGCAACTTTTTACTCACCTCGGTATTGGACTAAAGAAAAGAGGGGAAGATCCCATCCCCTCTCTGATTTCTGCTTGGAGTTGCTTTTCGTTTCAAGCGATTTTATTACCAAATTCACATTCGGTGAATGAGCAGCCACACATATTTTCTAAAAATGTAATAAAATTATTAGAAATATAATTTGAATGTATTACATTAGAACATATTCTAACAGATTTCTACGTCTTGTATTGAAGCTCATAGCATATTTTCCCCTTTCTTAATTATAAGGTCAGTCGCTACGAGAAGAGGTAAATAAAACTCACCTTTGTGCACATTTAACTCTTTATGCTCATCAACTTATTAATTTTCTTTATTTTCAGATATTTGAACTGTACTCTTGCAGTCAGTAAACATCACAAGAAGAGCACAGCTGAATTCTATTCAAAGACATTTGACAAGCGACATATTGTGACGACCTAAATATGTCTTTCACGGTCGAGAAAATGACAGAACCTCTGGGGTTGCAGCTCCTGAAGGAATGTAAATGTGAGGTGTGGCCCACGGGAAGTATCAAGATAAAACCAACCAATTTAGTGCATACAGATAACTTTCCAAAACACATAGAGGTGATACAGAACTTTGAAGTCCGCGAAGATGATACGTGGATTGTAACATACCCCAAATGTGGTACGTTCGATAACATTTTGGCTATAATGTAATGATGATAATAATATAACACTCGTTTCAAACCATGTTTCATTTTATAATGAGTATTAATGGACACGAGCATTTTTTCCCCAGAATATATAATAATTCATGTGTGATACATACTGTTGGCTACACATGTATCTTAATTCGATTGTCCCAGGTAGCTCAAGTCGAAACACTGTTACCAACTTCATAAACTCCGACAAGCAACACACAAACTGCACGTAACGAGTGAATATTATATTACCCCTATGTTGCAAACAGTGCAGAAACCGCCTATTGTGTCGAATGCTCTCTATGGAGTGCTCGACATTGAAGGCAGGTCCAGTGAAAGGTTGAAAAAAGAATTTAGAGGTAATCTCCTCGCATCCTTCCGATTTCCTTACAAATCACATAACACGCATTCACATCGGTCATCGATCAAAGTTTGACCGTTTGGAGCGAGCAAACCTACCACAGAAGCTAGATAGAAAAATTCCTTTCAAAGCAATAAAAAGAAGATCCTCTGTCGCTGCCCCACACAAACGACGCGTCCGGTGTTGCTTCCTGATAGCAGAACACTGTTGGACTGAGGAATGTGAATCGCTCGCTCTGCTATTAGATGAAACGCGTTTCCGGTGATAAAAACCGAGACCTGCTTGATTTTAGTGTTTTAAACAATAATTGTGAAATGTTTGGCAGTGGCGGCTCGTCTCGCCGGGTGGGGCAAGTTTATTAGTCTTCCCAAAGTGTTTACTATATTATTAGGATAATATGATTGATGGAATCCGATGTTATATTTATAATATGTGCGTGGGTCGCTCGTACGACACATTCTGTGCAATATTATCCTCGATGTACGAATACTTCCCTCGCGTAAACCATACGCGCATGGTTCTCTCAACTCGAGCTTTTGTGTAGAAAAAGTAATTTTCCAGACCCCCGCTTACAATGAACGCCACATTAATCAAGATATCATATTATACATATGTACACGAACTTAATTGAGGCAGGACATACTTTAAATACTTCGCTGGTATTCTCTTTTTTGAAGTAGCCTCCTCCCTATGGGGTATTTCATTGAGTGCATATAGTAGCTAAATTAAGTGGACGTGAATTTAAATGCTACACGAGTGGGTTAACGAAGTGGAATATGTTCATTACTAACTAATATGCATATCGTTTGAGGGCACCGCAAAATACTCTCAAGCGTCAACCACAAAATCATAAACGTGCCTCGAAACTGTATTAAGGCGAGTGTCCATGGGAAGAAGGGTATTTCTTCCCAACCCACCCCCGCTTCCCGCAACCCACCCCGCTTCGTGCAACTCGGTAGTCAGAAGTGTTTGTAAGGGAGATTAAATTCGGAATAGATAATAACAAACCCTCTGCACGCTAAGGGTCTACCCCCACCATCTAGCCGCGCGGTGAGTGCAGCGGTGGCTTATTGTTAAAATGTATCCTATTGAAAAGGTTATCACCTACTGATAATAATCGTTTCAATAGGTGACATCTTGACAGGTTTAATTTATGAGCCACCGCTGCACTCACCGCGCGGAAGGATGGTGAGGGTAAACACTTGGCGTGCAAGGGGATTAGAGCAAGAACGGATCTGCAAGTATGCACTGTTGAACAGTTGTGAACAGTTTTTTTTATTACTGTACAAAGGAACCATTATACCCCTTCCCCCTTCCTTTGCACCCAATCAACAGGTACAACCTAAGTATCTGAAATGTTTCTAACATGTTCTCTTTTTTAATGTTTCCCATGTTTCACATCCATTTAATAATTCACTTACGGTTTCAAAAAATCCTCCTAATATCAAAAAAGTAATTTTCGACGTAAGAAGGTTTTTCTTGGATGGAATACTTCTTTTTGGCTTCGACTACTATGCTTACCATCAGTCACCACGAGTACAATAATAATCCTATATAAAAACTTGTGACATGACCGTATCACAACTGAAACTTGCCATTATCAAATAGGTTATAAAAAGTTTTGAAATTATCCGAAAAATGTTTTATCATGAAAGAGAAAATAATCTCTACTTCGACATATAGCTTGTATAAATACCCGGACTGTACATTTGTGATTAGTTCCTCAAATTCTCCTCGACAGCTGTTTCTGAAAGCGATGAAATACCATTGACAAACACCGTCTCTGCATCCTTTAGAGGAGAAAATGTATTTTGAAATCTTTTCATCTTACTAAGTGAAAATAAAAATAAAAGGTTTCCTTTTGTAGACTTTCTGAATCGTTCTTTGATGTAGCCTGATACAGTCTTGACGTAGTTGGCCACAACAGTTTGTATTTTTTTTTTTTTTTCGGGGGGGGGGGGGGTCTTTGAAAACCCTGTACGAATATCAACATTGTTTGTAAGCCAACATTACCTCCCATTCGTAGGGATAATAAGTATAGTTTATTGTAGCGATAGTCACGGTTTAGTAAATATTTCATTTTCGGTTCACTATGCACTAAGAACTTTTATATTGACGTGTGGGGGGAAGGGGAAAGAAGGGGGGGGGGGGGGGGGGGGGTTGGAGCCGAACTCAAATAAGCTCCAGCTTTTGTGTTAACTTATACGTTTCAAGAAAAGGTGTGGGAAAATCATAATTCCACACCCCTTGCAACACAGTGGACTCATCCATCAACGTGGAAAGCCTACAGCTGTTGATGGACGGAATAATGATGCTGTCACACTCACAGTTCCGACATCTTCAACATAATGATGCACTAGACTAGACTAGTTCTGTGAGATTAGCTAATTTCCAACACGGACTCCGATACTGAACTTTAACGTCCCGGCAAACGGTGGCTATAAGCTCTAAGGAACTACCACAGCAAATCTCTTGCAATCTGTGTAGATAAATCACTTTATATATGTGTGGTTGTTGTCGATTCAAGACTCTCAAGGCTTTAAGATATAGGGTGGGACATCAAAGTTCCAGCGAAGAATGTAACGTAAAAGTTGCATCTAATAGCGAAATAAATAATTACAATATAGAACCATCCGTATTGATGGAACCATTAATGAACACTTAATTTGCGTTTTACTTACTAATACAGTGTTGGTGGGTGTAAGGGAGAGCGGTAGGGGGTTAAATAAAAGTATATTTTTTAATACGTATCTCATTTCTATGAATTTGACCAATAAAGCTTTTTCGGTTCGTTCTTAAAAAATAAATTATGTCTTTAAATGTATTTTCTAACAATACCTTTGGATTTTAACAGTTCGTACAGACATTTTTCCGTCTTGGGTGATCTAGAAGTTACGTTAAATACTCTATAATTGCACACAAACCTGATGATTTGTCACTATATGAGTTACAACAAAAAGTGGCTAGCATATATAAGTCTTTGTATCCATAAACGAAAACATACCCAATCAATAATTCATTCAAACGTAAACGGAGTGTTAAATAAATACAATTCTTTATTTTGTTTTATTTTATTTTATTAACATTGATCCTGGCCAAGAAAGTCTAAGTGTTTTAATGTTATCATTGTTATTATGTTTGCAGGAACAACATGGACTCAGGAGATGGCATGGCTTCTCAATAACGACTTGGATTATGACGGTGCTAAACGAGCCATATTGAACAAAAGAGTTCCCTTCTTTGAGTGAGTAAACCAGCGTTTAGTGAACCAGAGAGTTCCCTTCTTTGAGTGAGTAAACCAGCGTTTAATGGACCAGAGAGTTTCCTTCTTTGAGTGAGTAAACCAGCGTTTAGTAAACAAGAGAGTTCCTTCTTTGAGTGAGTAAACCAGCGTTTAGTGAACCAGAGAGTTCCCTTCTTTGAGTGAGTAAACCAGCGTTTAATGGACCAGAGAGTTTCCTTCTTTGAGTGAGTAAACCAGCGTTTAGTGAACCAGAGAGTTCCCTTCTTTGAGTGAGTAAACCAGCGTTTAGTGAATAAGAGAGCCCTTCTTTTAGCGAGTAAACTAGCGTTTAGTAAACTATTCGAAAATGTAACTGTTAAAAAATGAAAACTAAAATTTATTGAAACAATTTTGCTTGCCTTTTGGGTCATTTCGACCGGTAAGCAATAATAATAATAATAATAATAATAATAATAATAATAAAAAAAATAATAATAAGAATAATAATAAGAATAATAATAAAAATAATAATAATAATAATAATAATAATAATAATAATAATAATAATAATAATAACAGTAATAATAATAATAATAATAATAATAATGATAATAATAATAATAATAATAATAATAATAATAATAATAATAATAATAATAATAATAATAATAATAATAATAATAATAATAATAATAATAATAATAAACAAAAACTCCTGCAAGCTTGTCTACAGCTATACAAGCATATCTTACCACATATGAGTCTCAAAGTAAAAAACGCACTCGAACATAATTAAAAACTTTGATTTTTGTCCATATTGAAGTTGCTTTGCTTTGAGTACGAGACTGCCCGAAAGGTTTGCCCGGAATTAGTTTTCAGTGCATATTATTCCTTTTATACTCCAATTTCATCGAGCTTGTTTGATGAGGTATGATGTCAAATTACATTGCATGGTTGGTCAATATAAATTACTCGGAGATGGCAAAGTTCAGAAAAACTCTCAATTCAAAATAAGCCAATGGTGTATATTTCTATAATATGAAGCATGAGAATTTTGTATAGTAGACGTGATCTGTGCACCAGACACAGACAAAAACTCATCAATTGCATTCTCGAATGTTAGGACTATTCGTGTGTTAAATTACCTCGGTACTGACTGGAAACTCATTTGGTTGGCTTTGGATGAATGTTATTTGGAGTCAGAAGTGTGGGACGAGAGCCGAGTAGAAATAATTTAAAACAAATTTAAACTCAATGCAAATTTTTACACAAATGTTGACAGTTTCATCTTTGTTATCTCTGCGTGATGCGATAGAAGTGGTAGCCAACTTTTCCCTTCAATGGAACTGGAACATTTTAAAGGACAGTCAGGCCAAAAATTTGTAGACAAATACGATATTTGTATCGCATTTTCTACATAAATACGAAAAACATTACTGAAAGTAATCACATTCCAGAATGAGAACGGTTTCAAATGAGTTTAATAATTAAAATGTGATTTTTATTTAGTAACACCGAGAAGATTTCATTATGGTACCTTAATCTTAAGCTAAAAACTTATAGAGTAGAGTAAGGTGTCGCTTAAATACAGTCTGCCCACTCGAAAGTGGCCACGAACAATCCCACTCAAAACCCACAAACACGCACTCAGTTACCAGGAAATACTTGCCATTAGAAACACTGTTTGCGGCTCTTGACTAAAGTTACATTAACAAAAAATTAACTGATTTACTCTGAAGTATTATTACTTACTGTCTATCTGATATATATAAACTGAGTGCTTGGCCCGATTCACAGATGAATATGACTGCCTAAGCAAAGCTTAACCTACGATGGTCTTCAGAATATCATAATTAAAGAACCAGTGCAAATTATTTTAGCTCTACATTAAATAAACACAAATAATTCTTAGTAATTCAATGAAATAAAAATGCTTCCATACTTAATTGTATTGAATAATTTATACTCGCACACCAATAGTTATTTTCATGTTCAAAAACATCGCAAGTTGACACCAATTATAGCTAATCACTGAACGCTCGTCGTAAGCAGAAATTAAACAATATTCATGTAACCCATGCATGCCCTGAGCAACGTGTTAATCTGAATTAACACAATGGCCCACGCGAGCGCCCAAGGCAACGCAAAGCAATTCATAATTCATCATGATGTAACGCTTACCTTAACATATAATTATAGGATGAGACTTCAAAATCAATTTGACTGATGTAAAGATAATTTACATTTTCGTCACTGCGTCCATTGTGATGTATGTTTACTAGCCTTGTAAACCACTGAAAAGGTTTGCCTGAAGACCTTGGGCCTAGCATACAATCATTCATACATGAATTTTAATAATATATCCCTATTAGAAATAATCTTGATTAGAGTAACATACTAATTATTGCTTACTTTATCTTACTACGGAACAGTTACATAGAAAGTTTTCGATAATGCACAAGAAGATAAAAATTACATTGTTTTATTCGTTTCAGGACCGATCTGAGGGGTCCCGTCGTCAGAACGATTGATGTTCTGACGAGTGGACCCAGAGCGGTCCCGAAACGCGCTAGCATGGTTTTCGATTAGTGTGAGCGACGAGCAATATGGCGGAATGGTTTAATTTTATAAGTATATTTACTAAGGAGATTTTAAAGTACAAAATGATGGTGGAATACGTGTTTTCGGTTATTATTCAGAAGTTGTTTTGTATATTGACATATCTATTATCTACCTTTCCTCAGAACGTTCCACAGAACTCTCTGATGGTATTTCAAGCGATTGAGTCTGTAGTGTGTGCAGTCAGGGGCGTCGGAACCGGGGGGGCAGGGTGGTCAGTCGACCCCCCTGTGCTTGCACAGGGGGGGCGAGAGTATCATCTCGCCCCCCCTGAAAAAATGGCCAATATGAATAAAATGCATTTTAGAATACAGATTCCGCTTATTCCTTCAAGCGATTTCAGAGGCTGGCTGCATGGTAACTTACGGATTTTTTTTTACAAAATGTTGCAGTCAGCTGGAAAGTTCGCCCCCCCCTGGAAAAATAGACTTCCGACGCCCCTGTAGTGTGCTTAATCGCGTGTATATATCCAGGCGCATAACTAGGCATCGGTAACCCGGGTAGATACCCGGGTAAAAATTCCCTAAGTATAAATTCCGTGCATGCCTACAGCTATTACAATTCAACTAGGACCAACCGCCCAAACCTAGCCCCAAACTGTGCACTACACAAACGACAGTATTTCAGTTTTGCATTTAGTCCGGTAACTTTTCTGAAACGCTCAGAAATCACTCTAAAACCCCGAATTTAAAAAAAATCGCCTGCGGCGCTGTTGTTGGGGGACTCGCCCCCCAAACCCTCTTGCTTTTTTTGCCTGAAGTCCCTATCTCCGCATCTTACCCGGGTAATATTAGTACCCTGGTTACGCCCCTGTATATATCTACTCGTACACTCGCCGATTTAAATCAACGGCTGTAAGATCTTATATCAACTTCTCTACGGATTTGCTCGTGAGTTCCTGGTCCTGTGACCTTGTGTATTTCAAACTATTAACAACTCTTTGATTTAAAGACAATTTTACACTTCAAATATACACATTCAAAATATATCAAACACACAATACACAATACACCATACACAATACACAATACACAATGAAGGCAGGTCCATTTCTTTTTCTTAAAACATTTTTCTATAACCTGAATTTAGGAGTTCCATTTTCGTATTTCGTTTTACACCTTCTCATAAAGAAGACGAAATGAAACAAGGAAAAATTGTTCTTTTAAACAGACTACGGAAATTTACAAAACCCCCCAAAAGACAAAAAGTTTTCTTTTCACATTATGCTGGATAAAAATGTGTTATGAATAATTTTGAAAGAACATCTGCGGACAATACACCAATTTACCGCCAGGAGCCCAAGAACAGCTTTACTTGCACTGGAGTATTTTCTTAGTCAAACGTATTTCTTCATTGAAAACTTTCACCCTATCTAACTTTTTGAATGAGTCACTTTGGTAGAATGACAATGATTTGAGTGGGGAAAACTTTCGAGCGAAGTAATACGAACTTTCAAAATGAAGTTCAGATCTTATTCCATTCATGGCTGCGTGTGTTCATCTGTAAATCCGCTATTCATTATTCACTCTGTCCCCGGTGGTGGTGAGGACTAAGGACTATGGACTAAGGACTATGGACTAAGGACTAAGGACACTCACATCAGTAAATACAGGGTAGGACCGAAACCTTCTTGAACGACCACTTTTCTTGTGAGTTAGTGAGTTCGATGGTTGTGTATCACACTATAGGATTGCAACTGTCAATTGCAATCGTAGATTCGAGTTTAAGATTGATGGCGTTTGCGCAGTACCTCAGTTGGGCAAGTTTACGATTGTAATCTTTTTATATACCGAGCTCTAAAGTAAAATTGTGAATTGAAAATTCGAGTCACGTGAACCAATCAGCAATGAGAACGAGTTAATACGTACGGACCAGACCATTGTCACAACATAACCTTCATTAATTAATTACTGCAAACATAGAGCCATGTTATGTTATGTTATATTCTTCGTTTGTATGACGGCTTCAACGTCACCACTTACATATTGTATATCATATACATGCAATCATCATAGGCCTACAGATAAATTAAAGTCAAATACCAAAACCGGAATTCAAACTCTGGACCTTCTGTATTGGAAACAAGAATAAACCCACTAGGAACATCCATGCCCAACTTTGTCTTATAGTTATTTCCACATGAAAAAGCACTCTTCAGCAGAAAGCATTTTAATCCCAATATACATTTCGAAGGTAGAATGTAATTTGAAGCAATAGCAATGTTCAGTCTCGATCCAATATTGGGTTACGTATGTCAATATTATCAATACAGGCCATGGTAGAACAAAATATAGAGTCAACGTTAAATGTTGGCTAAAGTGCTTCTTGATAATGGAAATAACTATAGGTGTAGACTGTAAAGGATATTAAAATAAGGTTGCTTGCTACAAATATTATCTTCGCTAAATGTGCTCTAACTATATAGCGCAGCCTTTTTGATAGTTTAGAATTAACATAGAAAATACGCAAGATCTGGGAAAAGTTACCTGGTACAGCATTTACGAGCTATATAGCGCCCGAGTGCTATATAGGAACTCAGTCAACTCACGAGGGAGCTAACCCAAGCTAGGAGGGGTAGATAAAGCCAGATATGTTTACTACCCCTGACTTGAAGGTCGGCGAGTGTCCACAATTAATTACCATGAGTAAGCTATCATTAATTATGCTTTGTATATATAATATTGATTACTCGGCATATTGAGTGCACCAAACAAACGTATTGTGGAAATGATTTAACATAATAATTGAATCAATATTGGCTTTGTTGACTGCAATTACATCCTTTAGAGTGAAACCAATCTACACTGTTCAAGTACATTCCTATTTATATTATTACTGACGATAGCCGTAAGAGGTAGGCCACAATAGGTCCAAAACAAAATAATTGTTTTTTTTTTTAGCTGCGTTTTTCACTGATACAAGTATAATATTAGAATATTCAATATTTATTCATTAATGTATTATTATTTTCAATGTGTATCGTTAGTAAGTTGTATTTATGATCCTCCTTTGGAAAACAGTTGTATGTCTGAATAGGAGAGATATTAATTAAGTAAATACATTCCTACCGTAAAGCGCATATTCTTCCGGATAATTAATTAAAACAATAATAATTATAAACTTTTTTGGCCAAACTTATGTTAATACATGCGTGTGGTGTACTAAGAGTATACATAAGACTATAGAGTAGCCTTATATAGAGTATATAACAAAGAATGGTATATAGACGAAAATTGAAATCGCTTGGCAAAGATTCCCGAACAGTTTTACAGAAGTGGCTTGAAGCTGGTCTTAAATATTTTCAACAAAGCCCCAGACCACCCGATTTAGTACTAATTTAGTAGTAATCGTATTTAAATGTGTACATTATAAGAACCTAGTAATTGGACTGTACACTGTTCCTTAATCCCACATTACAAAAAAAAAAAAAATGTAATCTGTTTTTAATGTGACAGGGAACAGTATACAGTCCAATTACTAGGTTCTTAAAACGTTTTACCTGTTCTACTATGTTTCCGTTTTAATTAAGTGTGTACACTATACCCTTTTGATGTTATTTTTAATCTGTTGCACTTCTTTGAATTAACGCTCATGAAAGAGGCAGTTGATAACGACCTGAGGTCAGTATGCGAATACTTACGTTGAGGCTAGAGAACTGATAATTCCTTGTTACAATAATCGATGCGTCGTCATTGTTTCAGGGCCCAGACGTTGACAAAGCGTAATCTCCTAGAAGCTACAAATCAAGTAGATGAACGTGGAGTAACTGACCATTTCGAGGTCACCGCTAATCTGAAAAGTCCACGAACCATAAAGACACATCTACCCAAAGACCTTCTTCCAAAGCAGATCTGGACCAAAAAACCAAAGGTAGGTGGTGGTGTACGAAGGAGTTTTACAGATGTATTTGTCATCTACTAATTTCTCTTGAACTAATTTAGTAGAATTTTTTAAAATATCTAACTGCTTGAAAAAGAGTTTCATAACTACGTACAGGTATACGTTTATTTGTGACAAACGTGTTAAAAAATATAATACACATTTTCCAATCTGTTTCGCCTATTATTTCGTCAAAAATTTTACGAAAGTAATGTATTTGCATATTTCGAAGATGTGTTTATTATGTTTTACACGTTTTTCACAAATATACTTACATCCGTACGTAGATATGACATTCTTGTCCAAGCAGTTAAATATTTATTATAATCGTATACTTAGTTTGAGAAATAAGTAGACTACGACCATCAAAACTACTGTCGAATGCTCTTATGCAGAGTGATATTTGTGGACACTACTCGTGAAGAAGGATTCGTATAATGTGCACTTCTTCCAGTCTCCATTTAGATATACGTCGCCTATGAGAAATTGTGATACTTTGCAATACTGCGATTCTTTCCAACGTTGCACATAGCTTACACAAAGTTTCTTTGTTTTATTATGTCTATTTTCATTAAATATTTGTTTATGATAAAGTTAATATGAAACGTTGAATTATATTGAAAGTAGTGATATTTTCTAGTTCACTCAATTATTTTTTACACATTCAGTATGTAAAATACTCAACATGAAATAAATACAAGCCACCCCTAAAATGCTACATGCATGATGTCATTATTCATTACATGTATGATATAACTCAGTTATTGCCTGTTGACTTTTATAAAAAATAATATTTTCCATGTCAAGAAATGGTTTTTGTTTGTTAACAAATGCAGTGAAATGCTGCATCAGTTGGTAAAATTTGAATAGGGAAAGTTTTACAATCATGCATAATACGCCCTTAAATCGGGCTGGCTTACATTTATTCGCAAACTCCACCTACGGTTTTTATTTCTTGTACTTATCTCTAGTTTGATGACTATAAGCTACTCTTACCTTGGGTATCCAGGAATATATAAATCTTTACAAAATATCTCCACTTATTTCACTACCGAGGATGTTATAACTAAAACGTTGGATACTGTGTAACATTCACAATCGCATAGAAATTAAATATATAAAAAAGGGAGCCGTTTTTCAAAGGGATTTCCGGATAACAAACGCAACTGTCAGTTCAAACGCATTCCTAAACATAGCGATGTCAATTTAAATCCACTCCAGTCACTCTGAAATAATTACCAATTTCCAAACATTTGTACATTCGAATTAAAAAGTATCAGCATTTTACGCTTCATTCGTTGAGAAGTTAAGTCCATTGAACGCGAAAACATTAATTTTCCACGCGTAATACTTGTTGACATGACGCACTCGTCTGGCGTCTGTAAGCCGGTATAATCTAATGAATGCCACCGCAGATATTCAAGCAGACATTGTTAATTTCCCTCACAAAAACATTTCGTTGGATTTATAGTAGATTATGCGAACGTAGGTTGACATGTTTAAGAGTCGGCTGCACCAAAGCGTTAGAAATTTACTTTTCCTATTCGTATTTTTAAAACAACTTTCAAACACGAAATTGTGGGAAGATGGCGCAGCTATAGATATTATCAAGGTTTACAGTTAAGAGCGAAGGACACCTCTAAGTCAAAAACCACAGAACATTTTCATTTTTTAATTATATCTCAAGATTGAAATACAAAATCGAAAATCTGAGTAATCATAGCGCTGTGGTTTGGTAAGCCCTACGGACTGAATGATAAATGTATCTAAAATTATAATCAGTAGACTACGTAATACTTATTACATTAGTAATTTAATGAAACATTCACAGTCATGCTGATTATAATGTAAAATAAATTTATCATTCAGTATGTAGGGCTTACCAAACCCCAGCGCTTTGATTACTCAGATTTTCGATTTTGTGTTTCAATCTCGAGTTAAAATAAAAAAAAAATTGTCGGGAGTTTTGACGTAGAGGTATTCTTTGCTCTTAACGGAACAAAATATGTGCAAAATTCATTCATTTCAATTAGCTCTGATAACTGAGATATTATCGTTCTTTCGTATTTTATCCAAACGCAATTAACTTTATATTATTATCAAGTTCACCTTATTTCCCAGTGCCCCCCCCCCCCCCCCCCCCCCCCGGTGAATATTGAGAATAATGTTAAATATAACCGTTTAATCTGTTTAAAGTACATATAAACAAACCTGCGTGACATACCACAGATTTTGAGATAATTACTGAAGTTCCAGGGGCTGTCATTCGGAAATAACGTAAACAAAATATCGATTTGTAAGAGAACATGAGTATTCATTTAATTTGATCCCTTCTATTATTTCCTTCAGTATTCCTGCCTTTCTCAGAATACTTGTCTGCGTTTCATTTATCTTTTCTAAAACCTCATTTCTTCGATAATTAATACGAATAATACAAAATAAACCATTTGTTTCGCTTCCCTTGAAATCCATTAAGCCATTTTCTTTTTTAGAGGGAAATAATATTTTAACTTTATCTATTTGATATAGCTGTAAAAGTATAAGCTTGACGAGTACGTATGGCTTGGTGGCAGGATGTGAACTTGGCTTTTGATCTTTGGTGTCTGAAATCATATAACTTAATGACTGTCCAGAATAAAAAATAAAGCTAGACCTTTCGAAATTATTACATTCGACAATATAACACACAATCATGTCTACATGTTTTACTCTTCTGAATAATACAACATTAGGTACGCTGATACAAACAATAGATAACAAGAATTAATACCAAATACATATCCTTAGCACAAGTTTTGTTTCTTTTACTTTGGCGTTTTCTCTCCGTATTTTCAGTCATAATCACACGTTCCTTCATATGATATGTTTCCCTAAAAAACATTGCATTCTACAATAATTATAAAAACAAATTACAACTATCATCAAACAGACCCATGACAGTACATGTTTTTGACCTAGTATTTTATTTTGTGTTCTATAAAGTTAATTAAAGTGCACTAGTTTGGCTTATCGAGTCACGTTCACACAGCGTAGTTACATCCGGGCATTAGTGGGTGATAGATGAAGGTATAATAATTGCTGACAATAAGGTCAGCACGATGTAGACACTACAGTGTATTTCTCTTAACCTTGCAGTACCGTTCTTGCACACTTAAACCCCTTGTACACCAAGGGTCTACCCCACTATCAGGCCGCGCGGTGAGTGCAGCATTGGCTCATAAATTAAACCCTTGTAATTTCTAGTTTTTTACACATTACAAATCCAGAGAATCAATTATTCAAGAATACAAATGGTTTGTTAAATCTTAAGAAATGTTGATTGTGCTGATTTTTATGTGTTACATCAGATAATTACCGTTTTAATAGGTGACATCTTGACAGGTGTAATTGATGAGCCACCGCTGCACTCACCGCGCGGCTGGATGTGGGGGTAGACCCTAGGCGTGCAAAGGATTTAGTGCAAGAACGGCACTGCAAGATTAAGATAAAATATACAGTGGACCATGTCCAGCTGGGAAGCTATTCATGTTAATTTTGCAATTCTAAAAGTAAAGTGTTCCGGCTATTTGATGGGAAGAATTTGAATATTCCCTATAGACTGTCTGTCTCGCTTTCTTTGTTTTCCTTATATGCACGAAAATAGATCTGTAAAGAGGGCACCTAAAGGGGTCTTATAAAATGTTGGAAACTAAAAAAAAAAGTGTTTGCCCCGCGCCTATTCTCAATATAACACCAACATTAATGATATCATGTGCCTTAACTGTAGCGAGCTACTCATGTTTTAAGGTTTACATTTTATTCAAGGTAGTATCACACCTTCGTTTATGTGACTAAATGTGGAAGTTGCAGAATTTTCAATTTACGAATTTTTTCGTGTACCGATATAAATCAGTGTTTTGTACCAGGATATGAAAATATATAGTTCAGCAAAAACTGATCAGGAAATTGAAATTCTTTTAATGAGTGATCTTTTTTGTTAAGTTAGTAAAACATGAAATATAGAGCGTACTTATAATATTACCTAAAGTCCAAAAATCTGTTTTGAATAATATTCACATTTATATGTTTTTACTCCAATACGATATCTCAACTTGTTTTGCGATGTGAGTCGCATTTCGTGCAAAGCTTCCAAACGTGCTACCTTCGAGATGGAGTAGTTTTATGAGCGCATTGAGTAACCAACTTCCTGAACACTTCCAGTTTGCTGTGGCCCGTTCCGGAAACGATTGAGCGGGCGCTTTAGCTTCCTCCGTTAGAGTCTAGAGCGCGCTGACTATCACGCCGCCATTTTGAAATATACAATTATAATTTAAGTCATCTACCCTTTCAGAGCTGCTTGAATGTGTCTCACATTTATTTCATGAAACGAAAGATTTTACTGTATTTCATTTGAATGTCAGTATTAGTACTTTCTGAGTGACGTTTAATATTTCTAAGCCTTGTCGTTTCTGCTGTTGTAAAATGAATGACGCTATGCATATTTATGCCAAACTTTACTGACATTCTAGACAGTTGGAGCATAAGTTTAAAATAACCTGTAGATTGCTAGTGATGCAGTTCCGTCCATTAATATTACATTTACCCCCTGGAAGATAATACACCTATGTCTAGCCGAAAGGTGTCACATAACACACTTCAGTCATAGAGTGTACAATAAGTGAGCTAGGTAGAGATTTTAACACCTTAGGTGATTTTACTGAAGGCAACAGAGAGGTTCTCAGACAAAGTACTATAATAATAGAAAAAGAAAAAACACACCCATACGATGTACTAATTTGTTATATGTGCTACAAGTCTAAAAAAGGACGGTAATAAGTTACAATTTTGGGTTTCAATGCCGCCATGACACAACGACCGAGCTGTCTCCGGTAGCTCATAAGACTGATCAAAACAAGTTGCGAAATGGACACGTACATAATTTCCAAACTGCACGATAACCAGGCAAGGTAAAAAAAACAATTATGAGCATGTTGGCAAGTAAACAAGCTCTTTTAGAATTTGGACACATCCAATGGCAGTGAGTGATATTGATCATCCGTGCCCTGGCTGAATTTATAGTTCCAGACTGCAGAGTGTGGAGCGCTCTAAGCTCGCCTCTAGCTATACACTGCACCTGGCGGCACGTCTCCGCACTAACGTATGTGTTGTTAGGAGGCGTGACACTCTGTCTAAAGTGGTGTATTATGAACTTGATGTTGCAAATCACGTCTCACTCTATATTAAGAGGAAAATAAAAACAAGCGTGTCTCCCGGAAGAACGTCAAGCGAGAATAGCAGTTTAAAAAACGACATCGTTAAGCATTTGCCAGGGATATAGTTTATTTTGCAGCGCAAACACGCATATTAATATTGTAATTAAATACAATACATAATGCAAGTGTTTCAATCTTGTCGAGAAATTTGTGTTTCGGTCTGTTGTTTTAGTTTATATGTTTTCTATTCGAAAACACTAACCTTGGTAAATTGATTTTTTAAATCAATATTTGAAAGTAAACTCTCCTTCTTTACAGTTTCACGATTATGGCGAAGCAAATACTTTAGAACGAAATTGCATTTACTTAGAAACATTTTACTTAAAGCAAATTTTCGCTTGCCGATATCTATTATCTTTTACTTGTTTGTAGTTTCGCTTATTGAAACGCATTATTTACATGTTTTATGATACTTATAATTAATTGTTTCATGTTTTTTCTAAGAAATCAATGATGTAACAAATAAAATCAGACTTATGTTTTCCTTGTTTCCATTATTCATGGTTGATTTTCCATTTATATGGAGTAAAATAAATACCCAATGAATTCTATTAGCTGGGGAATTTTATATTTAGAAACAAGATATGTACTCAAAAATAAGCTTGAAAGTGGGTAGTAAATATAACACCCCATCACGTATTCTTGCATGCCTCTCTACACTAAAGCGCACACATTTAAAAGAAGAGCATAATGTTGATTTGTAGATTTTTTAAACCGCTGAATGCAAAGCGCTCTTTAAAGTTCATTTAGTTTTAAATGCGAGTAAAGTACACTTATTTATATAGGGTAAATTGAAGCAGCTCACCTGCTTTACTTACTTACTAAGTAAAGAATTCATTTGCTATCCTGGAAGAGTGCTCAAAGTAAATTCGTTCAAACGAACTTTGTAAAAATACACACAGAAAGTACTCCGTTTCTTAAGTCCTTTTCAGTACTTTGCTTTACGACTTTTGAAAATGTGTACACTTTTTTAAGGAAATACTTTCGTACTCAATAGGTTGAGCTATGGCACTATTTTATTTATAATTATATACAAATTATGTGAATAGTATTAAAATCATATAGATGATAAAAGCTTACCAACGTTGTAGCACTCAAAAGGTCTTCGTCAAAATATATGTAAGCTCTGTTTTTCCCAAGGCAATTCTAATTAAAACGTAGATACCGCAACCCGCAATCCAAACAAAATACGAATAAACCATCACACCAATGTAATTTAAAGCAACATTTTCTCAAATTAAGCTTTTCATTAAAATCACAGAGTTGATGATATTAAATGTTGTTCACATCAAAGGGAATATATTATAATGTGTTTCCGTCTCGTGTTTATAAAATTACGTTAGTCGAGATGATGAGAAATGAGCGACGTGACGGCCGTGAGCCGTGATGATGGAAGTAAATGAATAATCCCACACTTTCTATAGTGCCAGACATTGTCTGAATAGAAGTACGCGACTACACATTACAGAGTGACAGAAACAGTCGTCTTACAATAACTTCGGTAATGCTTTCGTCATCAATCAATGACGTGTTTACGGTCTCGGCCAACCCGAGCAGGTATCTGAATTAGCCACGGTCGCTGGTTGGCTGCCGCTCACCCACCCATGACGGAAGCATTACCGAAGATGTACGATGAGCGATGACTATAGCTGGTGTGGCCGGAATACCTGAAAACTCTACAAATCCAAGGTCGAGGTGGAATGAAGTGAGATGTTTAATTACGCCCAGTGTGCTAGACTGGTGAGTGGATGAATGTCTTGTGAACCAAGCCGTAGTAACGATTTACAAGGAGCAACCTCTGGTGAATACCCGGTGAAATGGCCGAATTGCTGACACGGTCGGCACGGGAGTCGTTCAGCGGGGGAAACCCTGGGCCCTTAAGTCCTAAGTCCTAAGTCTTTTTTTGGTCTTAGCTTTAAGACGGGCCTTATATTGAACCTCTTGTAAAACCACGAAAATATCTCAGAACAGATTTCAAAACATATTATTGGAATGCTCATTATGCCCTTGTTCTCACCAATAATTAGTAGCTTCCTCGTGTGACCTGGGTCTGGTTTTACAAGAGGTCAAAAGTTAGGCCAGTCTTAGAGAAAAGACCAAAGAAAGACTTAGGACCCCTTGTGAATCCGGCCCCTGGTGAATGACTCTCGAGCTAAATAAATGGGCACCAGGGTGTTGGACCTACCATCCGGTTCAGCTACTCCAGATGATAATGTCTATGTCCTAAGTTATTCTTGGTTCCGAAGAATGTGAAGTGACATTATGAGAGTTCAACAACAAACATAACAACATCAAAATATATTGAAACAATGAACCAGGCATTCACACACCGCAATAATTTAACCAACCATATCTATAAGAGCCGCGTATAAAAATAACTAAATTGGATTTAAAAATTAATTATGAGTATCTATACCTTGAACTGATTTTCAGATAATTGGAATGAAAGTTTGACAATTTCAGCAAAAACTTTTGCAAATGACAATGAAGCAGAATTTGTTTCCGCTTTTATCGTCGCCCTATTCTCTTTCGAAAGTATTTGTTCAACTTTGAATTCTACTGAAGTTTTGTAAAAAAAAAAAAAAAAAAAAAAATCCTAATGGAAGTTTGATTATTTCACTCGAAGTTTATTCCCTAATTACGCGGATATCCACTAATTACCCGGAAATACTATTGTATCAGCATCCTTTGAATCAACAATGTTTGAAACGGGCATTGTATGAATTGTATGACTCACTCGAATCAACGAATTAAGTTCAGCAGGCATGTTTCAGGATGTTTCAACTGCTAGCTGAACAAACAATTAGGTCAATCGTTTGTTTAACTAGCAGTTGAAACATCTCCGATAACCAATATATCGCTCGATCTTGGGCTGAAGTGGCCACTAAATTTGATTTTACACTTGAAAGCCTACTTCGCTGAGGTGACATATAAGTTGAGTTACCCAAATCGGTCTACTAGCCATGTCCACGCCAAGATATTCAAATATGCAGAATAGCACAAGCTAAAATAGTCTGCTATAAACTTGTTTATCTTTTATTACCCTAAGATGAAGATAGTCTAAGTATTGTAGAGGAATCATTTGCAGTCGTAATTCCACATTCTCATTCATGAGAAACACTCACTACAGCCACAAACAGTCAAAGATTGAAATGAATATGTCATTCGGTGTTTTAATTCAAAATTTCAGTTTTTATTATGAGTTACCAGGACGTATTATTGTGAATATTACAGTGTAAATTTTTATTGGTATTCGTTGTAAGCTTGCATCAGTCAGGAGCTGTGTGGTTGATTCTTCAAGATGGTGATGGAAGCTGTTACTGCTTGAGGTAGTTATGTAGTGGAGCGAGTCTCGACATTGAGATCTGCATCACTCGTTGGCAAAGACGGTCGCACTCTTTAATATTATCGTCCATTTCCTGGATTAGAGCTTGATTCTCTTGTGATTGTGGTTTAAGATAGAATTCAGTTATTGTTGGACGAGGATGAGGATCTGCTCTTTCTGCATCTTCAGAGAGTTCATCAATTACCTCTAGCTGTTCGAACTTACGAATATGGTACACGACCTTGGAAACATGTCCAAGCGTGACGGTGTCACACTGAGTCTTAATATAGTTCCTGTAATCTTCGGGTTTATCGCAATCACCAGATGGTAAACTCTTCTTTTTTTCTTCTAAAACTTTGGTATCCTGGATGGACTTCAACTTCTTAAGACAGTCGGTTTTAAATACTTTCATGTTCTCCCAAAACGAGTCGTTTGTCGAATTTGGTGTACTTTTCGAGTCCTGATCGCGTAATGAGTTGGCATACTTTATCGTTTGAAGTCTCTGAAGACATTTGTCTTCCATCGTCTTTAAATTACGACCGATGCATTTCGTAACAATGTTGGTACGTTCATAATGTGTAGGTACTTTTTCCTTGTGCAGATTTTTGGATGCACAATACCCACTTGTGCTAGGGTACGAGTACGAAGAGCCTACAAGAGAAATAAGAACTGATAATTGTTTGTAGAAATCCCTCCCTACAGTACGTAGAGTCAACACCAGATTTAACTTGGCTCCGATTTCGTAAAATCTGATAAAAAGAAACTACGTGAAAACCATGAGCCAAAATTTGGGTGATATCTGATAACCATGTAGAGCAGTGTGAAGCTGAAGTACTTAGTAAGAATTATATTATTATCTAGGTATTTCATGCAAAGTATGGAAACCAAAGCTATTGAGTAATACTATACTAATACTAAAGGCATTGGCGCTGATATAGTTATAGTAAATTTAAGACCGACATAGATATGGTATTAGATGGTTTGTGATGGTTCGAGTATGTAACCCTCAATGCGGATCAACATACATATTTATATAATTTTTGTTAATGATTAAAACTCATATCTTTATACCAGACACTGTTAAACAAACCAACATTAGCAAATAACTAAATGTTTTTTGTGTATGGATTTAGTAAATAGCTAAATTGCATGTATGCCATATACGGTGGCACTTCATTTGAAACGGATTCCACTGCCCGCCAATGTGGAGTTACCCGCAGCCCAGTCTGTTAATGCACTTCACTTGTTTTTCGCTAGGTAACGTTGGTAAAGACCGGTCTCACAAACTCCTGATATCAAAGTTATGTGTAGTTGGAGCATTTCAAGAGTTTTGATTGGTCGTTGCCATGAAGACAACAAGATACTCACGAATAAGTAATTATTGGGACATTGTACGACTGGACCTTAGAATCGTGATTAGTAAAGCTTACGGTGAACTTTAGATAATTCAAAATAAAATGGATTTGCCTATCTTTGAACCCTGGACAGTTAGTATGACTAGTGGATGCGCTACCGTCTACACCACGGAAGAGATGGCTGACGTAAGTGCCCACTTGTGAATTGTTACGTCGAAAATCATAGACAAACAAAAAATAAGTAGATTTTGTTTTGTTTTTAATTGTTGTAATACTTCGCACATAAATGCATTATTCAACTCTCGGTTTTAGGCTACGGATCGACGAGTACTCCCGAACATTTCCGAAGTTTGTGTGAGATTGCAATTTTACATAATAGATTTCCTGATGTTCCCATTTATCACCTGACTACCTTAGTGTATTGGGATAGTTGGGAATTAATGTCCAAGGGCTGTTATTAGGACTCAATCCCAAAAATCTCCTTGTGATTATGTGAAACCGTGGGATTAATGTTAGATTGCCAGTAACCGGTATCGAACCGGCGACCTTCTGACTTATTTATCGCCTACAGGAGTTTTAGACTTGGTAAACGCCTGTGGTAGCCGTAATAACATGCGCGGTCAGGCTAGGCCTAGGCCTAGGCCATATACTCACTTCGTGTACCATAGGTCTTCACGAGTAGATCCACACGATTGTTAAGTTCTTTCTCTTCTTGAAGAAGATTTTTCAATTGCGCCATCTGAGTCTGGAAAGTATTAGATTGGGATGTCATCTTAATTTTATTTTTTTGTAAGGATTGAGCGGAAAAAATGATGCTGAAATTTGGAATTCGTTTTGTGAAATTGTTACTATGGTAAATGTGACAATGAAGTCATATGTACTCGACATGCAATTGCCATTATTACTTTTTATCTCAAGCGATTCTTGCCATCTGCCTCATATGTCGGTAAATACATACATTATATTGCAGGAATATTATAATACCTAGTCACGTGGCCACTAAAAGTATAAGCGCGACACTAGCGGAGATACAGGGGTGCCTGGAGGCGATTCCTTCGTTATATTGCTAACAAAACTCTGCAGGGGTGACGGTTTGGAAGTTACGTGTTTTCCCATTACAAATATCACAACATTTTAAACAATAATGAATGCTTATAATGAGGAATTATAGAAGGAAGTTTAAATTTTCATGTAAGGCCACTTTTGGTTTGTTTGCGCGAGGCCCTTGGGTCTGTCTGGGGACAATATCCAGCGCACGCACAGATGAAAGCGGATTTAGCTCCGTCAAATGCTCACGTTACATCGGGAACATCTACCGACTTTTAAAGACACCAGCCCTGTCCACCATATTTAAAAAAAGTACAACAATGGTAATAATTTTATTGAGTACAATTTAAATAATTATGAAGAAGGCCTACATCACGTTATAGAAAAGCCAAAAATTGAGTGCTTAAATAAATAAATAAATAAATAAATAAATGAATGAATGAATGAATGAATGAATGAATGAATGAATGAATGAATGAATGAATGAATGAATGAATGAATGAATGAGTGAATGAATGAATGAATGAATGAATGAATGAATGAATGAATGAATGAATGAATGAATGAATGAATGAATGAATGAATGAATGAATGAATGAATGAATGGATGAATGAATGAATGAATGAATGAATGAATGAATGAATGAATGAATGAATGAATGAATGAACGAATGAACGAATGAACGAATGAACGAATGAACGAATGAAAGAATGAATGAATGAATGAATGAATGAATGAATGAATGAATGAATGAATGAATGAATGAATGAATGAATGAATGAACGAATGAACGAATGAACGAATGAACGAATGAACGAATGAACGAATGAATAAATGAATGAATGAATGAATGAATGAATGAATGAATGAATGAATGAATGAATGAATGAATGAATGAATGAATGAATGAATGAATGAATAAATAAATAAATAAATATATACATACATACAAAAAAAATTAATACATGTCTATAAAGAATATCTTTCCACAAGATGAACTGTAAAAGGATATTGTGGGTGGGGGTGGGGGGATATTGGGTTTAAGTTAAATATTGACTGTCTTTTTTACTGTAGTTGGTAAACTATATTGAAGGATTTTAAATCTAACTTGCTACTTTTACAAATAACATTGCTTTTGAAATTCGCATTGAAGTTCATTTATATCTTTTAAGGATTTTACGGCTTATAGAGAAAACTTTGAACTTTATGATCCATAAAAATAACAGATCTGTTATGTAATCTGTGATAATAGCGAAAGTACTAAATAAGAAGAAAGAATTATTTTGAAGATCGTAAGATACACTATAATGTTCTGAATGAATCTTTAATACTAACATAAACATTCCTTAGAATACGCTAAGCGCTCTGGATAGTATAGGCTGTTGACGCGTAAGAAAAAGCAATAAAAGCCAACTGATATTTACTAAACACAGACATTATTACTCTTTGTAATACACGATATTCATACGAATGAACACAAATTGTAAATGAGTAAAGCTCAAGAACAGCCCAACCCCTTTGCGTAGGTTCAGCCGTTCAACGAACTGATAGAACACGGAGCAAGGACTCGACCGTGCAGTGTGCATAAAACACTTTATTATTACAGCTCAGTATTTACTTATCCTCCAGGAGTCAAGATTGCAAAATGAAAAATAAAATGTAAAATATGGAATCTGATTTTGGTCCTATTGTAGAGAGAATCTGAGAACGGAGTCAATAACAATTAGATCTAAACATTTATAAGATTTTAAATAATGTATTAGGGTATCGCAATAGCAAATAACAGGATACTTAGAAACAGGATACAGGATACAGGTACAGTTAGAAACTATAAATACAGCACAATTGGTCGTACCTACATTATTTATTCTTCCACTTTGAACTATTTATGGCTAAAGAGCGTTTTTCATTTTGGGGTACTATTCTGAACCCTAAATACGGCTTCTAAAGGTTGGATATTATTTTCTTTAGTTGAAAACTATGAGCTAGTTTAATAGTGGTGATTTGTTGTCTATAATCAGCCCTACTAATCCACGGACCAATATAAATACAAGTTTTATATTACATTTGCCTTGCGATTCGGCACGATACTTTTCAATGAGGAATGCCTCTTTTTTGTACCGTAGCAAATCACTATTACAAGCTTTAAATAATGAATACAAATTACGACTATTGCTGGAAAGTTCACTGTTAGCTTGTACTTTATCTAAGAGGTCCCATAATCCCTATTTGAAGTAAGTTTTCATACAAACAAGTGAATTATTTAAAACATAAATACACACACTACACTTAAAGAATACTCGAGGCTCCCAAAGCTATTATTTGCCATTATCCATTTCCATTATCCAGCCATTTTATCTGCCGCTATCTCCATACCCCACAATACAAGGACTGCATCCATGTATACATTCTCATAAGAGCCACGAAGTCACTAATTTTGTTAATCGTATACTGCACCCTTAAACATACATTTTATTTTATTTTATTTTATTTATGTATTTATCATCAACAGGGACAAAGCCCCACAAGTGTGATATAATATATTGAAATACATAGATTACACAGGTATAAACAGAGATGAACACAATAAAACGCGAATCCGTGTATGGGTGTGTGTGGGGGAATATATAAATATCCAATATAAACGAATATAATATATTTTGTATTTACTTATGACAAAACTCTACAATTCTTTACTGAGAGTGAGACAGCTACAACATTTTAACTCGCCTGGGTTAAATTTTACTATGATTGCTCTAATATATTCATGTAAACGCTGCCATACAAAATACCCAATCTTGTATTCATATAATATTTTGACTACATGTTCTTTGTTGTAGATAATTTACGTGTCCCGCGATCCAAAAGATGCCGCCGTATCCTACTTCCACCATCATCGATTATGGAATAAATATGTTGGGACCCAAGAAGATTTCTTGGATTGCTTCCTCAACGATTTGCGTGAGTCATATTTTTATTGTTGTGCAGCCTAGTCGGTGTTTAACGAGGGTATAGAATGAGTTTTGAGTGAGCATGTTCGAACAAGAACCAATAAACAACTCGGCTGATATAAAATAACAGCGCATATTTTAAAATAAACATTCTCTATGGGAAGAGGAACATGTTTTGCTCGTACAGGGTGTTGTTTTTGAATAAATCCTTCCCTTTGGGCAGGCATATTGTTTTATATAAACAACGGCTAACGTAACAAAGGGTATTTGATGTACATATTTCCTTCAAACCATTTTTTCACTACATTTAGTGGAATAAAGTAATGAACTTTTGAACTTTACACGGCGAGTTTAAATCGATACATCTAAAATATTGAATTTAGAAACATTTTGAGGTTAAGTTGCACCTGCTAACAGGTTGAGTTTTATCGTAAACAGTTAAATTCATAGCCAAACACGTAATGAAAGAAGAATATGTTGAATATATGAAGTGTATTGGCCGAGATTGATTATGCGTTCGTTTCGTAAACCCTGCATTACAAATTCCAATCATGTATAATTAAGCATGAATATCATGCGGGATTTCTTCATCTTCATAATCAAACTCACTATCTAAATTTTAATCAAATCATTTCCAAAATATAAGAAATATCATCATTATTAATTAATGTTTTATATCCTTTTAACTTGAAGTTTTCTGTTAAACTTTAATATATTTTCTTCCAGTTTATATGTACAAAATGTATTTGTTACAGTTACGTACAGCCCATTCTGGGACCACGTGTTGGATATGTGGAACCTCAGGGAAGAACCAAATGTACTTTTCAACACGTACGAAGAGATGAAAGCAGTAAGTACCTACATAAATACAGAATCAAGGCAGTCCGGATCGAATATGTACATATAAAAGAGTATTGGACTTCGGTCTAGTCTTACAATGTCCCAATAACTACTTATTCGTCAAATAGCTTGTTTTCTCCATGGCAACCACCAATCAAAACACTTGAAACCCTCCAAATAGCTTTATTGCTACAAATAACTATTTTATTAGGAGATTGTAAGACCGGCCCTTAAAAAAGGACCATGAATAACTCACATGCACATTTGTTAAGAAACGGTTATGAGTGAATGCCATTGAGGGTACATTTTATGGCTGTCAAAACTCCATCCTATTTGAAATGATTTGGTTGATAAGAAAGGTCCTTCTGTGACCTTCTGCTTGAGACTTATGGAGGGGTTCGATCACAATCTACCACATCGCTAGAGGCGTTTCTGGCGGATCGATTTGAAACTTACTTTACATTAAAAGCTTTTTGAACGCGCGTGGATGGATGTTACTGCCTCCTCCAACAGCCAGCCAAGAAACCATTCACAAGGCAGTGAGTTAGTTATATACCGCTTCGCTTGGCACTATATGTCCCCGGTCACATAACTCACACTGCCGGTCACATAGCCGTCTTTCCATGAGATAATAAGGAGTTCATTCGAGTCACAGTGAAGGGGGACTCCTCTTTTTCAAGGTCATATAACGTCATCAAACTTTCATAGCTTGAGCGCGTGAGACCATATTCTGTGCGTTGAATTCTCTTTCATTGCAGTCCTCTCCGTCGACGACCCCTCCCCTCATCTTTCACCCCCCCCCCCCCCCTCCCCCCTCTGCCACCCGACGCACTTGGCTGCAGCAGTCAAGGAGATGAAATACCTCTTACAAATTCACTCCAGGACAAAATGTTCTGTACTCAAATGTCACAAGTTGACCCAAATAAAGAAAAAAATCGTTTTCTAGGCTAGGTTGCGAATGTGCTTACAAACATGACAGCTTAAATATTTTATGAGCACGTGTAGTAATGATATGTGTTGGTTTTAGTCTTCTTCATGGTGGGTTTCTCAAGATTATCTAAACACGATGAGTATGTTTGCAGCTACCAGGACAAAACAATGCATTTGCAGTATTGACATTTTATAAAGTCAGTTTTTTGTTCTTATAAAACGGCATTCAGGCTATCAATCACTTTTTTGATATTGTGTAACGTTCTAACGACATTACTAAATATTTATGTTGCGCTGGTTTTACCCACTCACAAAACAACACGAACACAGCCTTGGTGGGTCTATAAGTGATGATAAAAATATGAAGAAAAGCTACAATGAAAGTTGAATGTGTGGAAAGTCGAAATCTTGTCGAAGAAAATTATTTAAAAAAATCCACGTAAATCAGATTATGAAACAATCAGGAAAATCCTTCGGTTCTAAAGAATTCAGATTTTGGATATTTAAATTTGGGGGTTTTGTTATAAATCATAAATTGGCTAAAACTGGCAAATATTATATTAACAAAAATATTATGAAAACCCGACATATACAATATTTGTTACGATTATGAAAAAATAAAATTTCCGCAACAAATAAATTTCTCCTCAATGGGTTAATAGTTTAGTCTCCCATTTACCCTAATAAAAGTATGAAACAATTAATTAATTCCAGGATCTACCATCAGTCCTTCGGCGAACCGCAAAATTCCTCGGCAAGAACTACACTGAAGAGCAACTTGAGGGACTTGCAAAACATCTGAGCTTTGAATCGATGAAGAACAATCCTTCTGTGAACAATGAAGAGTTTGCAGTAAGTGAGCGCGTCAAGTTGGGCCAGACGGTGGATAAAGATCTCACGTTCATCCGCCAGGGAGAGACCGGAAGTGGAAAGAAAGCCATGACACCGGAAATGGTCAGTAAATTCGAAAAATGGTCGGAAAGTTGTTTGGCAGGAAGTGATTACAAAATTGGCAAATCATGTAACTAATTCTGTCTGATTGGTGCACCGTAGTTTCAGGTGGACTGGTTTCAAGTTTCAAATGTGTCTAATTGTTGTAAGGGATGTTACAAAATATTATCCATATTATAATTTAAACTTTACATTATATTGTTACACAGGTGCTTAACTTTAAATTGATGTATTTAATCTAGTTTCAAGTAATTTTAGAAAATATTGAAAAATGTTATCAAAATGTATAATACCCAATGTAGATATATAAATTATATACTAACGGTGCATTTTAGATTGTTTAACTTGAAAGATTTATTTATATATATTATATATATATTCAGCTATGAATGATTAAACATATTATATGTATTATTGCTTTCTTGTATTTTTGATGTGACTGTAGCATACAGAAATACTTTAAATTGTAGTTCATACTGTAGAAAGTTTAGTTTCAAAATAAAGCAGTTTGTAAATTTCTTGTCAATGTTCTTGTTACTTTGTTCATAACGACCGGGGATGTATAATAAATAGTCCAAGGGCGAAATCGATGTGTTATTAAACCAAAGTTTTCCTTGTGAAATTCTCGACCATAATTGTATCAAGATTGACGAAGAACACCACATAACACAAACAAAAATATTACTACCATTCATCGTACGCTGTGATTATTCTATACTCAAAATCAAATTATACTCTACATCAATTAACAAATCATTCGTCTGCTATAGTATCTAAATAGAATCATAAACCAAAGTTTTATAACCAAATGCATTTTCATGAACGAATAATAACATTTATACATCTTGTGAATATAGTTTTTGTGCACCAGAAATGAATGAGACCGAAAACTTGTTTTTCACGGAAATTGTATTTACGAAAGTAGATTAACTTGTGATGGATGAATGGGAATGTGAATGTAAGGCGTAACGTAATATTTTATGAAAGATGAGAAATAGGGAGGTTGTTATAGTACGCGATATGAGAACGATGTGAGCGCGGCAAAATACATCTTGTATCAAGTATGAAGTAGACTAGACCTACACGATTCATCAGAAATAAAGTTAGAAACTAGACAACTTTTGTTTTTAATTTGAGCTTAAACCTCTTGTAGCCTTAATGAGGTTTGAACAAAGAAAACCAGGACAAATAATCTGTGCCGCTTCCCACAATATAGTCTTTATTAGGCCTCAATACGGCGCAAACAGACGCTTCGCTGTATTTGTGCTGGTTTCACATCAGACCAATGTAGCGCAGCTTTGGCAGAGGAGTAATTAAAGTAAGTAAGAGAGAGAGAGAGAGAGAGAGAGAGAAACACAGACATACAGTAGACAGTCATACTGAGTGTGAGTGAGCATAGAAATGCTGTTGTTGTGTAAAAAAATATGTTTATAGGAATTCGGATCTAAATATTATCAAGATCATTAATATTTAATATTATACAAAGAAGGTTTAATGAGAGTATGACGTTTGGATCGAAGAAGACATTGCGATATTATTGTAATTGGCTTATATTGTACAAACACAATTAATTTTGCATCCAATCTTTAAAATTCACTTTGCGATATTATTGAAATTGCCTTATATTGTACAAACACAATTAATTTTGCATCACGTTTTTTTTTTAAATATCACCTGTAGATCATGTTTCTATGTAGCACCCCATGATTACAAAATTCTGATTAAGAATGTTATTTCAAAGATGTGAGCAAAACAAAATTCGTACGCTTTTCAAGCAATCTATTCTGTATAGAAGTTTTTATATTTTCTGCGAATTGACTAAATCTCATTAAATCAAAATCACAATTCTTCTTCCTTCATACGAATGGATATCAAATTCTGATTAGCTCGTCACGGACTTGTAGAGAATTGTGTATATAATTTCTTCAGACGAATGCTTGGAGCAACTTGCTCTAGATTTTCCGTTCATTTACTTTTTTCAGTTTTTGTTGTAATCAAAATGTTATGTTTCATTCTACTGTTTCGTAATTTTAGAATGTAACTTGACAAAGCACTAGATATTTCCTTAGGGCTCTTTTTCGTTTTAACTGTGCAATTTAAATCGTTACCAAGCTCAATCATACGACAACCTGACCTGAATTTGAGACAATTTCGTAAGCTTCAGATATAAATCACAGAAGGAAACTATCAAGTGCCGCAAAGACACAACGTTGTGGTACATATAGGTGGTTTATTTACGAGAAAAACACCTGAATGCAATAAAAAAAACGGAATGCTTGTTAATAACATAATCCTTGTTAACGTAATTTTTGTAGTTGTTAATTAAATGCTCTATATTTCAAAATATAAAAATGTTTGTTTTTGTTCCGTAGATTTATTCATTACTTTGGGTATGTTTCTTTCTAACGTCATATCCTACGCAAATAGGAAGAAAGAAAATTCCTACGTCTTAGATTGTTTAGATGTTTAAAGAAATATGTAAAACTTTCCTTAACCGGGGAAATTCACCCATATTAAAACAGCGAAAACCATCTCTTAGCATGCCTCGTTTCGTTTCTCTTAAAATAATGTTAAAGAAGTAGAGTTTATCTAGAATGGTATGAGTCTACACTTTTGTAAAATGAAGTGTGGAAACTCGGAAAAGCGATTAAATATACATAAGGCCATCTATATTTTACGATATTATCAGCAATTTAATATTATATTCTGGGCAAGATTTAATAAATATATATTTCTATTGCTTTCAACTTTCCTTAAATAATTTGTTTTAATGTAGATTAGACCAGCATAGATATGATCTACAAAAACGCATTTTTAATCCATTAGGTAATTTTTATCACTTTATGAGAAAAATTAGGCGTCTTCACATAAGGTTTTTGTTGTTTTGATAAACTGATAATATTGAGAAGATCATAGATATTTAAATAAGAAACATATGGGATGTCAGCGTTGGTTTTAGGATTAGACCGTTTAAGAAAGTTTCATTACATATATAGAATTGATTTAAGGAGGATACTGAACAGCAACTATAGAGGAGATTCAAGAAGAAATGAAATACCAAGCTAAAGATAGCGAGTTTGCATAAAACACGTTGAGGGGAGAAGAGGTGAAAAATTAACGCTTGTCTAGTTGGAAAGACGAGACAGTGAATGCAGGGAGGATGACCGCAAAGATGAGAGGAAATCATGAAATACACTGTTATCTCCATATCGATCAGGTGCTTCGTCACATCTATGCCAATACCACAGATAAGGGATTGTTGCTGTGCCAATACATTTGATGACCACAGTTTGACGCTGTCTCGTATCAGGAATCGATGAACAACGATCGCTCACTCTTGTCTCGTCTCTCTTACGGGATTGCTGATGTCTCTTCCCAGCTGTCTTCACAGCTGTTAAACCGAGAGCTCGGAACAGGTTGAGGATATCGGTAAACGATTAAGATAGTTTGCACCGCACACAGAATGCTGAACGAGGTTCTAAAACCCAACACTTTTTACTCCTCCTCGGTGAAAGTTCGTGTCAGCATTTTTATAACAAAAAACCATACCAAAAATTATCAAGGGCGCCCAAATAATGTTCACCAGGTGGGTTGTCCGGGGGGGGGGGGGGGGGGGGGGGGCATTTTAATAACCTCTCTCGCATGCACAAGTACACATATGTTGGAAACAGATTGATATTTTCCTCTGGGTTGTTTCGTCGTGTCGGTACAGAGTTTTCACTCGACGTTTCGCCACCAAAAAAGAAAAAAAAAGCCACCAACATGGGTGGCGAAACGTCGAGTGAAAACTCACTGCACCGACACGACGAAACAACCCAGAAGAAAAAAATATCAATCTGTTCCCATCTACGGGTCGTGAAAGCTTCCAACAACTCATTATACATATGTTAATTAACCGTGTGCCCAGAGCAATGATTAAATATGAAAGTGATGGTCGTGGTATACATTTCGTGTGTGTTTCCCTCTTTGCGACTGAACATCCACAAACCCCCAACCCCCCCACCCATCTAGCTTCTCTAATGTCAAAGTCAAAGCTATATCACCTACTCGCACACACACAAATATAAACAAAAATACCGAAGCTTTTCGAATTTCTACGAATAACCAAAAGCTTCGACATTAAGGTAGAAGTATCAGGCGATAGCCTTAGAGATCTGGTTACTATGAACAAGTATATGCATGCATTTAAATCACCTTATTTGCCTATCTTTTAATTGATCTGAAATGCCCTATCATACTTGCACGTTACACGGCTTCCAAGGGCTAAGGTTCTTATGGAATACTTCCCGTGCCATTATGTCAAATATAGTGATTTGTATGGTACCTCACGTTAAATAATGAGTACGCTGTTAACAACGGAGAGCCAAAACCAAGCTCACAACATTTCGGTGAAGAAGATATTAAGGTCAGTACATCATCCATACAATCAAATACAAAATTGTGTCTCACATTATACACATATCCTCCGGGTTGCTCTTTTGGAATCTATTTGAACAAATCAAAGTTATTATTCTTGTATACAAATAATATTTTACTACCATAACCAATTGATAATACAATAAAAACCTATCCATCAGACATGTATGCTAGGCATGTCTTTCCTCCTAGTACTGTAAAGGATAAAAGTTAATGGATTGGTTCACATTCAATAAACTTGAAATTGGCTTTCGGGTATAGCCGCGTCGATTATCGCTTAAAAGCTGACGTTTCGGGCAGGTTACACTACCCATCTTCAGAGTTAAAACTTGAAGAAGTCACAGAATGAAACCTACTCGGTCCAGCTCCACTCTGTGACTGTGACAAGCCCTATTGTTTTCCCGCGTATCGTTCTCACTCGTGTTCCACCACGCGCCTGTTCTACCGGTTCGACGTCATCTCCGATGCGATGTATAGCTGTTGGTCTCCAAATGCGGCTCAACTTTAGTCCATCTTCCCCATTGAAATTATTTGGGTGCTTTTCAATTTCAATTGCGTGAGAACAATACGCGGAAAACAGTAGGGCTTGTCACAGTCACAGAGTGGAGCTGGACCGAGTAGGTTTCATTCTGTGACTTCTTCAAGTTTTAGCTCTGAAGATGGGTTGTGTAACCTGCCGGAAACGTCAGCTCCCGAAAGCCAGGTTTAAGTTTATTGATTGACTCGGGCCGCGAAAGCCTACGTGAGTGGTTCACATTGTTATCTGTAAACTGTAATTCTGACCCACCGTTATTTCCTTGTAACTACTGATTATGAGAAGGACGTCTCGAGATATATTAAACAAACACTTTCATGTTCTTTGTAAACTATATTCCATGCACTCATGTTATGAACGAGCTTGCCTATGTAGCTAAACGCTTTTTACATGATAGAACCCCCCCCCCCCCCCCCCCCACCCCTTCCCTTCAGTCTTCTTTGTGATACGAAACTATAAGGCTCACAAAAGGAAGCTCAGTCTGAAGTTTACTTCAATTTATTCCTGTACGTCGTACGTACACTAAAATTTTTTCTCAAAGAAAAATCGTTTTCGTTATAATATACAGAGATAAAGAAAAGTAAACGAAAAAAATCTGATACGTATTTTATATTAACAAATCATAACATAAAGTATAGTTTCATGGTTGAGTACTTTCATAAGTCCATAACAAATCTGAATTGAAAGTTACTAAATCTTGATGGGAAAAAAGACACAAAAGAATGAACATTCCAATAATATGATTAAAACATTTGATCTCAGATATGAGCGTTGATTCACAAGGGGTCCAAAGTTACGCTGGTCTTACAGTTAAGACGAGAAACAGACGTAGGACTTCTTGTGAATCCAAGCCCTATTATTAATGAAAATAATAAACTAGCCCCAAAGTAAGTAGTCGCATAGCAACAGACTTAGAACCTCTTGTGAATCCAAGCCCTGTTATCAATGAAAATAATAAAAACTAGCCCCAAAGTAAGAAGTCACATAGGAAAAGACTTAGAACCTCTTGTGAATCCAAGCCCTGTTATCAATGAAAATAATAAACTAGCCCCAAAGTAAGAAGTCGCATAGGAACAGACTTAGAACCTCTTGTGAATCCAAGCCCTGTTATCAATGAAAATAATAAACTAGCCCCAAAGTAAGAAGTCGCATAGGAACAGACTTAGAACCTCTTGTGAATCCAAGCCCTGTTATCAATGAAAATAATAAACTAGCCCCAACGTAAATAGTCGCTTACCGACCGCAGATTCTTATCTACTACCCCTTTCATGCACGGTGATTTCACGAACATCAATAGATTCCTAGCGTTTATTCACATATTCGTAAATGATATTATAGTCTTCTGCTTAGTAGAGTTCACAGACCTACCTCAATGGTCACGCCCAATGTTCCATGTAACCGACTGAAGGTCGTAACTCGTAAATTATCCCTAAAGGATTTATTTCAATTAGATATTGCATAGAAACTAGAGAAGTAGAACACTAAGTCAGAACCATTGGACTTGGCTATTTTGTAAGAACGAGGGAAAACTTGAGTGGATCAAAAGCTAAGTAAGAAGATAAGATGCAACAGAGATGTAGTTTGTATTGCGCGCAGAGAATAGTTCGGGTGGGCACTTCAATAAGAAATACTTTTGATTCGCATCACGTCTCACTAGAACGAGATACTTTCAAACTGAGACGGTATAAACAACTTTATAACCGCATCTCCAGTGATACCACCTTCTTGATATTCTGAAATCCTGATACCGCATCGCGAAACATTGCTACGTGAAATGCCTGTCGGTAATGTTGGAGATGGTATTAGATATTTAATTTTTTCACTGCTTCGAAATATAACGAGAAAGCGAAATATCCTAATAAGTAGAAGGCAGTAACAAGCATCTTATCTAAATAAACTATGCTTTTACTTATTTTAACTAAACAATTTAACTCCGTGGAAGGGTTTTATCGTTTCATCCTCTTCAAGCTTGTCTATAAAAACAAATTTTATTTTGTATTTTAAAAGTAATATGAAGTATAAACATGGATAATAGTTTCTCGATACGCAAATAAAACTCAACTATGAACATATTATATATTGTATTATCGTATTAGATGTGTCTATTTATTGCTCACATGGCCAGGCCAAACTCTGCACTGTGCACTTCAGCACTTTTAAAATCCCCCATGTTCAAACACCAAGCATAAATTAATTTGTTCTACACAACACAAATGACGCTGTTAGTTTTAATTTTATACTACAGTGTACACGATATTTTGCCAAGTAAAACCAGTAAATATAAAATAAAAAACGTATTTGTAATTACATATTCCATTCCCGATGCTTGTACAATAAAGTGTGACACGTTCAATTTTATGTTGATATTGGAATGTTTATTCAAATTAATTCAGTAATGCATAGTTAAATGCGGGCATACACCAAGATGATTTTCCTGCTCGGTTTGCATCTAAATATAAGTTTAAAAATTCTACATTAAATACCAAACATCGAATTCAAAGACAATACAATACAGAAGGCGATTCAATGTGAACAAACAAAGTGATCTATGTGATTTCTGATTATGGCTGAACGGCAGAACTATAGGGTAGAGCTAAGACAGGTAGAACAACCTTATTTTGAAGCACAACTCTCCGCAAATCATAATAGTGGTACAAAGCTCAAATACATGTAACCAGTATTCCCCAATGCTCTCGTCGCTACCTCAAAACTCACAGATAAATCGAATTATAATTTAATTACACAATATCCGACATTGCTATGTCTGCAGAACCATTGGGTTTAAAATATATTTTTAAGCCCAATGGCAGAACTACTAGTGCTTCTCGGTAAATCTCGTTTTATCATAATCGTAATGAAGTTCAGAAGTTTAGAAATTATATTATTAGTAAATTATTGAGAAGTTATCTGGAGATTGTAATATCGAATCTGTGGTTTATGTAAATTCGTTGGAGTGTAGTTAGGGAGGGATTTAATCTGAATATAAATTAGAATAGTTTTGTTAGTTTACCCAATGCAGATACAATAAGTAATTATGAAAATAATTCATTCTTTTATTATAAAAACAAAACTTTTAAACGCAATTTTAATGCGTGCTCCTTTTTAAACCATAATAACATGTAAGTTCAAACATAAATATAAAAAAATTACAATAAAAACAACAACAATTAAATAATTATCATTTTAGGCTTTTCGGCTCGGAATAATTTCCACAAAATAAATTCCATGACGTTTTATCGAGTGTACACACATCTAATAACTTTTAATTAGTGAGAATTAAATATAATTTGAAAAAATAAAATATTATTCATGATGGACAGAGATAGGATTTTTTATTTTTGGAACCGGCACCTCCACCATGTAAAAACAATTTCCAAATAGTAATCCATAACGCGACTCATCAATGATTTCTGATATTTTTGCTAAGAATCAGAGAGTGTAATACATAATAATATAAGAAAATGTATGAGATTATATTACCAGATATAACAACATATTCAAAATAAAAAATATGATTTTATTGCAATTATGCAATTCGAGACGACGAGTGGTGACAGAGAAAGATGTTGGACAATGATAAACCCATGCCTTATGCTGGATTCGAACCCAAGACCTAGAAAAATATAAGTTTTCAAAGTTAATAAAATTTAAAAATTTAAAAAATTTAAACTATTTTATTAAAATTATTATAAATATTTAAAAAAATATTATTTAATTATTATAATATTATTAAAATATTAGAAAAAAAAAAAAAATACGTATTACTAAACCAGAAGTTCAAGTTTATTATTTCATTGATCACTTCAATCCAACCTATAGATCAGTTGATATTCATTTTTAGCTTTCTACGTGTACACACTATTTTAATTACATTGTTTATAACGGGTGTATTTCAGTGCAGTATTCTAGGGCTAAAACCCTTGGACCTCACGACACAATTCAACTCTCTGTGCTAACTGATTGCGAGTGTTAAAATGAATAGAATTGATAAAACAAAAACTGCTTCTCTGCGTCTCGGTTAACATAATAGTTGGCAGTTAAGTAAATGCAAAACGTTTCACTGAATCCATTAGATTAACTGCCGTATAACTTCCCAATGAGACAGTGTTTGGCAATCAATCTACTGTATAAGTCAATTGAGCGACACGTGAAACGGAATGAAGATGTCTGGCTTGACTTCTAAGCACCAATACGTGGATGTAACAAAGAGTCGTAGGTCAGACTAGTTTTTGAAAGTATGAATTGCCCCTTCTACACTGGACAGTTAACTGGGGTCAATCAAGCCGTGGTAGGTACCTAGAGACACATTTAAATTTACATTTGTATCACTTCAGTACGTGGCTGTAGTTAAACGGCGACAGTTAATTGTCCAGTTAAGAAGTGGAAAATGAGGTTGACTTCCGATCCTTCAGTACTGAAGTACTATACAACCTACAAAATTAGTATTGCTAATTGCTGACTTTGACAAGAAACATGTATTTTTTAAACCTTACGGTAGAATATACTTCTCGAGATAATCTTGTAAGGAATTAATAACATGTCTTGCATAATAAGTGAAATGTCTTTCTCCTTTTTGCCATCGCTCTTATGGAAATCTGATCTCGATCAGAATTTTATATTTGATTTCTTATTTTTCAATACTTTAATCAACATGAAGAAAGTGTTTGTGTTTCAAATGCAAACGTACTTTCTAATTTCAATGATTTCAGTATACTAGTATGAAATAGTATGTAATATTTCTTGCATATGGTAAGACGAGAAGAACTTTTCATTAGCCTGGGCACTTCATTTTATTCCCTCATGATCTTGTTTGTCTTCTCCTTCTTCTAAAAGGAATGCACATCAAACTATAGTCCATATTGTTTACACATACTGTCTGCCTTGCCCAGAGGAATATCACAACGATAAGGGGTTTTAAAAGCAATTTGTGAAGATCAAAGGGAAAACATATCCAGCTGCCTTCAGCTGAGGTTTTGAGAAGCAGCTTAACTTCACTTCACTGCAGTCACTTTCTTCTGAAGTAAAACGTCCGTTTTTCAACGTATTTTGACGTGTTTATAATATTTTGTTTTTCATAATTTAGACAGAAAAAGCCCCCCCCCCCCCCCCCCCCTAATCGCGTAACCAGCAAATAGTATAAAATAGAAAAATAAAATGGAGAAAATAAGAGTGGCTAAGCAGAGAGTACATTAAGCGTAGTATAAATGTATTGGTATATGTTTTTGGAAATGCCTTTAAATCATTTGATATTTGAATAACGTATAATTGAAAAAACCCTTAGCGTTCAGTTACAGAATCATATAAGTTTAAAACATTCGAGCTTGAATAGACGTTTACGTGATTCCAATTAACCCTCGAACAGTTTTTATACTGACAGTATTCGTTCTACTTCTCTGTACGAAATGGGTTTTATATACGCTAAGAATCGCAATCAAATGTGAGCGAAGGCTTTGCCAGACTCGCAAATGGTTTTTTCATTGCGGAAGTAAAAATAACAAAACGAAGCTGCAGCAGCACCAGAAGGAAAAACGGTGACAAAGTCAATAACTTTTGCAATTTGAACGGTATTTGAAGAAGGGTAATAAAATATCTATCAACAGCTGCTAAGTCTCTGGTAATACAAGTACTGCGTTCGCGCACTGTGGAAAATATGTGTCTTATTCAAAAGCTCACTGTAGTATGTAGGCGTATTGCAACTCTGGGGAATTCAATTTATTTGAAAGTAGGAATTACACGATATACCTCACCATTGATGGATTCAGTCATGTATTTCTACCCATTTAAAGCGTTTTCCAAGCAGCTTTTATCATATTTCAAAAGCTTTTCAAGTACGTATTGTGAATCAGAAAATTGAAATCTCCTACCGGGAAAGTGGTTGATATAAAAATGCTCGTCTATATACACGTGTCACATTCATTTGTAATCAATACTGTGAAATGTGTCGCTGCATCTACGGAATTACATATGGTACATTATATTGCAACAGTCACGAGGAAGAATCTGGTTCTGGCACGTGGTTGGATTGAAACAGACACGAAGAAGAATCTGGTTCTGGCACGTGGTTGGATTGAAACAGACACGAAGAAGAATCTGGTTCTGGCACGTGGTTGAATTGAAACAAACACGAAGAAGAATCTGGTACTGGCTGGTTGAATTGAAACAAACACGAAGAAGAATCTGGTTCTGGCACGTGGTTGAATTGAAACAAATACGAAGAAGAATCTGGTTCTGGCACGTGGTTGGATTGAAACAAACACGAAGAATCTGGTTCTGGCACGTGGTTGAATTGAAACAAACACGAAGAAGAATCTGGTACTGGCTGGTTGAATTGAAACAAACACGAAGAAGAATCTGGTTCTGGCACGTGGTTGAATTGAAACAAATACGAAGAAGAATCTGGTTCTGGCACGTATTTGGATTGAAACAAACACGAAGTAGAATCTGGTTCTGGCACGTGGTTGTATTTTGCGATTAAAACATCCTAAGAAGACATTACATATTTATATAATGTTGTCCTCTTATAACCGATCAAATCTAGATCGATATGTATTGAAGACAACATTTCTTTTCGATGCGATTCTTCGCCTAGTCTGTTTAATGATAAAACAATCACCTATGATTATATCTAAGTTTTTATCATTTGTTCTCGAAAGCTCGATAATAGACAAGAACGCTGAAATGTATGGCGAATTAGTTACCAGTATAAGGGAAAAACTTGCATTTTACAAAATTATAGCTTTCATCCTTTAATGTCCATTTTGCCTGTGTTTCAAAAATTTCCTATAAGAACTTAGCGAGTTAGTTTCAATATACCAAATTGAAAATAGTGAAGGAAATAGTGGATGGTCATAGTTCAAAAAAAGTTTTATTAACGAGAAATGTACTTCATGGTTCTGAGAGAAAACACAAAGTGCATGATTACTCAAAGGAATCGACCTCAAATGAATATGCTTCAGGAACAGCTGTTTCCACAGTATTAATTATCATCTTAAGCAAAGTCTGCTGCAGTATTAATTAATTTGCTTGAAAAGGTCATTCATTGTGAACGGACAGATCTTAGAAGTGGCGAACTTCCGTCAAAGATCTTTAACATATTGTGTACGTGCTATCTTGCAAACATTAGGCTCTTTGATTTTTCTAAATATTACTATTCAAATTCTTTGATTAATTTGTATTATTGGTGTAGTGTCCTAGCGTCCGTGCGCGGAACTAAGTCGAGCATTTGTACTTGAGCTGCGCCTCTATTCTTATGTGAATAAACAACGCTGAGTTGGCGTCTGTGGTGACGTCACGACTAGGCCAAACACTGGAAACATGTCTTGTTAATTGTGTGTGACCGATCACAGCCTAATTACCCGTCCTGACACCTTAGAGAACTACAAATTGGCGACGAGAAATCGTAAAATGTGCTAGACACGACGAACAAACCGTAAGTTGAACTGTGGGTGTCGGATTTGACATTTATGCACGGGAAATAGCTTGGCGGCAATGTCGGCCGAGAACAAGGGAATTGCGCCGTTCGAGGTGCATAAAGACCTGACTACTCTCGGTACACGATGGAAGAGGTGGCTCAGAGCATTTCAGCTCTACCTAGTTTCAAAAGGAACTACTGATCCTAGGCAGAAGCAGGCCCTCTTCCTACACACAGCTGGGCAACAGGTGCAAGATGTGTACTTCTCCTTGGCAGGGGAAGATGCTTCGATGTGGGAACTTGGTACAGTAGCGTCCAATCCAGCACAGACGGCGTCGGGGGACAATCCACCTGACGTGTTCGTGGAAACAGTTAGACTTCTGTCTTCCCACTTCGCCCCCCAGGTAAATGAGTCTTATGAAAGACAGATTTTCAGGGAATTATCTCCCAAGGGAGATGAGGGGGTAGACGACTACTTCCTCAGACTTAAGGAACAGGCTGTGTTCTGCGGTTTTGAGAGAAGCGAGTATGATAAAGCTATCAGAGATCAGTTTATCTCTTCGTGGCCGTTGGCAGACCTGAAGAAGGAGCTCTACACGGAGACCCTCAAGGCTAAGGGAGTTTTAAGCTTGGAAAAAACTCAGGACCTAGCCAGGCTACATGAGCGCGTCAGGCAGCAAACAGGACAACAGGAGTCAGGCCCATCCACGAGTCACTCCGTCAACAAGGTAGGCTACCAGCATTTTAAAGACAAAGGTAGTTCTAGGCTATCTGGTGGACGCCACAAGGGGAACGACTCGGGGGAGGGTACAAAGGGCCCAAAATGTTACCGTTGCGGCCAGCGAGGACACTTTCGAGCTGACAAGCAGTGTCCGGCATGGGGCAGCACATGTGGAAAATGCGGTATGGCTGACCACTATGCTAAGGTATGCCAAACTGGTGACAAATCAAAGAACACTAAAGGTAAGAAAAGTCATGGACCCAATAAACAGAAGCAGAAGCATGTAAGACAGGTTAAAGAAGAAGAAGACGTTGACAGTTCTTCCGAAGGAGAAGAGTCGACAGATAGTGAGTACGCCTTCACAATAAGAGCGGTAAGTGAAACCCTCAAAGAAGAGTTGCTACCAGTTAGTGTAGGCGGAGTCAAACTGATGATGCTTGTTGACTCTGGTTCAAAATGTAACATTATTGATATTGACCAATGGGAAACACTCAAAAGGAAAAAGATTAAATGTGTTTCTGAAATCGAGACGAAGAAACTTATTCCTTATGGTGACAAGAGCCCTCCGCTCGACATCGTGGGAAAGTTTTACGTCCACGTTGGTGTGTCTAATGGAAACTCCGTACAGGATGCCAAGTTTATGGTCTTTAACGGGAAAGGTGTCCCCATCCTTGGGAAGGAAACTGCAGAAAAACTCGGCGTGCTCAAGGTAGGGCTGCATATAAATACAGTAGACGGCGACGTTACCCCAATAACGAAGCCTGATATTGAAGGAAGGTTTGAGAACATCTTCTCGGGAACTGGTAAATTGAAGGGATTTCAGCTGAAAATACCAGTTAATGCCAGCATAAAACCAGTAATACAGGCTACTCGAAGAATCCCGTTCAACCTTCGAGAACCATTGGAAAGAGAACTCCACAAGCTACTGAAAGCAGGTATTGTCGAACGAGTGGAAGGCCATAGTCCCTGGGTTTCTCCTGTACATATGGTGCCAAAGAAGAACGGGGAGTGGAGACTTACAATAGATATGCGTCAAGCCAATGAGGCTATTGCAAGAGAAAGGTATCCAATCCCAACAGTGGAGGAATTGCTACTAGACCTCAACGGCAGCACGGTGTTCAGTAAACTCGACTTCCACCAAGCGTTTTACCAAATTGAGTTATCACCTGAGTCCAGACCAATAACAACCTTTACAACTCATCTAGGCTTATTCAGATTTGCGCGTTTAATCTTTGGTGCAACCTGTGCGCCGGAAATGTTCCAAAAGATAATGATGGAACAATTCCAAGGCTGTCCGGGAGTGGTTATCTTCTTCGACGACTTCGTAGTTCACGGGAAAGATGAAAATGAACATAATAAACATTTATTATCTGTGATGGAGAAAGTCAAAGAGAAGGGGTTAACGCTTAACAAAGATAAATGCGTATTTGGAGTCAAGAGTTTGGAATTCGTTGGACATAAAATCACAGCAAATGGCTACTCGCCAGCCGACCATATTCAAAAGGCAGTTGTGAAATTCCGAGAACCACAGAATGCAGCCGAAGTGAAGAGCTTCCTGGGGCTAGTGAATTTCTCAGCTAGATTCATACCCGACTATGCTACGCTCAGTGAACCAATGAGGAGACTGACAAAAAAACATGCAACATTCCATTGGGGACCCGCAGAGGCTTCATCATTCAAAATACTGAAAGAAAAACTCGCAACACCGCCTGTCCTTGGATTCTACGATAAAGACGCCCGCACCATAGTAACAGCTGACGCCAGTCCTGTCGGACTAGGCGCTGTGCTAACGCAGATTCAAGCTGACGGGCCCCGAGTAATACAATACGCAAGCAGAGCCCTAAGCGACGTTGAGACTCGATACTCGCAGACGGAAAAGGAGGCCCTTGGTCTTGTCTGGGCCTGCGAGAAGTTTCGTATATACCTGTACGGAAAGTCGTTCGACCTGATTACCGACCATCGACCGTTAGAGGTAATTTTTAGACGGACAACTAAGGCGTGCGCACGAATCGAAAGATGGGTACTTCGTTTGATGTCGTTCAGTTTCAACGTGATCTATAAGCCCGGGAAGGCTAACATAGCAGACCCCTTGTCCCGCTTGGGCGTCACTTCCAAGAAACCTCTAAACCCGGACTCTACCGAGTGGGAAGTTTTTACTATTCTAACTAACTCAGTTCCGAAGGCAATGTCCCTGTCAGAAGTACGACAAGCCACTGTCGCAGACAAGGAACTTCAAGATCTAGCCATGAGCCTTGAAACGCGACGCTGGACGAAAGAACAGCGTTTCTTCGAGCTTATTGAACCGGAACTTTGCGTCGTTGACGATATCATACTAAGGGGAACACGAATCGTTTTGCCAAAGTCCCTGCGTGAGCGTAGCCTTGAACTCTCGCATGAAGGCCACATGGGAATCGTCGCAATGAAGCAACGACTGCGATCTAAAGTCTGGTGGAAGAACATGGACAAAGATGCGGAGGAATATGCAAAATCGTGCCATGGGTGTCAACTGGTCTCTATTCCAGACTCCCCAGAACCAATGGTGAGGACACCACTGCCTTCCAGAGCTTGGCAATGCATATCAGCAGACTTCTTAGGACCGCTTCCCTCAGGACACAACATCTTGGCCGTCGTGGATTACTATAGTCGCTACCTAGAAGTTGTAGTCACCAAGTCCACATCTGGAGAAACCGTGATCAAACACCTAGACATCATGTTCACTAGGTATCTCTTACCAGACAGAATCACTACGGACAATGGTCCGTGTTTCATCGACACTGCTCTACAGGCGTATCTGTCCAATCTTGGGGTGGAACATCATTACAAAACCCCACTATGGCCTCAAGCGAACGGCCAAATCGAACGCCAAAATCGTTCGATGCTTAAAAGGATGAGAATTGCTCAAGCACAAGGTGAAGACTGGCAGAGTGAGTTACAAACCTATCTTGCAGCTTATCGCGCCACTCCTCACAGCGTGACTAATGTGCCACCAGCCGAGCTTATGTTTGGGCGTCCGATTCGCAGTAAACTTCCAGATTTCAAGCTTCAGGGTACGCAACACTCATACCCTCTAGACGAAAACATGCGTGACCGAGATCTTCTCAAGAAACGTCAGGGAAAGGACTACAGCGACAAGAAACGCCATGCCACGCCAAGTCCAATAGCGGAAGGAGATGAAGTTCTTATGCGTCAGGCACCAAAAAATAAACTATCTACACCGTTCCGCCCAGACCCTGTAACAGTGCTCGCTAGGCACGGCTCATCAGTTAAAGTCAAGACAGACGATGGTGCACAATACGAACGAAACGTATCGTTTTTCAAACCCTACGTTAGACGATCCATAAGGAATTCTTCCGAAGCAGCTGCCAACGCAGACGATGATACAAAGGCTCCAACTCCATCCGAGGATGCTCCCGCTGGTGTCGGCGTTAGCACCGATACCCCATCCAAGCAGCCGAACATCTCGTCTCCCGGTCCCAGCACACCGAAGCAGCTGCCAACGCAGACGATGATACAAAGGCTCCAACTCCATCCGAGGATGCTCCCGCTGGTGTCGGCGTTAGCACCGATACCCCATCCAAGCAGCCGAACATCTCGTCTCCCGGTCCCAGCACACCGAAGCAGCTGCCAACGCAGACGATGATACAAAGGCTCCAACTCCATCCGAGGATGCTCCCGCTGGTGTCGGCGTTAGCACCGATACCCCATCCAAGCAGCCGAACATCTCGTCTCCCGGTCCCAGCACACCGAAGCAGCTGCCAACGCAGACGATGATACAAAGGCTCCAACTCCATCCGAGGATGCTCCCGCTGGTGTCGGCGTTAGCACCGATACCCCATCCAATCAGCCGAACATCTCGTCTCCCGGTCCCAGCACTCCGAAGCGAGAACCCCGTGTGCGAAGAATCCCAATAAAGTTGAAGGACTATGCACTCTAAATCTGATTTCTGATTTGTTGTTCACAATTGTTCAATCAAAATAATTGTTCTAATTCTTAAATGCATATTACTTAATAATTAAAATCTAGTGTAAAAAAAAAAAAAAAGAAAGAAAAAAAAATATTGAGTAGGCTACTTTAGTTTAAAGGAAATCTTTTGAGTAGTTCTGGTTTGAGAGTATAATCATTAATCATATCTGTTCAAAAAACAAAAAGAAGAGAAGCAGTTGTAGTGTCCTAGCGTCCGTGCGCGGAACTAAGTCGAGCATTTGTACTTGAGCTGCGCCTCTATTCTTATGTGAATAAACAACGCTGAGTTGGCGTCTGTGGTGACGTCACGACTAGGCCAAACACTGGAAACATGTCTTGTTAATTGTGTGTGACCGATCACAGCCTAATTACCCGTCCTGACACCTTAGAGAACTACAATTGGTAAGCTTCATTCGTGCATCACATAAACACTATGGTAGCTGAGATAATTATAAATTTTGATGCATACAGTTTCTAACGCATTTAGAGTTTTATGTAGTCAGTATTTATTCAGCCGCAAGAGACTAGAAAACAAAACAATTTGTATAATTTTAAATTATTGGAATGATTTTGATTTGTTTCTAAGTGTATGTATACACTGTAAATTTAAAGATAGGTTATTCTTATTGCTCTTTGAAGACAATAAACCATCGATTTGTCTACTTGAAACGAATCTGCAGATCTCTAAATAAACAATTAGTGCAATTTAGATTTGTTTAATGAAACATTTTAAGACAAACATTATCATCATATTAGGGTAATCTTAAACATGTGTATATTCTATTTTAAATGTTAATTATTGTTGTTTGATTTTAAATAAAATTAATTGTTAAAAGCTGCAATTTGACATTTTAGTGTATGTTGAATTTCATAACCAAGTACGGTACTCCTGTTAATTCATGATAGGTTCATGGTAGGACAAATGTTTGCAGAAGATGTTTTTGCTATTGCCATTACAGTTTATCGTCCAGATAATTACGTCGGATAATTCAAACGCTGCTCACAAAGGCGGACGCTATTATACAGCTTTGTGGCTTTAAAAGTTCAAATTCAATCCACAGTTTGACCCCAATTGTTTGATTCCATAAACAATATTGGCTCTAGTCTTGTCGCTTCCGTTTTTTAATTTAAAAAATATTAATATAAGGAAACTTCTGAAGACATGAATCTGAAATGGAGTCTCATTAAATGTTAAAAAAAACTGCGAAATCTAGAACTTCGTATGTTCATTATTTTAGGACACAGACAAAAATAGTGGAGCGCCGCGAGCGTGACCTTTGACCCCCGCCCACTGGGCTAAGCTCGAATTCCGAGGTGACACAGGGTAAAGGTTATTTCTGACATGTATAGGGACATTTTGATACCCGTTTCCTGCATCTACCCAAACATTTTAGCGGAATCGTATATGTATATCCCTCCTGACAAATACAGTCCCTAAGAAGATGCTTTGAATACGCATAAAGTGGCAGGTGTTAAGTACGAAAGAGCCTATTCTAATACGGACCAATACATCAACCGATGGACCATTATATTGTTGAACTAAATCTGGGCCCGGAGCCCCCTTGATCAACGCAGTCAAAAATACTTCCATGTTGAATATCATGTTATTGTTACTAAGCTTTGTATAGACAATTTAGGGAACATAATTTAAGTTTGGAAAGTAACATATTTTGCTTGACACTAATAAAAAAAAAATCACTCCAAAAATGTGTCTAGTTCCGTTTTCATTTCTAAGTTAATAATTAATCCTGGCCATCAGTTGATAGTCCATAAGCGCATTACATTTGCCAAGTGTAAATAACTTCGAAAGTGAATTTCAATTTTATGGCGGTATCGTTAAACGAGATCGCGATCGTACAAGAGAAGAACAATGCGTTTCATGAACAAAGAATTGGACTTCCGTCTTTTTAATGACGTGGATTTTATCGAATTCCTCGCAAATTTATGCCCCGCTTTGCACGATGGAAGAAGGAAGACACACAAAACGTCAGGAAATGGATTCCCTCGAACAATGGGTGGCCCTTTGTTGAGGAGTGGTTTCAATAAAACCGGCAATCTTCCCTCAATGAGGATTTAATTTGTAACTACCGAAATGATAAAAAGATATTCGGTATAAAATATTCTCATTTTTTTGTACCTTATTTTAACCGTAACCTTTCGACGATTTTTTCAATGAAATCACGAATTTCTTTTCACATTCCTTTTTATGAAACTCTGAAAAGGAAATTGCTACTTATTCACCGGAAATGTGAATTCACTCAATAATGTTGGATCTGTGACACACGTGTGACTGAGCCGTAAGATTTTACGATAAGGAAAGGGAAAGTGTGCGTTATACTCACAGAATATCCTTTTCTCGTCAATCATATTATTCAAGTTCGATTATTACTTCTGGGCTTGAGAGTTTTCATCCGAACTAAGACAGCTTGAGAACTTCAAAAGTATAAAAACAAATAAAATAGGGTTGTTAGCAAATGATAATGATACTTGTGGCTTTCCGTCTTTATTATTTATTAGTTTGTTGCACACATTTAATTGAACATCACAAGGTATTGCGGGACCTTGAAATACATATCAACTCAACCTTTGTTAGCTGTGTGCCCCGTCTGGGCCCGGGAAAGAATAGGCCCAGGGTGACTCTGCCAGTCGTAAGAGGCGACAAAAGGAGACCAGTCTGGGCCCGGGTTGACCCCCAGCCAGATTGGGCGTGGTCAAACCCAGCCCGGCGGAGCTTGGAGTAGAATAGGCCCAGAGTGACTCTGCTAGTCGTAAGAGGCGATGAAATGAGATCCTGTCCCTCCCCCCCCCCCCTCCACTGTCCCACTGAAGATTTCTCCTCCCACATGGCCCTGCCCTCCCTTGCTGGACTCCCCTTATGACGACTCCCGCGATATAGATGGACCTGCAGGGCGATTCTGTATGGGCGACGATAAGTTTATCAGCGGTTTTGGTCGTTACTGAAGGCGAATGCAATGCAGTGATTGGCTCATCGCCTTCTTCTAACAACTGAAACCGGTGATAAACGTATCGTCGCCCATTCAGAATCAGGGCGCAGGGTACCCGTAAAGTCGACCTGCAGAAACTCGACAGTAGATATCCCCCTAATTGGTGTACTGATAGCGCGTTATCTTATCGCCTTAACGCCAAAGGTATCGTAAGGTGAACTTGTAGAAACCAAACAGTTGATGACCCCCTAACCCGTGTACTGATAGCGCGTTATCTTATCACCTTTACCGCCAAAGGTATCGCGCCTACTGTTCGATAGCGGCTTCCTTTTATTTACTTCTGTGGGGCTGACTTTCTGTAGGTCGACATTCTGCGTTCCTGATGAACCTGATTCAGAAGACGTCATATGACCTAAGCTGTCGAGTACGTCGTTAAACACCACCAATAATAATAAATTTGTTAGCTGTGGTTCTTTGTTAATGACAGCTGAAACCCGAGGCTAGAACACTACAACGTTTTGTGTGACCTTGAAATACACATGCCACCCTTTATTATCTATCTATACTATACCCAGAGGCAGGTATTTTCGGAAGCCACGATAATCGCGATAAAGACCCAATTTCTCTTTTTGTTTTATATGAGTACGAATTACGTCATTGTGATCCTGAATATACCTTTAAAATAATCGCGACAATTTGCGAAATTGGGCGTTAATTGCGATATTATAGACAAATAGCGATATTGCGCTATATCAGCGAAATCTCCGCGATACTACGTGAAATCGGCAATTTTCCATTGTTAATTTGGTTCGAACCCCAAATTTTTACGAAATAGCGGACTTCCGTTAGTCGGCTACTCGGAGACTCGGGCCCTATTCACATGAATACCCGTCGTGCGTCGTCGAAGATAATAGTGAAGGCGGCGGGTGATCCGCAATGGCACTTGCCGTGCAGTGCTGTGAATGGGGTTTTATGGTCGCGGTCGGCCCCCCGTGGTTCGGCTGCTGGGCGGGCAAAACAAAGGTTTCCATTCTTCACCGTGTATAGTTGTCTGGCGCCCCAGTCCCAGTGGTATTTTATGCAGTACGCTCGTGTCAGTGCTGGTGACTCTAGTGAGGCAGGCAGGCAGGCAGGCCCACAGACTGCCGACAGCCGAACGACACTGGACACCTGCTACTGAGCGCCCGTCGACCGCCAAGCGCGCAGCCACCGGCCGGCGATCTCAGTCGTTGTTTGTTACGCACGTGGGAAGGGGGGGGGGGGGGGGAGGCTTCGTCGAAGAAAATGCAAGAAGTACCAACAAAATCACAGTTTTAATTATGCGTGGGCTGCAACAGCATATAGGCATAGGCCTACTCTAAAAACGAAGTCTCATTCTGGACATTCTTGTCTCGTAATCGAGTAAATACTAATTATTTGACAATTTACCCAAAAAACGATATTGACATCCACAATCCCGCCAAACTTCCGCTATCACCATTTTTAAAAACGAAATTGGACAAAAACAATCTCCACAAATACCTGCCTCTGACTATACCATTCATTCAGTGAACACGAGTATGGTAGAACCAATCTATGACACATGGCTCTTGTTCAAACTGCAGAGTGGTTACGAAGCAAATTCAATTAATTATCAAGTACTGAAGAGTGTCATGCGGGGAGCATAGATCTTAGACGCTTGTGGTGTGTGCATGTGCTAAACTCTATAGAACGGCAAATCCGCTATAAAGCCCCGCACATTTATCTCTTATAATGAATTGCTGCATTGCTAAGTATATTTTACTTTGGCTAAACTAACGTCCGTATATATCTTCACGCAATGTGCCTTAAACAGCTGAGTGTAAGGAACTCCCTTCTGATATTAAACCACGCCGAGTGAGTTAAGAGAAGGGTTAGTTCTCATGCAGTAGCACACCCCGCATCTTTCTAGAGTGAATAAAAGGCTTCATTTGAACGACTAACTTACATCTGCCAATATGTACAAGAGGTTTATTGGAGGAGCGGTATTTTGGTTAAAACCAAAATTGGAGTGAACGCCAATAGTTCAAGAAAGATGGAATAACAGTGAAAACTTTTACTTCGTATTCTCTCTTGCGGACTCTTCGTTCGAAGGTTATGGGTACTCAAAAGTCGACTTAGAGAATGTACAATGACTTCTAAGTCTTCATAAAACTTTTCTGAATCTTTAGGAATAAGTACAGGAAGCGTTTGCTATATACACATGAAATTGTGCATGGTTGTGAAATATACAAAGGCCTGAGTGTATGTATATTTTACTTAAATTTTTGCAATATCATAAAAACAAAATGAAAATGCCTATTTTGGCATTCGTTAAAGCTAATAAAAGTAATCAATTTTCCTAGTTGTGTTAAAATGTTTTTAAATGTACACGAATTGCAGCATTGTAAACGGTGGAACTGGCGGAACGTTTTAGATTAATATGTTGACCGACCTGATGACGAAGGCAAACACCAAAGGTTAAAAATCACCGCGCTTGCAGCATTAAGGTCCGAAACCCTGGCTCATTGCCAATCAGTCCAACCCCTTCCTAGCCATTATCTTCAGATTCTAGAAGCGTCAATCTCTGCAATGTAACCGAATAAAAACGCAGTGTCTACTAACTCTTCAATTCTTTATCTTCGCTCTGATGTATACTCGAGATTTTTCCCAACAGCAATTCCATCTACACAATTTATTATACACTTTCGTATGTAATCTACGGTTGTATGGAAGTATAATGTCAGTTGCAATATTGTACCACAGTAAATCTGTGGTGTTTTATCTTGCTTTAAGAATGGAGTTTTCTGTTACAAGGGACATAGATTGAGTGTTAAATAACCCGGTATTGTGTAACGCTTGTCTTTTTCTTACAATAAAACACTACTTTTCTTCAAACAGTTGGCATTTAAACTGAATTGTGAGTGATAACTCTATAAATAGACTTATAGTGACTCTCTGGAAGTATACAACCCATGAAATGGACAACGACAACGACAACGACAAGGACAACGACAACGACAACGACAACGACAACAACGACAACGACAACGACAACGACAACGACAACGACAACGACAACGACAACGACAACAACGAATACAACAACAACAACGAAAACAACTCAAAGACTGCATCCCGTAACGACAATCGCACTAAATCTTGATTGAACTAGGAAAAATATGAAATTACGGTTAAATACATCGTTAAACAAAAAAAATAATACAAAGTCGAAATACTGGCACACATTCTAAATCTCACGTTCAGATATCTGATTCATATTATATATTTTTCCAAAATCATAATTGTACGCATCAATATCTTGGAGGTATTCATAATTATTATATACCAATTCCACTTCCATTATATATTATAACCAAGCCAAACCTAACCTAAATACTCAGTACTCGGTAACGCTGATTGACAGACAAACTTGTAACGTGTAGCTATCAACATGGTTCAGCTTACTCCGAACCACTGGCGTCATAATAAGCTAAGCAAGGACATTCAACATGAAGTATTATAAAACCTACATCATAAATATTATTTTTATATTTTATTTTGCTTCATCAAAATAAATATAGTGATTTTTGTTGTTGTTTTGATTCGCATACATTGGATTCCCAACAGTTGACATCCAATTAGAGGACCTTGATTTCTCGCGGTCTTTATGTTAGTGGCAGTCCTCCTTGATTTCTCCAAGGTTCGTGATTCATACCATACAGATGTTTAAAAAAAGTGCCACAACATTTAAGATTCGTGATTCATACCATAAATATTTGTTTAAAAAAACTGCCATAACATTTTCAGCCATGACATATTTTTTGTTTGTACAATACCAGCTTAAAATATATTAGCAATCTCTATCATTATAACTGTTAGTAACAGGGCTGTGTTTAGAATTACGTAGGTGTAACTCGTACATTCATTTATTGCTGCTCGCAAAGCAAAATTGCAAATTATACGGAAACAAATCCCTTACTTATGCGGCGGCCATTGAAATATTCGTTTTAACGTTTTACACAAAACACCGTCAAGTTTCCCCACTAAACTCGTTGGCAAGCGAATATTTCTTAATGTTAAGGACATTCAACTAAGCATTGCCTCCGGTGGTGGCACTTAGTTGAATGTTCATTTTTTGCTTTCACGTCACTGCATCATTCTCGAGCTCTGAGAATTCTCGCAGAAACATTTGGAAGTGAAATATCCTGTTTACCGTCGTATATTTTTTTAATAAATGTTTTCTCTTTTATATTTTTGTTTCCCGAAGCTCATTGAAAACCAAAAGCTTTTTATTTATTTGTATTAAGTGAGTTATGGTGTAATTCTTTGCTCCTTAAAAATGTTTTTCGTGAAAACCATGACCAGAGATCTGCTTTATCTTTTAGCCGTTTTCTCATAAAATCAAATAATTATTTTTCCACAGATTTCATAACAAAAGAGTAGTATCACACAGTTTTTAATTTAACAATTTTAAAACTATGTTTATCTTTTTCGGGCAAGCAAAATGTCAATTCTAAAACGTTTTGTCGTTCATAAAATAATAATAATTCATGTGGCTAAATAGGTATATACGTATTTGGATAGCTTGGAATAAACTTACGTGTTTTGTTAAAAGGACTCAATCACATAAATTGCCAAATGACTTTTGAAACCTCGGAGTAAAAATTCAGTCAGCATTGCCAGTAGCAAAAATAAAATCGGGTGAATAGCAAATCTCTCTACTGCAGGAGCGGAGGGCCTATACAACATTGGTACATATTGACTTCAAACTTTACTTCTTCAAACTTCTGTTCACCTGCTCTTTCCCACACACCGTTCATGCGTGGAATATTGGTCCAGTAACCCCTAGTGAATTCCTGGATGCACCACCACACGTTATACATTTTGAAATTTATAGCTTCTGGTCTCGCTTTTCATTTTTAATTACAATGCAATAATTAACAACTCGTGAACGAAATATGTATCACTTCAGCATCAATAAATTATCAATAGAAAGATAAAACCATAACGAAGCTTTTAATTACCCCTCCCCCCCCCCCCCCCCACCCTTCCCACAAAACCCCAATACGTGACCTCACTTTTGTTATAGCTCCCTTTATCTGACCCATATCATCAAACTGTCACAATTCAAATTATTGGGATTGATTGATTGATTGTTTTCGTGCTCGATCACTCGTATTTCGTTTGGAATTTCATTTGACACCGTGAAAATGTTTCGAAACCAACTATAGTCACACTTGTAAACGCCCTCTGTACGTATATTCCACTTTGTAGGATAATTGCGGTAGAGAATCCAGGGAAACGGGAAACAGTTTCTGAGTATTAAAAGGAAGCAAAGTTAGATTAGTTAGTAATTGTATCTTGAAAACACTACACAATATCCAAATTAACCACTATATAGTATGGTTTTCAATTTGTAATCCAATTAAAAATGTATAATTGTCATCTATAAATAACAACTAATATGGGCAATTTTTTAAATCCAGTTTTTTAATGAAACACGTACTAAGTTGTTTTGTATATAATATTACGTAGCGTTCTAAATATACCAAACAATATGTTTGATATTGAGCTGTTTTAAAAGTTCCTACTCACCAAAGTTTTATATTCAGCTAAGTTTTGCAGGTAGTTTGTAGACTCCAGGCTATATTATTATTAAAGTTCCGTCTATTCTCTAGCTTAATATTAGATCATGTTACCATGTTGAAAGTTTATTGAATGAATTACGAGAGGTACTTGTGTGCAAGTAAGTGTTGAAGAGAATCGTGTCCCGACATCGAATATGCGACAAATAACGTTGAGGGGGTGTCAGCTAGCATCTCAAGCATGGCAACTCCTTGTCACATTTCATAAGACTATTTTATAAGTGTACGTGTCGCTTCCAATGACAACACTTGCGAGCTCATAAAAGATGACACGGCGTGTCAGTTTCAAGCCTGGATACATATCATGGGTGGATACTTATTCGAGGAGGAAACGTTTTAGGTACTGACTGAAGGGTATCAAAAATAGTTACAAAACTGGGATAGGAGAAAACGACTAAGTTCTTGATACAACATTTAATAGACTACGCATTTTCACGCATATTATTGATTTGATATAAGACGTGTGTATGTTTAATTGACTTAAACACCTTATCTTAATTGGCATCAGGCCCTCTATAGGCAGTTATAAACAAAACGCCAAGAAACTGCACATTGTTCGCGATAATTACGTTTATAGTTCCGTGATATAAGATTTCATAGTTCATAGTTCTGCTGCGGGTGGAGACAGGAGGTAGCCCAACCTAATTAGCCGCTAGGAACAACCGGTTTTCACCCGGACAAGTTAGCTAAGACGCGTCAAGTGGGATAGTTGGGAATTAAATGGTGAAAGCATTATAGGAAGTCATGTAAAACGGGAATGGAATCTATTGAATAATGGACAAACAGGCGACCAATCATGCATTGGGAAATTTAATACGCCCATCCGTATTTATCTTTTTAATCGGTAAACCAGATTTTGGTACATTTTCATTGGTATTTCCTTCTTGATATTATCGAAAACCTATGAGAAATACACATCATTCCGTGGAAATTTCAAGTTTCCCTTCCTATATAGTTTTTATCAATGTATTTCCGATTCCGTAAACCATTATTTCGATATGTTTTCATAAGTCTTTCTTTATTTATCAGCTGAGTTGCTTGCTACTTATCAAACACCCCTGCCTGAGAAATGAGAGAGAATAACCGAAATCTATGTGTAGCTCCGTCCACGTGGCTGTGTATCAGGCGCAGAGGAGTTGTAAAGAGCTCAGCTTGTATAGGGCTTGAACCGCACACCTGCATCAGTGATCACAATCCCAATCAAAGCCACACGTCAATCAATTTATAACAGTTAATTATTTATTCAGTCACAATACCGACAGTATATCTGCAAACAAAGCAAAAACAAAATAATTTCTAAATACACGCACCTGTTTTGTTGATATACTTATAGGCCTCTCTGGGTATTATATTTTGCAGAATGGAAAATATGTTGATTCGTGATTATAATCATCTATAGAATGTGTATTTAATTTATATACGTACAAATTTAAAATCTTTCATTTGACTACTTTTCATACCGTCACAAAATGGTTTCAAGTAGGTAGTAGAGGATTCTGTATCGAAAGCTATTTCGTTGATTTCGTCAGTGTTTATACAAACTTATTACTCTCAACATTGTCTGTTGTCTACTTGGATACATTTCGTTGGTTGGTGTTGATTACCGGTTGTATCACATCACGGCACCTTGAATCTTGAATTATTGAATAAATTGAAATTGATTGAAACACTCGTTGATATTTCCAATGAATTATCATATCATCACTATCATCACTGCCAAATGCTTTACCGATAATTTATTATGGATGATTTAGATAATAGATACGTTCGTTAGTTATGTTAAATTGCCATAGAATATACTGAGATTCAAGTTGGACATAAACATCGAGTTTCATGTAAGAGTCCAGAGCAATTAGTGGTTGATATATTTTGCAATGCTACTCAATTCGAGAGGTGAGACACTCTTAATCTCGCTTTTCATTTAATTTCCATAATTCCATAATTATTCCAATTCCAGAATTGTCTCAACTGTATTATTTAACTTGGTCAAGATTACTGCTCCAAATAACAAAAGCTTTTCTATTGTTGTAAGTACGTCGTAGAAGAAGTCAAGACGAACATTTTCATAATATGCAAATCCATTGACAATTTAATATGCGTAGTTCCAGTCAAAACATGTCGATAGCAAGATATGAGGGGGTAAAGAGCGAGAGGGGGGAAGAGAGCGAGAGAGAGAGAGAGAGGAAGAGAGAAATGTGAGGTTTGACGGCGGTGGGAAAGGGGGCTGGGAGGGGTGGGGGGGACCGTTGCCCGCGAATAATTCATTCATCAGAGTGGGTTTGCCCGCGAAACACATACATTTGATCAGGAGACCAGAAGTGTCATAGAGCGTCCGTGCAAACTGAACATGAGAAATAATGTACATTGTACAGAAGGATAAGAGAAATATACTATGGTTCAATGATGATGATGTTTGTTGTTGCATTATTGTAATTGTCTGCTATTCGAGACGATGAATGCCCATCTGGGCCCGGGGAAGAATAGGCCCAGAGTGACTCTGCTAGTCGTAAGAGGCGACGTAAGGAGACCCTCCCCCCCCCACCCCCCACTGTCCCACTGAATATTTCTCCTCCCACTTGGCCCTGCCCACCCTTGCTGGACTCCCGTATGACGACCCACGCGACGTACAATGGATGTGATTCGGATGTGGCTTTATTCTTCATCATCTTCCTCATCTTCATTATCACCCGCTCATCGTCTCGAATAGCCATTGTTGCACAAATATGAGACGTTAAGCGGAAGCCCCATTAATCAATCAATCGAGACGATGAAGGGTGATGCCGCCGGAGGCAAAGAACGTTTGAGGTTTTAGGTTTTATCTCGGGGGAGGAGTGGGGGGGTGGGGGGGGGGTTGAAGGTTGGGGGGCTGGAATTTATTTTATGTACATTGAAAAGGTTGTTCATACCCTGGATTTAGTTTTGTTTTGTCATTAAAAACTTTTCACATGTTGTAATCGTTGTGATTGTCATCTCTTTCCTTATTCAACATTTTATAAGTAATTAATTAAGAAAATAATAATACTAACGATAACAGTTTTTTAACTTTGTAAATTAACTTTTTATCTGATATAAAAACAAATTCTGGGTGTCAGTCCCATTTTAAATATCTCGAAGACGTTGTCAAGATAAAGATACAAACAAGTTAATTTTTATTGTCTTCCTTTTACCCTTAATACAATCGATGCTTGTGTTGCGACACAAGGAAACCGCGCTTCGCAACTACTTGGCGGAAACGATGCGCCCAATTCCTATTATCGATAGTGCTGTCTTCCTGAGAACATAGAGAGATTGTCTTCTGAACGTGTGGACTGTGGACAAACCTAGTCCATTGTCAGTTCCTTTGAGGGAAACGGTATTCGCAAAGTGGGGCGGAAAGCTCTATAGATAAATGAAACCTCACCACCCCCCTCCCCCCCCCCCCACCCCTAGCCACTACAAGACTGCCGCACAAGCTCAAACGCATTTACGTCATTCAATCTCTCCAGGGTGTTATTTTTTTGGACCCTGGGCTCCCCTTAATGGTATTTAGGTACAATTAATATTTCTATTAATATATCTATTAATATTTCTAATATTATGACGGGCTGCTAAACATTTATCCAGAACTAACTCCGTGGAAGCCACTCTCCTGATGGTTGATCGCCATGGAGAAAAGTTAGTCTTGGACTAAATATTTAGCGGTCCGTCATAATGCCGCCCCATTTCTAGCTTTTTGTTTCTCTAACCGAAAAACGACAATTCCTTCGTGGCTGTATGACGTTAAACAGATCATTATTCATTCGCCGTCGCTTCCTCACAGATGTCATTATTCTGCCTCATATACAACCACTCCATCTCCACCCGACCACTCCCAAAATGTTCTCAAACGTGCATCATTGTTTTTACAACCAGCAAATTTATTTTCACTTTAAGCCCTCTCTAACTGTCTAACTAGGATTGTCGCTTCTTTCTTATCTTATCTTTTCTTTGTCTTCATTTATCGAGTAGCGTTAGACGACCTCCTACCTCTGTTGGCATCAGCGTCATTACAAATCTTGTCTGGTAGAAATCTGATATTCACAGTTTGAAATTACATTTTCCTTGCTTCCTCAATCTAGCATTTCGAAGTCTTCAGTTGAGTGTTCATGTTACTCGTACATTATTAGTCGCAACTTGATTGTTGTTTTGTTATGAAGCTACTGTCATCGGATATCTACAAAGCCATACTCACAGCTGCAAGCAACTCGCAACCTACGTCGAATATCTAAAATAATAGAATTAATTGAAAAAACATTTGTTCTTAGGCAATAATGAATTCTTTCTTTCCTCAAATGATATTGATTCCAATGAATGATTTTAACAAGAATTGATTAGAACAATGCACGTGGGTGTCACGGCTAGAGCTAGCTTATAAGATAGAGATAAAGTTGTTTTTGAACAGAACATTGACTCATCGTAAAACAGTAAACAATAATTAATATAACTGAAACGCTTCTTAGAAGTCAATACCCGCGTGTGACGTTGTAACACTAAACTAAACAGTACACACCTCTTCTGAAAACGCAATTGTTTTTATAGAACTCTTCTGCTGACGGAGAAATATACTTCAGTAGGTATGATGCGCCCATTGCCTTTCAAACATTGATGGCCGTTTATACTAATGTTTAAGATTTAGGGTAAAACTAGAGGAAAACAACATGCGTTCACATACGGTGCCTGCCTGCTAGGTTTTAGAGTGGGTGTTAGAAGAAAGTTGACTAATATTCAACTTCTGAGCTCACTTTTTATAAACCCGGCCAATGAGCGATCCTAGAGAAAATGTCCAGTAAGTAAACATAAATTGTGACTCACATTGTCGACGACATGAGGAGTGATGACGTATTTCACGTTGAAGACCCTTCCAGAGCTTGGAGACAATCAGAGAGTAGGCCAAGGTCATTATGACCAGGGGAACCAGCAGCAACATAACATCGAGGAAGATGTTATAGACGCGCTCGCTCGATGGTGAAGGCCATTCCTCCCGGCACTTGTGCTTCCCTGTGAACACACAATACACCTCATTGATAGGCACAATTCTAATCACGACGATCTCAAGGCGGTCGGACGTGGATGGACTGATCGGATGAAAATTGGATGGAAATCTCTCGTGTGTACAGTCTTGAGGCGATCGTACGACGATCCGTTCCAATCTCTGCCTAGTCAGTATTCTTAGCTGCGTACACACGGCGGATTTTGGCCTCACGACGGTCGTACGACCGCCTTGAGATCGTCGTAAGGCCAAAATCCGCCGTGGGTACGCAGCTTAAGGGGTGTACCAAAGATCCTGAGCTGCTATAAAGCTGCGTACACACGGCGGATTTTGGCCTTACGACGATCTCAAGGCGGTCGTACGACCGTCGTGAGGCCAAAATCCGCCGTGTGTACGCAGCTAAGAATACTGACTAGGCAGAGATTGGAACGGATCGTCGTACGATCGCCTCAAGACTGTACACACGAGAGATTTCCATCCAATTTTCATCCGATCAGTCCATCCGTCCGACCACCTTGAGATCGTCGTGAGGCCAAAATCCGCCGTGTGTACGCAGCTTTATAGTCTCTAGCCAACCAGATCTGGTGACTAGATTTTTTGCAAATATGTCAGATTTTCAGCCCTTTTCTTTGCACAGAACACCGTTTTATGAGAGAAAAAATAAGAGGGTTGTTCCCCAAATACGCTCATATACCGTACCTGTTATGTTCGTGCATTGTAAGGAACTACTTTCACAGATCATTGTAATCAATAATAATTGATTAATCCTTTTTCTAATTTTATTTATGTTCTCATGTACCTATAGTATTATTTTAGATTGTATTTATTTATTTTATTTCTATCGTATTCAGTAATAAAACTGGTTAACAAGGCGGACAAAACTTAAACAAAACTAAACAATTTACTATGGAACAACAAGAAACACTGAACAAAACAAAATAGCAAAAACTAATACAACAAAACAATTAAACTGCTGGATAAGAAAAGAACACGAAATAGAAAAAATGAGCCTTTATAGACCTAATATTTATTACAGCGTGTGTTCTCAATCCACAATATGTAAAATGTTATGATTATGACGCAAACCCCATCTAAATGAGATAAATCCTCCACAAATAGCCGCCACATGCATTCATCATTAAACTCCGTGTTTAACAAGTAGTCACTAAACCTCCGTACAATGTTTACTGTACTCATTTTAGCGCCAATTAAAATCAAAGGCTGAAAGGGTGGTAGGTTAAATTGCTTAATGGGATGGAAATATACTTGATGGAAGTGAAATCTGATTGCTTGAAATGTGTTTTTATTAAAGGTAATTGGACTAATCTGTTTAAATATTAATTACCATTAAAAACTCGTACACGGTGTTCATTAGCGAATCGTATTGTATGTTGCGTTGGAAAACATGTTTCATTTTAAATTGTGTACAATCGTCGAAGAATGGAGTTTGAAATGAAAACTAAATGATGGATATGATGGATGGGTGGAATGGAAAACAAAACAAATCTTTGACAATTATGGATAAATATAAAAAAACTCATTAAATATAATAAATACTAAGCCCGCGTTTTATTTAGAAGTTATTAATTTAAAGTAGAAGATGAGGATAATAACTGATAATGTATACGAAAGGGACGAACTCAACTGTGCTTGTTTGCATTGAATGTGTGAAAGAACAATTTATTTAAATTACAAACAGTACACAACATTACATACTGTATATAAAATTCCATAAATTGTTGGCTTACAACATTTTAACATGCAAAAGTATACAAAACATAATGGTTAGACTGTGAATACAACAGATATGTAAACATTGAGGAAGCAAGTTGAAAAAAACTCTTCGGTTGCATTCAATGGTTTTGAGCCCTAAAGTAGTCAATAGGGGCTAGGATCTGCAGGCAACATATGTGAGCTATGTTCAGCTTACAACACAATCAAACGCGCAGTACAGTATTCGTTGTATTTTAGAGACCTGTCTAGTGTCTGGTGTCCAAACTGCTACGAATGTTAGCTCACGATAATTAGGGGACTCTATATCTCACGTGACTACAGAATTTAACGGAAAAGTTAAGCTTCACGTTTTGATCAGAAATACAAAAAAAATCACGGAGAGGGAAATTGAAAAAATACATCTCGAGCGGGCGAATCACAACGCAGATTCCCAGAGGGAACATCTGTCAATTACGAGATTTCATATCTCGGAACATGAAGACACCCTTCACGTTGGAATGTTCGCAAACACTCACTCACTCACTCACTCACTCACTCACTCACTCACTCACTCACTCACTCACTCACTTACTCGTGCAGTGTGCAGTGTGCAGTGTGCAGTGTGCAGTGTGCAGTGTGCAGTGTGCAGTGTGCAGTGTGCAGTGTGCAGTGTGCAGTGTGCAGTGTGCAGTGTGCAGTGTGCAGTGTGCAGTGTGCAGTGTGCAGTGTGCAGTGTGCAATGTGCAGTGTGCAGTGTACAACCTATAACGGGGATTCCAACCAAAAGTAAATTGAATTATGTTTCCAAAAGAACCGCATGGAAACGTCTGTGGTCTACACAGTACACATGCGGCTACTGGAACTATGAAATCCAATCCATGAACGCACTAGGATCCCAACGTGGTTACAAATTAAACCATCACGTACATATTTCAACGAAACCTGCCCAGAGTGTAATGGAAGTTCATCATATTATGACGTTTATATAATCCACAATCCAGAATATTAAAAACAAAAACACACTGTCATAATTGAATTGTGTATGAGATCCAACACCAAATAAATAAACACAACGCAAACAGTCGGATGGTTTGGGTTTTCATCTCCTATTCCAATTTATTATTAATAAACGCAACGTACGGCTTAATATATATGTTTCACCTGCATTCATAGTGAAAACACATAAAAAGGGTATTATAGAGGCAGGTAGAAGGCGTTGAGATTTCCAAGTATGAAGTAGTGAAATAGAAAAAGTAGGATGAAGAAAAATGAAGGCCAGGTAAAATAAAAAATAAAGAAATGATAAAAGCTATGCTCTAGCTATAAAGCTCTCTATGCAAGGATAGGACTGATCGCCACGAAGAGGGATCCACTTCGACCGGAGTCCCCGATCCAAGCACTGATATTTGTATAGAAATCCCTTATCCTGTCATTGGACATTACTCCTCAAACCTTCCAGATCGCAATTGCATGTTGTGCATATTTCCACGTATTGTTTTGCATATTTGCGTTCTGTTGCACGTTGTTGTAGTCGAACATTTCATTGCACGTTTCACATTTTTTGTTGCATACCTATATCCTATCTCTGACCATGAATAGCTAAGCATAAACGTGAACAATTAACCACAATTGCCGGGATCGGGATCGCAATTGTACTTTTTCCCATTAACAATCATTACGACATTACGATTTATTTGTGAACAGCGCCATAAGGACCACGTGTCAACACTTTCTTAATTTCCGGATTGCGATCCCGATCCCGACATCCCGACAATTGTTCGGTAGGGCTTTTGATAATCTTTAGTAGACGCGGTCCCCATTGGGTTGCGCGGTCCATCGGTTGGTATACACTGCCAGGCCGCGCGTGCAACCCATACCACCCATGCCATGCCCCCAGTGTAATGACGAGTCATCGTCCCCAATAACATCACGTCTAGAGATACGTTATTTTAGCGTTAAAGGTGTAAGATGCTAAATTGGTCATTTATTTATTGGTTTTATTTTAGAAAACGCTACAAAATACTAATTTTACAAAAAATAATGTGTTCCCATTTCGATCGAGATTTAGTAAAGAAAGTTACAACTGAATTAATTTGAACTATAGTGGACCCAAGATTACTTTACACCTGCTTTCGTCACATCCGGGGCAGTCGTAGCCAACCGGCGAACCGCCCGAGACACACCAGCGCCAATACCGATCGCTGATTGGCTACGAACCAGTCGCCTGTGACGAAAGCATGGTAAGGAAGTCTTGCGACAACTATAGTAGTCTACTTGCACATAATGTTTCATTAGAAGTGCAAGAAACTCCCTGATATACAAGGTTTTGACGGAAAGAAGAATATAAATGCTACAAAATGCTTAATTCAAAATAATAATGCTCTGAACATGTTTGCTAAAAAGACGTATCTCTAATCATGTCGCACTGTCGCCATTCCTGGAGCCGAGTGATACGCAGAACTTTTTAGCTGTCAAGGACGGGCGTGGTTGCATTCTAGACTAAATAATATTGTGTTTACTAATACAGCTAATGAAACAGAAGCTCAACGATACGGAGACAGTTCGGCCAGCGCGTACGTCCCTTGCCCCGCAGACCGGCCGAGTCCCTTAGTCCCCTGACGAAGGCACCCAGAGCGGTCTCGAAACGCGTCAACATTATTTTGGGTGAGTGTGACCGACGTGGGGGAATAACCCTTATTGTGTTTAATTTTATTAACATAATGTATATTATTGATGTGTTTTTGATTAAGACCGTGTATAGAAACAAATTAATAAGAGTAATATACAATTATCGTTATTGATGTTTCGTTGGAATTTCTCCCTACTTTTTCAAAATAATATTTTGAATAACAATACAAATTGAAAAAAAGTTGGCAAATAAACGGAAAAAACGAATATCAGGCATGAAAATTTAAGATATTTGGAGCTGCTTATTCTTCCAGACTGGCTTTCTTGTAAAAGAATTAAGATACACAAATCATTGTTAATGTTGTAGAGCGTTACAAGTTTGTATCGTTTTTCACAATGTTGTTAAACTATGTCTAGTGCGTTGTTCGAGCCCTGAACTTCTACAACCATGTTGTTGGGAAAAATATATAACATTTCAATTTATTTCAGCATTGTTTTAATGCCTTCCTTCAAAGCAGAATCTTTTGTATGGTTTTCAATAAAGCTCAGACAAAATTAAAACCACACGCATATCGAATTCCAATTCAAATATTATAAGCAAATCAGGATTTTATGAAAACCTTCACATAAAATTCAATTAATAGTAGGATCATATTTTCTTCAAATTTTATTTTCAAAAATATTTTTTCAAATTAATATTTGATCTTTGAAGACCTTTGAGTAAGTCTCGTTTCGACATGCTATTGCATTTTTTTTTTTTTACATCAGGCGTCGAAAATTAATTACAGGCCTTTCCTTTCTATGAGTCTTTTCCAGAAACAACAAAGGATTTTTCATCTGGATTTTCATCCAGAAAAAGAGAAATATTTTGAGGTGAAAGGGACAAATTCGTGAACATAAAATCTATTTTCTTATATAGGATATACACAAACAAGAACTCCCATACAATTACAATGATGTATGAGATTGAGACAGTTTCAAAAGACAAGAAAACATAACATCTTTATCAATTATACGTTGCAATACCTGACAGGTGACAGCAAAATGTATAATAATTTAGGCTGCAAAAGACAGACAATATTGTAATACGTGAGGTGCCGCTCTTCAGTGGATTAACTATCTAACGATGTGTAATACTGATTAGGTATTTGTTTGTTTATCAACGCACTTAAAGACCCACTAAACCTAAACATACATGTCGAGTCATTAGACGCTGACGCTTTGGCATAAGTCAACTGAAAAAGTCCCACCGCTCTACGAGGCTTCATTCTGCTCACAGCGCAGGTTTCGTTCCGTCTGTGACGTCAACCAGTGCAGGTTCGATTATGCGGCTCAAATCCCCATTCAAATTGCACCCGAGAAACCACGTCTTGTACGTCTTGTAACTTACTCAATTTTATTCCGATTTTCGAATGAATCACATTGACGTAATCTGCGAAGAATTTTGATTTTCGTCAGTGGGTTTTGTTGTCGATTCTAATAAATGCGAAGTTTTTGTGATAATGGAAACAATGCCTTGTAATCGTCCGCCCGCTAACAGCATGCGCGATAGTGTGAGTACAAGGCTTCATACGACCGAATTATTCTAAAACGACGGTTAAATTTGGTACCAATTTCTGTATCAAATTGTCAGCTTTCATTAGATTGAACAGATTTTAGCTGTACCCACAAACAATTTACTTACGACGTGTTATTTGAAATAGTGTGAAACATTGAATCGTTCTCAAAATAAAATACAACTGTCTTAGAAAAAATACGTCACAAACGTGTCATATATGTGTAGCCTACATATACGTGTACATTACGTATGTAGCTCGTGCGGACCAGAGTTCGTCTTTGTCGGACATTTAGATGTATTACACATATTCGTGTAAAGCCAACGGCTTAGCCGCGGTCGCTTAGCCGGTTTCCATACGAACACCGAAGTTAAGCAACCTCGAGCTAGATCAGGAGGTGGACGGGTGACCACTCTCCTCTGAAACACTAGTTACCGTTGCTTAGAGCGGATTGGAGGGTTCGAAAGCTTGTGTAACAGCTTCGTTCTTCTCGTCAACTGCTCGGCAGTCCAGGTTAGTGGAGGAACCTATATGACTTGTCAAAGTTACACCGTCCTTTCGGATGGGACGTAAAGCCGATGGTCCCCTTGGTACTTTTCGACAGGAGTAGGCTACATGCCGGTACCAGGCTTCTCCTCCTCCCTTCCTCAGTATCATTCACCAATCATCACTCATCAGGCTAAAGAGGGCATTGTGCCCAACACTGGCCTGGCCTTCCTTACAATAAAGTAAAGTAAGTATTTGTGTAAAACTGTGGGGTTAAAACATAAACCAGATGGCCTGTTACTGTCATGGGACACCTAGCAGTGCCGCGAAACTCACTGAGGAGAAACACTGGTCTCTAGTTTCAACCTCCAGTAGTCGACGTTCTCATGGGACGGAAAAGTGTCTTATATCATTTACTCGCAACTTAACGCCCAGGAAAGGTTGCGCGTGTGTCAAAGATCGATTATTTCCATTTCCGTAAATCGAAATTTGTCTGCGATACGATTCGATACATCGATGTCGAACGGTTTCCCTACTATTTATTTACATGTGAATTATTGATTGCAACAATATGTATTATCTGTCCGTAGAAAAATCCACTGAATGATATAAAATACCAATTACTGAATTCAAAGGAGGAGGAGTCACGAAGTGCGTTTAAATGGGGTAGCTTCCCACGTGAAATTGCAAACAGCTTCTGATTGGAGGAATCGTTGGTGACTTTATTAATTCTGGCTTCTGATTGGTTACTACTTTGATCAAAAGAAGTATATTAAATAATTAATTGTGATTACGTCTTAATGGTATCTGTGTTAAATATTGTTGTTAATACTACATATACGTAGATAATATTATAATTAGCTCATGTGTATAAAATAACTGAGTTTGTTAAAAACGTGGATTTTTTAAAACGCGATTTTGTATTACGTAATGAAGGGTGGTGTTCGCCTAACTTCGTCAACGCTTGACTTACCCGACGCCGCGCTCCAATCTTCATTCGACCGCAGGTGTTCTTAGCGGCTGGACGGAGTTGCCATTTGCTGCGCACGTCATCTTTTTATTTGATCATTTCCATCCTCAGGGATTCTTACCGGTAAGAAGCAACAGCTATCTACTTGTATGTTGATTGTTATTACAGGTGTGTAGTGTTTGCATGATTGTATTAAAAACTGTCATGTTGTAAATGCTTCTGGTAAAACAAACGGGAAGGAATGACGTCCAGCATATGTTCTCAAAAACACATTGAAAGACTATCGATGTGTTTGATATTTGCATTACAGTGGTGCCCAACGAAAACAAAGAATTGCAATCTTTTGTATAGTCCCGATAAAAATTTGCGATTTTTTAGTTTCAATATTTCGCGGCGAAATAAGAACGGGCCAAAGCTAACTATAGCCATGAAACGAAAGTCAAAAAGCTAAAAAGCCAAGCAAAGAAGAATGCAGTTGAATATAATATTAACTTAATACCGTCCTATAACTATCTCTAAGCATACCAATAAAAATATTGGAATGCCTTATACACAGAGTTAAGAGTCTTATATACAGAGTTAAGTTAGAGTTTCGTTCGGCCTGGGCCAATTTTGCCTAGTTTCGAATTCGGTGCGATTAACACTTCACATTTGTTATCGTGCGAGTACGTTTGGTTTCTGAAGAATTTATGTCACATGAGGTCACTAGTAACTTCTTAGATCATATTCTTTATGATCATTGATCATTTTAGCTCCATCCGGTGTTGTAGCCACCAGGAAGAATTGTGTTACGCAACGGGCTAGAAGATGAAACAAAACTATGGTAAACATAAGTATTTCTTAGACGCGATAACGGAAAGGCTTTGCTGACTCGTTTCTTCATTAAAAAATACAGACATTTGCTCATTAAGTATATTTTTATCTCATCTTATGTATCAGTTTGCAATAATGTATGTAGTGCCACATCCAACAATGAATGTATAGTCAACTGACTAGTGGTGAGTTAAACCAACAATACTTTGTTGCGGACTTATTGATAACAATGAATGTATAGCCAACTGACTAGTGGTGAGTTAAACCAACAATACTTTGTTGCGGACTTACTGATAATCTTTAAAATCTTTCGTCTTTCGAAGTTTTTTTATTTTCACATATATCTCAATACCCAAACACGCGTCTCTTGTTATTCAAGATTGCTCTTCGGGAATGTATAAAAGAAATCTTTCATTACAAGGAATGTGAAATCGGAGGGCTATTTCCGATTATGAAATGTCAAGACGGTAAAAAAACTCGATAAAACACGACGTTTCATATATTTGTACGACGGAGGCTGTCACTGAAACGTTGGGTTTTATTCAGAAAGATTTTAAAGATTTAATATTATACATCGGAAATTCGCTTTAATATTTTAAATAATTAAAACTGTTTAATGAGTTTTGAAATATATACATGTATAATAATATGACTTTTGTAACTAAAATAGTGCATAATATGATTAATATCCAACAGAGGTCATTGTAAATAACGGTATCTACTCAACAACATCGTTTCTTCTCAAAACACGTGCGCATTCAGTTTCAACACTGATCTAATCGAGACAAATCCCGAGAATTTGTATACCAGTCAATAGACTGTCAAATTCTGAGTAAATGTAACATAAAATAATCAGCCAAGATCTTGCGTGGGAAATTGCTCGTCGTCGGGAGAAAGCGGTGTCAGGTTCCAGGAGTTTGAAATTAGATGGGATCAGTAATATTGGCACTGGATGATAATCCTCATAAAGAAAACATAAGTTCTGTCTTTATATAGGTCCTACTCGGAAAATATCCTTTTAAAAAGTCCAAGTAGGGACACACATGTTTGTTTATAATAAACTCCTTGAAAACTTCATGTGTGTCTTAAGTATTGACCTCGTTTCAATGCCAGTCGTAAAACGTTCTGAAGTTAAGTTGTCACTATTTGACTAAAACATTGTCTGTCAAACTTGTCATTTAAAATAATGTCTTTAATTTTATAAATTAAAGCTTAAAATACATTATCCATTACAAATGCCTAATACTAATATATATCATAAACTTAATTTTTGAATGTTGATGATCTAATTAATATCTCCGAGTTTTCGTCTGGATGTTGGTGACGCTATAGTCCAGACCACCCAAACCTACGTCAAGAAGTTCATTGGTTTGGACAGTACTTCTAACATGCTCTGGACGTTAGCTCGGGGGTAGTTTGCAATATAAAACCATCCAAAATTAACGGTATTTGTACAGATGAGGATTTTTAAAGTAGATTACAACATAGAAATATGCTTTAAGTGTAATCTTGCGTAAAACTAGTTTCCATCATTAAACGGTACTTACGGTGAAATGAAAATACACAATTATATTCGACCCGCTACCTTTGCCGTGTGCCAGGCGGAAATAAATAAACCGATGGTGCTATAACAGCAGGTTCCAATATCAGTTAGAACACGGTTCACTTTGATCATACTTTAGAAACAGTTCATCGTTCGATATAGTTGCCCCAACGAAAGTATTCTGATGCTTACGACACAGCCGAGTCCAAGGTGACAACTTAATTATCTACTTCGCTAGTTCCTACCATCTAATCTAGACAGGTCCATTGGGGATAATTTAAGACCTACCGTTGGTTACCTGTAACGGTGGGTGTGGCCAAACCGCCTGAGCACTCGACGAAGCCTAAACGTGCATTTACGAATGTGTGAAAGGACGCCAGGCATCTGCTGATTTTTTTTCAATTGGCGCGGTTGAAAGGGGCTAGTAGACAATGACCTGAGATCGGTATGCGAATACTTTCGTTGGGACTAGTATACCAATATATAGCATTAAAATTAGGAATGTCAACGATAATCGCATATCGATAAATATCGATAATAGCGTATATCGATATTATCGCGATATGGCTAGCCATATCGCGATAATCGTACGATGTTTAGTTATGTGCGATACCCCGATAATCGCGGCGACTTGTTTTCATATTTGAATTTGGCGCCTGCTCAACGTTAGCCGAGCGACCACCGACCAGCCGCCGAGTGCCCTCCTTCGATGTAGCCGCAGGAAAACTATTCGCCACTCTCCTCCCCCCCCCCCCCCCATATGACGCAATGTTAAAAAGTAGTATTAGTGCTTATTTCATAATATCGGGGCGATATATCGCGATAAAAAATGAAAATGCAATATCGAGACATATTTTTTTTTGCGCCGATATTATCGCGATGTATTGCGATAATTTTTTACTGTTGTTGCGATTATCGATATGGAATTTCATATCTATTGACATTCCTAATTAAAATATATATCACATTCACTAAATTAGCTACCCCGTAATCCTCCCTCCCCACTCACCCCCCCCCCCCCCCCCTCCCACCCCCCCCCCCCCCCGGTGGTGATTTCTCACCGGCCACGCAATTATTTCAAGAACTAGAAATATATCGGTTGTCGAACACAATCATACCGACTGTCTTCACATACCGATGACAGGACAGCAGCTGTCAGACAGCTAAAGACTGTCCTCTCATACCGATGACAGGACAGCAGCTGTCAGACAGCTAAACACTGTCCTCACATACCGATGACAGGACAGCAACTGTCAGACAGCTAAACACTGTCCTCACATACCGATGACAGGACAGCAGCTGTCAGACAGCTAAACACTGTCCTCACATACCGATGACAGGACAGCAGCTGTCAGACAGCTAAACAGTGGACCAAGCGATTCGCACGGGTCGTCAGCTCACATTTGCGTCTCGGCGTATTTGCGAACCACCTGTAGACACTCTTCACCTCCCACTTGTTGTTTTCTTTGGCTTCTTCGATATTTGTTACGCGGTAATACACACAACAATTCCATACACGTATGCTTGAAACAGCGTAGTGACCAGTGATAGTGGCGTATACAGGAGGGAGTGAGATAGCTACAGGCCTACAGAGCCCCCCCCCCCCCCCCCTCAGCCGGCCTCGGTGACCCGTGCATTGGAGCCGCAGCTCATAAGCGTACGGCACCAACAGACGTGGGTTTGAATCCCGCTTTAGTAACTGTGTTTCATTTTCATCTATCACAATCATCGTCTCGAATAGCAAGATTGCACACGTAGCGAATCCAGCGCCATAAAAGTGCCAAACGCAATCAAAATCCCTGAAAGAACCATCATTGTATTGCCCCATCCCCCATACAAGCTTAGTTTGGTTAGTTCATTGTTTGTTGTTTTACAATGTTGCCTACTCCGCTGGGTCATATGACGTCGGCCCTTTGTCGCCACGTTGCCACACATTCATGATCACAATTTTTCAACGTCCAGTAATTTAAATGTGTGGAGATAATGTTTGGCTTTGACGGCGGGTTTCGAGGAGAAAGGAAATACGAGACAATTGAGGGAGCGTAGATGAAGGATTGGGGGAACGCAAGCCCCCCCCCCCCCCCCCCTCCTAACCACTTCCTACTACTGAGGTCATTTTGCCAAGTTAGCGGCATGTACTACTAAGCTTTTAGTTTCGCTAAAATAGTTTACATTCGCAGACATATCAATCAAGGGTATAGTGTACCCAAGATTACTTTACACCTGCTTTCGTCACATCCGGGGCAGTCGTAGCCAACCGGCGAACCGCCCGAGACACACCAGCGCCAATACCGATCGCTGATTGGCTACGAACCAGTCGCCTGTGACGAAAGCATATTGTGTAAGGTAGTCTTACCTCTTTGGCTACTTCGCAAGTCCCTGGTTGAGCTAACCGTTAGCCTAACGCTTAGCCCTTGCGTATTTTGAACTATAAATAACAGGTTGTTTGGAAGTTCTAGACTAAGGGTCAAATGCATAGTCGTTCTTTACGTGCTCCTCAACTCAGCCTTTCTTCAGACTTGCCAACCACCAATCACAGAGCAGTCCACATGGTAATGCTGCTCTGTGGTTGGTGGTTGGGCGAGTCTGAGGAAAGGCTGAGTTGAGGAGCGACTATGCATTTGACTAAGGTCCAGTCTTACAATGTTCCAATAAATACTTGTTCGTCGAATAGCTTGTTTTCTCCATGGTAACGACCAATCAAAACCCTTGAAATCCCACAAATATATTTGCTATGAATAACTTTCTTATTAGGAGATTGTAAGACCGGCCCTAAGACTTGTAATAATCATGTGCTAACGGTTGAGCACATTTAGTGAAGCCAATAATATAAAATTAAAATTTTTAATTGTTTATTTAAATTATGAAGTTCGGGCAGAATTTTAATTTCAGTAGGCGGAGATACCAGACGGCCAATTTTAATAATCGAATTTGTCAAATTTTGCCTAAACAAAATCATAATTTGGCATTCTGTTTTTAATAATATCTGTAAGTCTTGATAATATCTAGCGCCCTCATCATTCCAAGATGTGGATTTTGAGTAATTTTAATGATACAAACAAACACCCCTAAATTCTCACGGTTTTTAATCTATTTGCGTTGGACAACTTTGAACATTTTATAATCGATAAATCCAGGGATGTTTTCTATAATGTCACCTCTATCATGCCAATGCGCATCCCTAAAAGTCACGTGTTAACAATAACGATTATTCGATTCAAATGTCACATCCTAAATCTCCACCGAAGGCGTTTTCAATTAAGTCTTCTGCGAAACATATCGAATTAATTCCTATTTCTCTCTGCGCAAACCACGCGAATTGGCGTCGGGTGACTACCGCTGTGAAACATGACACAACAAAGATGTCTGGGTCTGATCTACCCACATTCAGAGTTCACAGACAAGGTAGGCGTCTCATTTCATTGATTACTAGTTCTCCGTCTACTAGTACTAGCCCCAGCGTACCAACCTCAGATCTTTATAATTCATAGTTCCCACGTGACGTCACAGCGGCCATGATTGCGACACAATTGAGGAGGACCAATCCTAGATCATTAGCAAAAACTATTCAAATCTAATAAATAAGCCTAATTAAGAATTTAAGAAGTAAACATAATTAATACAACAACAAAAATTACCACACATACAAATTTTAGTTAAAAGCAGGCCGGATTTTGAAGAATGAAGAGTTTATGTGTTCTTCCACAACCGCCTTCAATTGTTTCTCCATGGCAACATCAAAGTTCGATCACAAATGTAGCCGCCACGCGCAAAGATGTGACGACGAGCAACCTAATATTGTCTCTTCCATGCGCGCTCATTCCACGAGAACCACACATTACTGGCGTTCTTTTACACATTCGGAGATAACTAAACACAATCTTCCGCTGAGAAGAGTGCACAAGCCTAATTGGCTACGCCCACTGTTTAAGGTATCCAACGGAATGTCGTAAATGATTCCTAATTGACCTGTTCCTGTTTCAATTAGATGGTAGGAACAAGAGAATGAGTAATTTAGTCGGTACCATTGGACTAGGCTACGTCGAAAGCATTGCGTCACATGGGCGTTGCGTGGGGGGGGGGGGGTGGTTGTGAGGGGGGCAAGGGGGTGCACTTACCTCCTCACCACCACCCCCCCCCGAGTGTACGGCCCGCCCTAATCCTCCAACTCCTCCTTATTTTGGACTCCCTTATGACGACCCCGGCGATGCTAATGGATCTGATTTCGACGGCGTCACGTGACCCAGCTATCGAATACGTTGCAAAACACACCAAATACTAACTATAATAGTTTCAAATATAATGGTCTTTAGTCTTTACTATAAATTATTATTTATTCTTCCCAAAATAACAACTGTAACATAAAGTCACTTTTAAACAATTTTTAGCTCTTACGAAACCATATCTGACTTATAAATCCCCCTTTGAATATTACGAGACGACTCTGGAAACCCTAAAATTCGTGGACCTCTTCAGTAGAATTTCCAATCCATCAAATTACTCGATTCCATATTTCTGGCAGTAATAAAAATAAATAAATTCACATTTAGAGTTTATCCACTCAGTAACGAAACTGATTTGCAGTGGGGGACTTTAATTTAAAGCGTCTAAACCAGCCCTGTAGGCTCCGAACACCATCGACGAGTGAGCGATAACCAATCAAAGATAGATATAAATAATATGTCGTTTGTGTTTCCAGACTTCAGCATGGATAATCCGACTCAACAGGCGCCGGCGTCGGTGAACCATGGGCACGCTCCGCCGTCCCCCCCACCCCCGCCCCCGCAGCAAGCGCCCCCCGTGCGAGGGCCGACTTACACCCCCCACACTCATATTCGCAAGGACTGGGTTAAGATGAAGACGGAGGGGAAAGGGCGCTGACAGCTGACTCAACCACAGTCACAATCATAATCTCGCCAAGGAACATGTCTGTAGGCCTTTTCTTATTATACGTGTATTTCTTTTGTTTTTACTCCACAAGGCCATTCATGTCTGTGATGATTACTGACTCTACATTATACAAACTTTTTTGATGTAAATTTGTTATATGATTTTATTTTTTTTATTCGAACCACACCATTATCATTTCTCTCCTCACACATATTAATCTATAAACTATTTAAAAACAAAAGCTTGTGCTACAGCTGGTATCGTTGTAACCAGTTACTGTTAGATACATCTTACCTTGCGTTTTACAAAAGAGATGAGTACCAAATCCGTTTAGATAATATTTTTACCAACTTATTACCACTATCTTATCAGTTGCTGTCATGAAGTAACGCACCCAATCAAAAACAGTAGAAAGCGTCTCAACTCTCAAACAATCGACAAACAAACTTAAAGAAAAAGGAATATATTAGCAAAAAATATAATTATATAATAATTAATTCAACTCATATTATATTTACTTTACCATCTTCATTTATTCCGCTAATTTCTTGTGCGTATACTCGTTTTGTCTTCAATGAATTCCTTATTAATTTTAATTGCATGGCTGAATTCGCCTTCACTCAACAAAGCACGTACTCAAAAGCAGGTAAGTACTCTACAGCAGCTAAGTACTCTAAAACAGGTAATTACTGTACAGCAGGTAAGTGGATAATTTTCTAGTTTTAATTTTTGCACATGTAGTTCTCACGATTTGTGAATGGTGACAAACCATCACTACCTCTGACATGAATGTTATACCTACTACTGACTCTCAAGACTAACTTCTGTCAGTAGGTATTGATCAACGTAAACACAAAATGTATTGTAATTCATATTGATTTGTAATATGTGGCCACTGAACAAATTGAATTGAATTGAATTGAATAAAATAAAATAAAAAAATGCCAATAAATTGCACAAAATATAGAGGCACTCGACACGGAAGGAGGTGTTCATATTATTCAAATTGAAGTGTATTTAATAGTGCCATTTAACTTAAAGAGCGAAGGATACCTCTACGTCTAAAACCGCAGTAAATTTTCATTTTTTAACTATATCTCAAGATTGAAACACAAAATCGAAGATCTGAGAAATCATAGCGCTGTGGTTTGGTAAGCCCTACAGACTGAATGATAAATTGTATCCAACATAATAATCAGTATGACTGTGATACTTCTTGAGATATAATTTAAAAATGAAAATTTTCTGAGGCTTTTGACGTAGAAGTATTCTTAAACTCAAATTGTTTCGTTTGTTTTCAAACCCCCAGGGCTCTACCTCGGACATAGTTTAGATTCGTTTGCTTGTATTGATTGTGTTATGTGTGTTTTAGTTTTGGAGGCGGATAGTGATTACCAAACCAGCCGTCACTTATTGCATTGTTGTTCATTTGTCTTAAGCAGAACACATGTTTTTTCCTGTTTACTGTTATGACGCGTTTCCGCTCTATCTATTGCTTGTTTTAAAACAGTTCCACACATGCTTAATGAACGAACTTATACATAGCTAGAGACACTTTACTGAATGTACTTCTATTATCGATTCACTTTTTCAGTAGCTTTGCAATGACTCGACATTACACTAATATTACTCTTGTTGACAAAACAAAATCAAAGTAATTAACCAATTCTTAAATCTCCCGCGATATATTATTCCCCCTCAATAATAAATTACTAATGATGGCGTGAATAATACATAACCCATATAAAATTAACCACAATCAATAAAAGAAAACTTTACTCTATAAGAATTATCGCTGAATTTTATAATTACATTTAATTTGTTTTTAAATTGTTTATGTAGTTGTGAGTTCAAGAGAAAATCAAGATTCTACACTTTGGTTGGTATTTTATGATCTGTCCTCATGTATATCTATGTTTAGTGATATAATTGCGGGCAGATTGTAAAGTAGCGGTCACAACGTTACAGCAGATATCAAGACAAATGAAGAGAGAAAATAAAATTTATTATTTTACCAGCGTAGCATCTAGTAAATACACTTAGTCTATTCAATTTACACTAGTGGGACCTGGATCCTGTTCCAGCTATAGAATACATAACATACATAAAGCTATGCTGGACACCTCACATTGGTTAGTATTTACTGAAACGCCCATAATGTCTACGTTTGATGATGTAGTTACATCAGTAGAACAATATAGGGCACAAGCAACACCAAAAGACAACAATGAAACAAATGAATTGAATCGATGGACAAACAACAAGCTCTCAAAAAATAATTTCGTCTGATTTTAAAAAACAAAACAAAAAACAAACAAATACACAAACAAAACTTTCACTTAGTCGTTGTCTATCATTAAAAGTTTTAAACGGCGAGCAGTTACTATTGCTACAATTGTTTTTATTTTTATGGTTGCAATTTTATTATTTTGACAGCTGATGGTTTGTCCATCAGTTCAATTCATTTGTTCCATTGTTGTCTTTCAGTGTTGCTAGTGCCCTATACGAAGAGAACCGAACATTGACGATTCATAAACTACTTTAGTAGACTACCGTTTACATCCATTCACAATTACATATTTGATAACTCTTTCTATGTAACTAACTATAGTGTTCTTAATAACTTATAGCGTACATTGTTACACTAATAATAATTCATTACGAATTCAAGAACGGTATGTCCGAATGATTACCTAACAAAAAATTAATTGACCATCCTATTGAATATTATTGAAGATAAGTTCATATGTTTCTAAGCTCGAAAAGGAATTTTTACTATTATCAGTGTAAGGATCTTAAATACAAATATGTAGAAAATATTATGTTAAATTATAAATAAAAACAAAATGAACACATTGTATTAAATCATCTCACAATCATGAGAACTATACCAGAACTACACAATACGCCCCCGTTGCTACAAAGGTCTGCTCAACTTTAGAACTCACCGTTTACATGGACGACTTTAGTCATCGTATAGGTTGCTGGTATTTTACTGTCTGCCGCTACATTTTATCTACAATTAAAGATAAAGTAGCTACGGGCATTAAATAACAACAGTCAATAATCTGCATCAACATAAAAGACAAGAGTACAAGAAATCTACTATACCGACTGAGCTATTGCGACTTACACTTGCTTATCAAAGAGTTGAACATACATTGTTTGCACAGTAATTAATAACGAGTTAAAGGGTTGTTCCAAACGATTAACAAACAAAAATGAAATAATACATTGTACTGATTATCACCTTAGTTACCATTGATATTCACTATTGTTGGTTTTTAGTCGTGTACATGTGTTTATTTTTATTAACATCAACATTATTGATGATAAAGTAATATATATATCTTATGAACACGAAAAGCATTATGTTTGTAGTCAGATTTGGCTTCCGGTTTTACAAGAAGTTTTACTGTGTACGGTCCTATCTACAAAATACAAGTTTATAAATAAATAAACATTAATTTATCTTTTGCACATGGTTATAATAACTATTTTACTGATCTACAAAGACGTACGGCTTCGAAGTAAGAAGATACCGCTTATACATGGATGCACCCAGTGAAAATGAAGACATTGAATTGCTTACACGATTATTGCTAGTGTCATTTGTATTTATGGGCAGTCTGTCTATATTTGATGATAGAATACCTATAAATCCAACGACACTGGTCAATAACTTACAACAGCAGAAGAGAGAAACGCACCCGTCAATTCGCAACTTCCGAATTACTTTTTTCATACAATTTGTATCATATGAAACAACACTATATAAAGACATTCTTACTTCACACTGTGAATTTCGAAGGATAAGTGCTGGAATGTATCAACTTAACAGGTATTGATAAATATAAATATTTATGAGGTAAAGTATGTATTGTAAGTATTATTATTAGCTATGTTGGGTCCTTTTCTCACAGTGTTATTGTTAAGAAATTCAGCCCCTTTAATCACTCCAGGTTATGGGAAGCAGAAACTGTTGGCCCTACGTCTGTAGTTGGTGACTGCTTCCAACCTTGGTCAACTATATGAATCGAAGAACATCGCACTGAATCATATTGAAAGATAATGTGTACCATGTATGAGTTGCCTAGATTCAAACCGTGCCAAGTCCTAAAATACAGAAAATGAGTTAGAAGTGTCATCGAATCAAATCCATGCCTTATACATCGACAAAGTTATGTTTAGTTCAAAAATGGGCATGTCTTATGTTTAAAGGCACCTAAAGTTTAGTGTGTTTCAAATGCGGTCAAATATTCCTCCCTGTTAACTTCATAACTGCAACAAATTAAACATAGACTTGGCCCCGTTTGAATCTAGGCAACTTGCATCTACTTTAATAATTTATTTTATCTACCGTAATTATTAGCTTTACCGACTTTCGGCTTCATATGAGTATTTCTATTTCTGTTTCAGAGTATCTTCTGAACCCAGTGTCGGCTCGTCGGGTGAGGCAAGCAAAGCTGAGCCTCACCAAGGAATTTTCAAGAATTTTCAAGGAATTTTTCAAGGAATTTTCATATTATTGACATAGTATGACGAAATCCTGTTTTCTATTTGCAACGCTTTTATCCTACGCCTCGTCAGCAAAACTATTTCAGAGCCGCCACTGACACTGTCTTTGTAATTATTGCCTGAGCATCTCTTACTCGCTCATTATTATAAAACGTTAGAATGAGAATAAAACGGGGTGGACCTACGTATCTTTGAGATCTACCTCCAGGTGAGACCGTTTTATATTCATGCAGATAATAAATTGTTTATTTATACAATAAATCACCACATTAGATACAGGCACTACGTCGTGCAGTAGTGTATATGGGACACCTGATGAATGTATGTAAACGCCCTATAAGAAGGGATTTGAATTTTGACGAATCATAACCCACTTTAGTAGACTACCGTTTACATCCATTCACAAACATATTTGATAACACTTTCTATGTAACTAACTATACCGTACTTCATAACTTATAATGTACATTGTTACACTAATAATAATTCATTACGAATTCAAGAACGGTATGCCCGAATTATTACCTAACAAAAAATTAATTGACCATCCTATTGAATATATTATTGAAGATAAGTTCATATGTTTCTAAGCTCGAAAAGGAATTTTTACTATTATCAGTGTAAGGATCTTAAATACAAATATGTAGAAAATATTATGTTTAATTATAAATAAAAACAAAATCAACACATTGTATTTAATCATCTCACAATCATGAGAACTATACCAGAACTACACAATACGTCCCCGTTGCTACAAAGGTCTGCTCAACTTTAGAACTCACCGTTTACATGGACGACTTTAGTCATCGTATAGGTTGCTGGTATTTTACTGTCTGTCGCTGCCTTTTATCTACAATTAAAGATAAGGTAGCTACAGCCATTAAATAACAACAGTCAATAATCTGCATCAACATAAACGACCAGAGTACAAGAAATCTACTATACCGACCGAGCTATTGCGACTTACACTTGCTTATCAAAGAGTTGAACATACATTGTTGGCATAGTAATTAATAACGAGTAAAAGGGTAGTTCCAAACGATTAACAAACAGCATTGAAATAATACATTGTACTGATTATCACCTTAGTTACCATTGGTGATCACTATTGTTGGTTTTAGTCGAGTACATGTGTTTATTTTTATTAACATCAACATTATTGATGATGGAGTAATACATATATCTTTTGAACACGAAAAGCATTAGGCCAACGTTTGAAGTCAAATTTGACTTTCGGGTTTACAAAAAGGGTTTACTGTGTAGGGTGCTATCTACAAAATACAAGTTTATAAATAAATAAACATTAATTTATCTATTGCACAGTTATAATAACTATTTTACTGATCTACAAAGACATACGATTTTTAAGTAAGAAGATACCGCTTATACATGGATGCACCCAGTGAAAATGAAGACATTGAATTGCTTACACTTGTTGCTAGTGTCGTTTGTATTTATGGGTAGTCTATCTATATTTGATGATAGAACTCCTGTGAATTCAAAGACACTGGTCAATTACTTACAACAGCAGAAGAGAGTAACGCACTCGTCAATTCGTAACTCACGAATTACTTTTTTCATAACATTTTTTTGATAATACTATGTAACAATACTATAAGAAGACATTCTAACTTCACTCTGTGAATTGCGAAGGATAAGTACTGGAATGTATCAACTTAACAGGACTTGATAAATAGAAATATATATGAGGTATAGTATGTATTGTTTGTTAGTATTATTGTTAGCTATGTTGGGTCCTTTTCTCACAGTGTTATTGTTGGGAAATGCAGCCCCTTTAATCACTAAATGATATGGGAAGCAGAAACTGTTGGCCCTACGTCTGTAGTTGGTGACTGCTTCCAACCTTGGTCAACTATAAGAATTGAAGTACATGCACTGAATTATAATGGAAGATAATGTGTACCATATATGAGTTGCCTAGATTAAAACCGTGCTAAGTCCTTAATTACAGAAAATGAGTAAGGAGTGTCATTGAATCAAATCCATGCCTTATACATCGACAAAGTAAAGTTAAGTTCAAAAACGGGCATGTCTTATGATTAAAGGCACATAAAGTTTAGTGTGAGTTTCAAATGCGGCCAAATGTTCCTCCCTGTTAACTTCATAACTGCAACAATTCAAACATAGACTTGGCCCCGTTTGAATCTAGGCAACTTGCATCTACTTTAATAATTTATTTTATCTACCGTAATTATTAGCTTTACCGACTTTCGGCTTCTTATGAGTATTTCTATTTCTGTTTCAGAGTATCTTCTGAACCCAGTGTCGGCTCGTCGGGTGAGGCGAGCAAAGCTGAGCCTCACCAAGGAATTTTCAAGAATTTTCAAGGAATTTTTCAAGGAATTTTCATATTATTGACATAGTATGACGAAATCCTGTTTTCTATTTGTAACGCTTTTATCCTACGCCTCGTCAGCAAAACTATTTCAGAGCCGCCACTGACACTGTCTTTGTAATTATTGCCTGAGCATCTCTTACTCGCTCATTATTATACAACGTTAGAATGAGAATAAAACGGGGTGGACCTACGTATCTTTGAGATTTACCTCAAGGTGAGACCGTGTTATATTAATGCAGATAATAAATTGTTTATTTCTACAAGCCAGCGCAGTTAGCCGAGGTCGATTAAGCGTTGGTCTAGTAAACCGCGGTCTCTGCGTTCCAGGTTCGAATCCTGGCTTGGCCATGGATGTCATGTGGCGTTTTTTCATCCTCATAATCACCCACTCACCGTCTCGATTAGCCTCGTTGCAAAAATATGGGACGTAAAACCCCAAATATCATCATCATCATTATTTATACAATAAATTACCACATTAGATACAGGCACTACGTCGTGCTGTAGTGGATATGGGACACCTGATGAATGTATGTAAACGCCCTATACGAAGGGATTTGAACTTTGACGATTCATAAACCACTTTAGTAGACTACCGTTTACATCCATTCACAAACATATTTGATAACACTTTCTATGTAACTAACTATACCGTACTTCATAACTTATTATGTACATTGTTACACTCATAATAATTTATTACGAATTCAAGAACGGTATGCCCGAATTATTACCTAACAAAAAATTAATTGACCATCCTATTGAATATTATTGAAGATAAGTTCATATGTTTCTAAGCTCGAAAAGGAATTTTTACTATTATCAGTGTAAGGATCTTTAATACAAATATGTAGAAAATATTATGTTAAATTATAAATAAAAACAAAAGTCAACACATTGTATTAAATCATCTCACAATCATGAGAACTATACCAGAACTACACAATACGTCCCCGTTGCTACAAAGGTCTGCTCAACTTTAGAACTCACCGTTTACATGGACGACTTTAGCCATCGTATAGGTTGCTGGTATTTTACTGTCTGTCGCTACATTTTATCTACAATTAAAGATAAGGTAGCTACGGCCATTAAATAACAACAGTCAATAATCTGCATCAACATAAACGACCAGAGTACAAGAAATCTACTATACCGACCGAGCTTTTACGACTTACTCTTGCTTATCAAAGAGTTGAACATACATTGTTGGCACAGTAATTAATAACGAGTTAAAGGGTAGTTCCAAACGATTAACAATCAAAAATGAAATAATACATTGTACTGATTATCACCTTATTACCATTGGTAATCACTATTGTTGGTTTTAGTCGAGTACATGTGTTTATTTTTAGTAACATCAATTTTATTGATGATGAAGTAATATATTATATGTTATGAACACGAAAAGCATTATGTTTGTAGTCAGATTTGGCTTCCGGTTTTGCAAGAAGTTTTACTGTGTAGGGTCCTATCTACAAAATACAAGTTTAAAAATAATATATATTTAATTATCTATTGCACAGTTATTATAAGTATTTTACTGATCTTTAAAGACGTACGGCTTCGAAATAAGAAGATACCGCTTATACATGGATGCACCCAGTGAAAATGAAGACATTGAATTGTTTACACGATTGTTGCTGGTGTCATTTGTATTTATGTCTAGTCTATCTATATTTGATGATAGGATACCTGTAAATCCAAAGACATCAGTCAATAACTTACAACAGCAGAAGAGAGAAACGCACTGGTCAATTCGTACCTCCCGAATTCTTACTTCACACTTTGAATTTCGAAGAATAAGTGCTGGAATGTATTAACATAACAGGTATTGATAAACATAAATATATATGAGGGTATAGTATGTATTGTTAGTATTATTTTTAGCTATGTTGGGTCCTTTTCTCACAGTGTTATTGTTGGGAAATGCAGCCCCTTTAATCACTCCAGGATATGCACCTGCACTGCAACTTGCAACAACTGCAACAAATGCATGGCAACTGCAACAAATTAAACATAGACTTGGCCCCGTTTGTATCTAGGCAACTCGTATCTACTTTAATAATTGCGTTTATCTACCGCAATTATTAGCTTAACTTACTTTCGGCTTCTTATGAGTATTTCTATTTCTGTTTCAGAGTATCTCCTGAACTCAGTGTCGGCTCGTCGGATGAGGCAAGCGAAGCTGAGCCTCACCAAGGAATCTGTCATGTTTTCATATTATTGACAATAGTATGACAAAATCCAGTTTTCTATTTGTAACGCTTTTATCCTACGCCTCGTCAGCAATTCTGTTTCAGAGCCGCCACTGACACTGTCTTTGTTATTATTGCACGAGTATCTCTTTACCGCTCCTTATTATAAAAAGTTAGAATAAAACGGGGTGGGCCTACGTATCTTTGAGACTTACCTCCAGGTGAGACCGTGTTATATTTATGCAGATAATAAATTGTTTATTTATGCAAAAAATCACCACATTAGATACAGGCACTATACGTTGTATTGTATGAGACACCTGTTGAATGTATGTATCAATGTTGGTATTCATAAAACAAGGCAATTAATATGGTTGTGTGATGCACTGAGTGATCATTACCTTCAAATGTAGAACATGGGCAGTGCACATTGTCTTTGTGGTTCCCCAAACCAACTCCGCTCAGTTACATACTTGAGTATTCAGTGTTGACGAATAGGCTAAGCCTGGTTTATAAACTTTCTTGATGTTTAAGAGTTAAAGGATAACGAAGTTTAATCAAGCCAGTAGCATCATGGCGTTCACAACATAATTACCTAAGGTTTATGATTAAGGATGTAAGTTGAAAATGTTTCAACTTTTTTGCTCTCATCCCTTAATTCTTAGACTAGCCAGTGATGAGACGTGTTCTTATATAAATCTGGCCAGTAGTAGCGATACTAGCAAATCAGCTAGAAATAGTCACGTCTAGGAACGAAATATTACATATAAAGCCCTTAGGGCCAGTTTCACCAAACTTTAATCCAGCGATTTTCTGTTAATCAGAGATCAAAAATGGCGCCCGGTAAAACCCACCAATGCACTTTGTATGTAATGTTTGTTGAAACCATGGTAACCAATCCGAGATTAGTAAATCGGTCGATTAGAAAGTTTGGTGAATTCGGACCTAAATCTCAGAAAAGTGTGTATCCGTAAACCGATCACTATGTAGGTGTCGTCGCTTTACGTTTCTGTCGGTGTGGGTGTTTCTGAATGGACTGTGGGTCGGACTATAGATATGAGTCACGCGCACTGGTGGAAATAATGCCAGAAGATATTGGTTCGGATGAAGCGACTGCGACGCCAATTATCAGACTGGTGAACTTCTTATGGGTGCAGAAGAATCATAAAACTTCCACTTCGTTCCCAAAAGGCCGGGCGGGCCTGGCTCTGGCAATCATGTTGAGTTGCGCGAATGCGACAACTTTTTACGGCACTTTAATAGTATTCTTGACGTTAATGAAAGGAGTAGAATGTTTCTTGATTCTTAAACGCGAGTGCTGACAGAACTTTACGAAGCTGCAAGTAAAAAGATTTTGCAGATGGCCGCAGTTTGTTGAGCCTTAGTTTCTACACATGCTGTAAGTTGGCTCTATTGTAAGGTAAGTACATCTTCTACCTTCTATTATACATGTGAGGCTAGTTTGTAAAGATGGAATTCACATTCTTTGAAAGGGGATTGAAACATTTTTTGACGAATTTAGTAAGTGCAAAGAGTGCAGAGTGTAAATCAATCAAACTGCAGTAACCCCCACTTTCAGTTCTCTATTCCGTGAGATCATATGGCTTAACAAGCTGGACCAAATCATTGTAGCATGTCTGATGTACATTATAATATACAGCACATCCTATCTGTTTCGCGTAGAAAAGTGCTTACGAGAACATACCGGCATGCGGACAGGAAGCGAAAAAGTTATTTTTGTAAAAGCACGTATAGGAATTTACAAGGTCACGCAAATGAAGCTCACTGTATCTAGAGAGCCTAGATAAGTGTACTTATATAGGCTCTCTAACTGTATCGTGTCACCAACGTTAATGTTTCCCCTACAAGTTAAATCACAAAACTTAAAATGTCATGGAGATAGAAACTATACGTTACGTAGTGCCTGCCTGAACGTTCCATTTTGTTAAAGTCACCTTAAATTATGGTCCCTTGTTTTGTCACCAACTAAACAGAATTCGAGACAGGGATTACCAAATTGCTTTCATCGATAACATTATTTTCTAGGAACTTTTGCCTCTTCTTTCAAAATTCGAACATACAGACATATTTTCATCTCGTCCCGAAACAACCTCACCGATACGGTCGTAGTAAAGGAGTGAATCGTGACCAATCAGCGATCGGTATTTGAGTATGGGGCTCGCTGGTTGGCCATGAAATACTCGTCTATCACAAAAGCATATGTAAGGTTGTTTCGGGACAACTATACCACACTGAAACAAGGTTATATTGTTACTGTCAACATAATACAGCAACATTACAAGGTACTTCACTAACTTGAAAATAATGTTGGAGGAAAGTGAAATGTAAATGGAAACAAAGGAAATTACAGTTTCCAGGAATATTTGTGTATTTCTCTACCGTATTCGGGCACATACGGTATCACTATAAACATTTTAAAACGATCTAGTTAGTAGCAATTTGGATTTGGTAGAATACCAGTAAACGAACCATCCGTGGAAGTGTTCTGTACTACACTGGTAACCAAGAGTCTTCTTTTGACATCGTGTACAAAACTCGTACAGAATAATTATTACACTTTGATTAGGTACCAATCCCTCGTGAAAAGTAAACAAATATAGTGGGTGTTTAACCGTATAGGTGCTGAGTAATTTAAAGCCTATTTAGTATGTAGTTGGCCACGGTCGATTAGGCTTTGGACTGCGTTTCATGTGCGGATCCTAGTCCACAACCTCCCCACTCCCTGTTCCTCCCCCTTTCCCTATCCTCCCCGCCCTCCTACTTGGCCCTTTCCTCCAAACAACCCCCTATTTCATCTTCACATTTCACCCACTCATCGTCTTGATTAGCCAAGTTGCAAAAATATGAGACGTTAAGCCCAAATATCAATCAATCCATCATGTTCGGATCCTGGCTTGCGCAAGTATGTTACGTGGAGTCTTTCATAGTCACAATCACCCACTCATCGTCACGTTTAACATCGCTGTCTAAATATTAGCGAAATATACATAATATATGTATAAAACATTATTTTAAATAATAAAATCTAGTTCCTGATATGTGGACTACAAGGGCCGGGCTAGGGTTCAAAAGAAATCGAACGAAAAGTGTGCCAAAGAGCATGAAGTAGGGTTACAAAGTGGCGTGTCTCTCTTTAAACTCTTTGGACTGTTATGTCATTATTTCTTCTCCCACCGCTACCAATGTTGTGGTGTCGGGGCTCTTCACATAGTGCGTCAGTGGATACTTAGAAGCAAACGACCCTACAAATCGAGTGTGGACAATCCCTGGGAAGATCCAATGTCAAAACAACTCCAAACACTTTTGCTTATAGCGATACACAAGATATTTGTGGAAAATCACGTTGGTTTAAAATTCATCCCAGTTTGCACCAGTGTCGTTACAATTTTCACGTGAATATAAGTAATAATAAAAAATAACTTTTAACGGCCTATGGTTTATTTCTAGCTTAACTGCCTAAATCTGCTGATTGTCTCCTAATAAATATAACAATATTGACTTTTAGATCATCCAAATCTCTGCTTTGAATTCGTTTTAATCAGCACAGTTACGAGGATGTATGTGGGGTATTAAAATAAAACTAGGTGTCAATAATATGTCATATACATTATGCAAGCGGTGGATTGTAACCATTGTATTGTTGAAGGGAGCTTTAAGCCCTAGCCAGCCACAATATTGGCACATAAAAGCATAATCCTCTCTTGATTCATTATTCAATTACAATGTAGGGTACGTACTATCCTTTCACCGTAAATCAAGCAAAAGCGAAAATCGCGTATTACACTCATTTAACATTTTCTAGTAAGTAAAACCGTACACGTAAGTATTTAGTTACGAAACCGTTCGCAGCGCTATCTATACGGAAGGAATGCAATCTACACTCTTGGAAGTAACTAATTTGTTGTGCGCATCGTTTTTTTTCACACCACACGTGACAGCTTCTTTAGCAAGAACAAGCGCTATCTCTTGACATCGCGGAAAAGCGAAACGTGGTAGTTCTGTTGTTGGCTACTGAATTACGATGTCGCATCGATCAGAGTACGATTTGTTTGTATATTGTGGCGCTTTGTCAACCGTAACTGATTTTCAAAGGAAATTAATTAAATCTTGAAAACGATACTTGGCCAATGTACTGGTGAAAAGGAACAGGAAAAAATGTCTCCGACTCCGGTTTCGATGCATCTATGAGAATCAAGTAATGTACTTTAAATTGTGGTACTTACACACAGCACAGAACACAATAACCAGTTAAAAATGTGGTTTTAATGTATTGATAAATGATTCGTCGCGATATCTCAATAATATGAAAAGTGGATAACACGACGCATTGCTCTCACTTTTCTCCTAGAGAAACTATAACACGGAACGCGAAATCCTGCCGACCGCAAAGTAATATTAACATTGCAAATTGGATTATTTCATACGCGACATGAGACCAGTTAAAAACTTTACGGCTACATTTTTTTAAATTAAAAACTTTTTTTCACTATAACTTGTATGTTTTATGGGGTTTTGGGGGACATTCGCGCTCCCGTCTGTCTCAAAATAGAGATGACGGCCACAGCTATTGCGGTTGATATATATTTGACTGTTGCACATTTATTTTGCAAATCATGATTGATAATGTTATCATAATTGAAAATTGGAAACTGAAGTAATAAAACATTTCATTTATTTAATTAAATTGATGAGAATTGTTTGTTCTCGGGAAGACAAATTTCTTAAGGTCTATAATTTACTCATAATATAGACATTTTGTTGTCATTGTTGTTGTTGCTATTTATTGGTAGAAATGAGTATATCTGTTACTATCGTTCTTGTGACTGTTGTTGTTGAATGTCTATAGAAATCCAGTAATGCTTTGGTGGCATGAAGACAATGGTGGATCCAGGACGTTTGTAATGGGGGAGGGGGGTGGAACGGGGGGTGTATTTGGTGATGGGGTCAACGTTAGAAGCTTATGAGCTAACATTTACGAAATACCCTAAGCTATATTATAATTGTGATGTTTAATTGTAATTATTGCCATCAGCTGTAATCATCGAGCCAAACTGCGCCAAGTAAACATTAACAAACGCTCGAAAATGTTATTACTATAATCATCCAACTCAGGTAAATACATCACAACGCTCAACCGGTCACTTTTCAGAATCAGTGTTTCAATTTTGGCTTTGAAGGGGCTTTGTAGGGGCAGGCTTTGTAACGAATAAACCAAAATAAATATTTATTAATATCTTTACATGACTGCTGGGAGTAGTTTAATTGATTACATTTAAAGGGGCGATACCCCCTACTACCCTACCCTCATCCTGGATCCGCCACTGATTGGGCATTGGAGACTACCAGTTGTAACACCTGAGGATACCAAGCAATTTAATAGTTGAAGGAGTAAGAGAGGAAATATATTAATGTGACATCTTAGTATTTATCCCCAAATGCTACCCAGCAATAAAAAGCTAAATACGAGAATCATGATAGTCCCCAAACAACAAAATAACTAGTTTACTGGATCTGTTTCGTAAAGTTTAAGGCAAGAAAAGGAGTTTCTTTCCCTTTTTCTTCCCCAAACCAATGCAAAATAAGCCAAAGAAATTCCGATCGGTTATTGAAGTTTTTAGCCACTAGTTTTATCTATAAACTTAAGTTTCAAAATCAAAACAAATATAAAACGGCAAAGTTCATTTAATCTTTAGTCCATGCGGGTATAAGGAGACCGCATCCTAATACTAATATCGAGAGGAATGCGAATATGTGTAGCCAATAAAGTGACTCATCGCTTTAGGCAATAGGGGCTATGAAACTGAAACTAATTCCTTAGATTAAATTTGTGTTTGGACGGAAATTGCTTGTTTTACATGAGATCGATTGCAAGTCACTTAACTTCTATTTATAATTCTAAAAAAAAAAAAATGCCTAAGGCTTGCTTCTTAATTAAACATTAAACATATTAGCTTTATTTGATGGTATTACTTTTTGCCTTCGAAATTAATTTCACCCAGCTCAATTTATTACTAAAAAAATGAGTTTTTAAATAATGGATTTCGTATTACAAGATCAAGATAACATTTTTTTCTAATTCTCTTAAGATTTCTAGTAAAACTACTCTCTGGTAATAAACAACAAATACTGATGTCTTAAATATTTTCTATGTAGCCTTTACATAACGTCCAATGGACGGCATTAGCGAATATGCGAGGAATTACCTAAAATATGGTTGTTGTTGCTTTACGTCTCTAAGATTGCAATTATGCTATTCGAGACGATGAGGGGTGATAGATAAAAATTAACGAAATTCTAGCCCACGTTCCTAGGCGCGGTAGGCTTAGGATCTGCGCCCCAACCGCTGAGCCACCGCGCACGGCTTATGTACTTGAAACAGAAAATGAAAAGAGAAATGTTTGGAGATCTTTACTGAAACGGCAACGGGGGTGATCGATTATAGCTGGGCGTATTTGGAGACACGAAGAAAATATAAAGAAAATGACTGAAGGGCAAGTGAAAGAAATGTAATGGATAATATAAAATTAAAACCACACACACAATTGTAAAACGATACCAAGGTCACTTGCTTTTAAAACCGGTGAATTTTCGGAGTAACCCGTTCCTACTCCTTCCTCAGACCGAGGCCAACTGCCTGAGGAAGGAGTAGGAACGGGTTACTCCGAAAATTCACCGGTTTTAAAAGTAAGTGACCTTGGTATCGTTTTACAATTGTGTGTGTGGTTTTAACATTATTCCGGGTCAATAAGTTTCTGCGTGTGACACATAATATAATATAATATGTAGAAATAAAATACTGGCTCACGAAAAGAAATATTCAAGAGACATTTCCACAAGGATTCACCCGGGCCCGGATTCACAAGAGGTCCTAATTGTCTCTTTTTTCTGGTTTTCACTCTAGGACCGGCCTAACTTTGGACCTCTTGTAAAACCGGACCAGTTCACATGAAAAAGCAACAAGTAGGAACAAGGACACAATGAGCATTCCAATAATATGTTTTAAGTATGTTTTCAAATATTTTTACTGGATTCAAACGAGGTTCAAAGTTAGGCCGGTCTTAGAGAGAAGACCCAACAAAAACTTAGGACCTCTTGTGAATCCGGGCTGTGCAGATTGAGTAAACATACCTTGGCGGGTGGCTTTCAACCTTGAAACAGCCAGGATAGGGATGTTCCACAGAAGAGAGGCCAGCCAGACGACGACTATCATCTTATATGCGTGGAACTGAGTCTGCCAGCGTCTAGACTTGAGAGGCCGGCAGATCGCGAAGTAGCGCTCCAGAGAAATGGCCACGAGGGTCCAAACTGCTACGGACACGGATACAGCTGAAACAACAACAACAACAACACGTCAAAACTTATAATCTCCTGAGACATATCTATTTATCTATTTTATGTACTTTCTATTCAGTTATATCCATGTATCCACAAAGAAATCATTGATTTGGTGTATTAATTGGCATTATTAATGAATTGATAATTAATTAATGCATGCGGAGTTATTGCTGGCGGTAAGAATTATTGACAGCAATTACGAATACTAGTAGTACGCTGATGAGAAAAAGTGTCTAGTTGACAGTACAATGCTGAATTAATTGTCTCTTTTTAAACAATAATAAAATGCTTTAATATATTTTATTTTATTTACATGTATGTATAAAATTAGTCTTATTTATATAAATATCTGTCCGACCGTTAGTTTAATTCGATCCACGGCACCATTGTGAATTTGTGATTTTGAATGTGAATGTTTTTTTCAACTATACATCCGGATTCAAAAATAATGTTGCACACAGTTTTTTCGCAGATTTTTTTTTCAACGTACTGTATCAAAATTTTTTTTTAAACAACATAATAGAAATTCCGTATCTGAATATTTCATGTCATTCTTTTTTAAGGGACTGAATCAATAAAGAAAGGAGCTCGAGTCGAAATGTGAAGAATAGAGTTCCAGCTGTCAGCGTTCCACTATATACTTCCTATTGAAACAGAAAGTTATTGCTTCACTACAAATAAGTAGAACGTGAAATATATATGACCGTTAGAATATGACACCAGAGAGTATATCATATTTTCCGAAATGTTTTAAGCCCCACCACCCATTCACCAGCTGTGCCCTGAGTTATGTATGTATTTTTTTTTAAATTGAAAAAAAATAATCAACATGATCTATGCTCCCGTTTCGCCGGATGCCGTTTGTACTTCCAGTGATTTCACTCTTCAGTCTAGTTGTGTATCAACTGCATTACGCCAACACGTACACCCTCCAATCAAAGTAAAGAACAGAATATATCTTCACTCTCACTAGTATGTTTGCTCAATCTAATCAACGAATCAATAGGTAAAAGTTGATGAGAAATATCGATCAGTATTAACATATCGAATTAAAAATAAGGGTTGAAGAGTTATGTAAATACCTGCTCTCACCTACCCTCGATTAACAAATAATTGGCAAATATTTTTTACCGACAGAAGCATAACAGAGTATTTTAAGGCACACCAGACGACTGAATTTCTCCAAGGGGGGGGGGGGGGGGGGGGGGGATTTCTCTAATTAGGATTGATAAAAAAAAAATTGTAAAAAAATTAAAAATGTAAATAAAACATAATGTCGTTGATGTACCCACCATAGAGATATGTAGAATAAACACAGATAACCTTAAAACATGTTGTAGGCTATCGCGACCCGCGCACCTATTTTTTCTCTTGACTGTCGGATACGCCGCGTTCATTGAAAGTAATTAAAACCTGTGTCTCTTCAAGATTACTCTGAAGTGATTACTGTGCAATTAGTCCGAAATGTCAGGTTATAATTAGTGACAATGAGCGCGGCGTATACAGACGGACAGCCAAGAGAGAACACTATACTTATTTAGTTGTTATTTATTCGGGGCCCGATAATCCCCATTGTATGCCCTCATTATATTGGGAAATGTAGAGGGCGACTAGGAACGGGGGTTGAAGGAGGAGGGGGGTGGGGGGAGAAAAGGTAGATGGTTTTATCTTAATTTTGGAAAGAAAACTAGAAGATAATAATTTATGAAATCTTACGGGAAAACAGTAAACAGAATGTCACCGACTTGCATAAATTATGCATGCAGTGGTATAGTGAAGAATAAAACTTATTTCAATTGTGCATCTAAACTAACATAAATTTGGGAACAGACATCTCTACACATTCTTGTAATCTCTGATATTTATGAAAAGCTAATTGCAAACGGGTCAACAATTAGTTATTAGTCACTTTACAATTATGAAATGAGATGAGTATTCGTTGGATATACCCACCTGCGTGGAAGCTTTTTAAATCCCCCACCCGTCAATCATTGGAGGAAAACTATTAAATGTAGTTTCAAGTATCAGGCGAACATAATATCGAGGTAGTAGGCGGCGTTCAGGAGCTTGGATCTCCGTTTGCCCAGACTTCGTGTCAAATGTTCTTGTTTATCGGTGATGAGGTCAGTAGATAAATACTGTCTACTGATGTATAAACACCATAGAATTACATTATTAATACTAATATTAGTATTATTAGTAACTAAGAAGCGAAGACCAGCAGCACGAATAATTTCACATCCAAGTTCTGTTCTTGTTTTGTGTATTGTGTAAACAGTTGATGTAAATAACCTATATATAATTACATGATAATAATAATAATAATAATAATAATAATTATTATTATTATATTATATATCCGTTAATTATATCAGCAAATGATATTGTTCCACGTAAACTCCATGACAGTATTAAACTAATTGGTCTCCAACCGAACATATACATCGAGATGCAAAAAGCAATAATTTTGAACACGTGTAGGATAGTGCGAAAATTGTTGACCTAAGAAGAATGAAGACTTCAAGAAGTTCTCCATACCGATGGTGGTTTTCGTGGTTTCCACCGTACGAAGAGCGAATGCTGGGATGAGTACAAATCGGCCACGACCGTACATAGCATCCACAGTTCGGTTATGAAAAAATAATGTGGACAATGATATATTAAGTAGTTCTAAGTAGATTTTAATAAGGTAAACACATGGAAATACTTGACATTTTGTGTCCGTACAACATGTTTATGCCGGTTTTGACCGAGTTTGTATGTATTGCAACAATAAAATAATAATAATAATAATAATAATAATAATGATAATAATAATAATAATAATAATAATAATAATAATAATAATAATAATAATAATAATAATAATAATAATAATAATAATAATACTAATAATAATAATAATAATAATAATAATAATAATAATAAAAATAATAATAATAATAACTTGGCGGGAAAAGATAAACAGATATAAGGAATTATCAATTGAAATAAAAAGGTTGTGGAAGCAGAATAATGTAACTGTTATACCGTTAATTATATCAGCAAATGGCATTGTTCCACGTAAACTCCATGACAGTATTAAACTAATTGGTCTCCAACCGAACATATACATCGAGATGCAAAAAGCAATTATTTTGAACACGTGTAGGATAGTGCGAAAATTTTTGAACTAAGAAGAATGAAGACTTCAAGAAGTTCTCCATCCCGATGGTGGTTTTCGTGGTTTCCACCGTACAAAGAGCGAATGCTGGGATGAGTACAAATCGGCCACGACCGTACATAGCATCCACAGTTCGGTTTGGAAAAAATAATGTGGACAATGATATATTAAGTAGTATAGCCAAATGTGGGCATTTGAGAAGCAGAAGAAGAAGAAGAATAAGAAGAAGAAGAAGAAGAAGAAGAAGAAGAAGATATATTAAGTAGTTCTAAGTAGATTTTAATAAGGTAAACACATGGAAATACTTGACATTTGTGTCCGTACAACATGTTTATGCCGGTTTTGACCGAGTTTGTTTGTATTGCAACAATAAAATAATAATAATAATAATAATAATAATAATAATAATAATAATAATAATAATAATAATAATAATAATAATAATAATAATAATAATAATAATAATAATAATAATAATAATAATAATAATAATAATAATAATAATAATAACAATAAAAATAATGATTTATTTCCAATATATTGTGAGTTTTATCTTGTGTTTGTAGCAGGTTATAGAGAAGAGCGGATTCGCCAATATACCAGGATAATAATACCAGGGTAATACCAGGATAAGAAATCCCTCTTATTAGAATATGGAGTTATAGGACGAGAATAATCAAATAATCTAATCTAAATGAGTTAGAGGTAACACGCAAGACTCTAATTCAGGAGGTTACCGGTTCGATTCCGGACAGAACTCCGCGCCCTGTCAGAGGACAGAAGATAGGCATACAGATGGAGGCTCCAGTACAGGGCAAACTATCGACCCAGACGTTGGAGGCAACATACACATTTATTAAACATCCACATTGGAACCTTCACATAACTAAGTACGGTTTTTATTGCATTTTCAGAATATTCTTTTTAAAAAATCGGCTACCGTGTACCAACCAACCATCATTCATTACTTAAGAATAAAAACAACAATACTGGTATGAATAATACGTGATGTGACACTTGATGAAACTATAAGATGCGTGCACTGGTATAACACAATATAATGTAGGAGAAAAACGAAAAAGTGTCGTTGCACAGACAAAAATATTTTAACTTTCGTGGACTGAAAGGAAAAACCAAGCAACAAGCTAAAACAAATGTTAGAAGTTTTGGACAAACAAAGTAGAACTGTTGTTATCTTAACTCAGTATGTTTTGGATCTTCGTGTTCCTTATGTTGGTAACACGCACTTGTAAGATTAGCAATCTCTTCGCGACTAGCTTTTGCTATTATACAACTTTTCTGTGAAGTGTGGGCACCGCGACATAAAAACTTTTTAACTTAAATTGCAGTTTTGCCACCACACAAAAAGCAAAATTTTGTTTTCATACGTTTTATAGCTAAAACCACATTGCTTTGATACTGGTCAGATGTAATTATACCAATCGTTAATTTTTTTAAACTAAAAGCTATCATTCGTGAAACGTATGAAAACATCCGTGAGAAAAATAAACATTCAGACTGTTTTCAACTAAAAAGAGCTCAAACTGCTCCCAATAACTGATGGGTTGCATGGATTGATCAGTTTGTCCTGACAGATTATAATAATTGCGTAATCACGATTTAATAGTGCAATAAGAAATATGCATACGTACTTCAGTACACGGGGAGTATTAATTTACATATTTTATGCATATAGTCGAGTGAGCTGTGATTCCAAATCTAACCTATTTAAATGCATCGACAATACAGTTTTACCACGTCATAAAATGTTTACTGTTGCAATTATACAATTTAGCAGTGCGTTGTGGTATTTGCATTGGCCAACGAAATATCCCACTTGCAAATATTTGACAGCAAAAGCCGATATTTACAGAAACTAATTAAACTAAACGTGATTACCGACAGCTCCAAATTGCCAAACCTATTATAGGTCTACATTATATTCCACGGGAAACATAAATGTTTGTGTAAGGCCACAATTTTAATTGGGGTCAGATTTTATAAAAAGAAAAAAAGAAAAAATGGCCAACCTCTGTGTGCCCAACAATTATAATTTCAAAACATTGCTGATTAGGTCGGACAAGAGTAATGTTGATTCATGTTGCATGACAATTGTGACAAACTTTAATGTTTAGCATTTAATTTATCTACAAGAATAACACAATCAAGATATCATAACTAATTGTGTGATTCTTAGACATTTCCCCACGTAATGTCAATGGATTCAACGATAACTATTAATAACTGTCAAAACTTAATTCGGTTGTAAGGTAGAAGACTATTTTGTACACGCTAATGATGGGGTTTATTTCACGAGTAAAATTGTAATGAATGAGGTGAAAAATCACATGGTGCAACTGGATATGCAAACAGAAATTCTACTTTTACTATAGATTGTCTACAGCATTAGTTCCTTGCTGACGTGTAGATTTCGCTTATTATTGGGAAGTGGGGAGTTGTTAGAGAAGGGTAGAAAGGTGAGAATGTGTCTTCCGTTGGATATATCTAAAAACGCGTCAGAAATAAATTCTGAGAGCCGCCAAAGTGCTTCACCAATTATTTCCAGTTCAAAGGGCTTTTCGTTCGTTTATCCGTGCAACAAGCGTATAAAAAGGTAACCTTACATTTTATATGACAGCATGAGAAAGTATATTTTTCAGTATATTTTTTAAGTATATACATTCAGCAAAATACGATAAGAAATATACATAATCATCCGCCTAAATGTATAAAAACCTCCATTTATCTGCGAGCAAAACTAAATATGTTTAATTATTTTTGTTGATTATTTATTTATTTGCATTTATTTTACAACTTCCGTACACACTATAGGCAGTGTGTGCCATTTGAAAGTGACACAAACCAAACCAGTAACAAATATGCACGTATATACAGAGCAGGTCAGACAGGCCCACGCAGGGAAGCGGCAATATCAACAGAACATGATAAGAGAGTCGGGAGGACAGTTCCAATGTTCAACGTGTGTGTGAGCGGCTACGGGGGCAGGAGGGGCTGCTTTCTCTCTCTCTCACTCTCACCGCCCCTCCCCCTCCCCCTCCCCCTCCCCTAGATCAAGATTAGATACTCAACTCACTTTTCCAATACATCGAACAAACAAGGTTGGATGGAAGCGATAGTCCCACTGGCCTTAATCCCTCCCACCTTAAGTAAAGCAGATAAATCCATCAATCAATCACTCTCTCTCACACACAATGCATATGTTTCAACTCCTGCCATGAAACGTGTCACATAACAAGACACGCACAACGCATGGCCATTATTCTAACCCAATGTTGTGTATAGGACTAGAAATATCTGCTTGGATCATGCCCAAAAGAGACAGGATGTAATGCGGAAATGAACAAATAATCAATTTTCCGCCAATGTTCTCTAATTTCCGACTCACTATGGGCTCACCGGCCAAAGTGTCATGGCCACAGATGCCCCCGAGATCCCTGGAAAATTGGACTTGGTTCCCTGTTTACCCGCAAATGCATTCTATTAATAAAGGAGAAAAGATGAATGAAATTGAAATGGAAACGGAAAAGACAAAGAGAGAGAATAAAATCTAAGAAGATTTGAAATGTGCAGCGGGGGACATATGAACAGGAAAGAGACAAAAGAAAAGTAAAAAATAGGAGAAAGAAAACTAAGTGAAATTCAAAAAGGAAATACAAAATGAAAAAAAACACGCTAAACGGTAGCGAATAAATTTAAAATAGAAAATGTCATGGACATGGAAGATAATCGTTAAAGCTAAAAAATAAAGGGAAAAGAAAACGGAATCGAAAGAGATAACGAAAGGGAGAAAACGAAAGTGTGAAAAGAAACCAGGAAAGAAACAATGAAATGACGAGACCGAAAACTGTAAACCGGAGACGCAATAGTGCAAAGACATATAAAACGCTGTCATGCCAAACGGCTGCTTTCTAAACTATCACGTTTTGTTCACATTTCAATGTTTGATGTGTGAATTTTTACGAGTCTATAATGTTGAAACAATCATTTCAAAAACAAGTGTGATGTAAACTAAATAGTATATTTAGTTATATAAGTTATACCCTAGAAATGAATCAGGTTAGATCGAGATAAGTGTCGACGTGCGACATCGTACATGGTTGAGCGCCTGGGTTTGTGATGGGAGGGTAAGGGTTGCTGGCACATCAAACTATCGTGGGTAGCCTATCCAAAAAGATTTCAACCTCAATTCGCTAAAAGTCCAGTTAGCATGTATTCCAAAGTCGTCTGATGAAGATAGACAGGTAAAGCGTTTGGCAGTAGGAGTTGGTCAGATGTATTGGCCGTCAACTAATTACTCTTACACTAATAGCAGGATTATTATAAATATTTGCCTACTTGTACTTAAATTAAATCTGCATAATTTTATGTATTATCTGTGTATCTTGTACCGAGCACTGAACAGTACAACCCGACAACCAAATTAGAGCCAAGTTAATAAATAAATAAGCAATGTAGACCTTTCAGACATTTATCTGTATATTTTTTGTATATATCCTAAACGCCTAGGGAGTATCGTTGTCAACACATTTTAAAAACAATTCTGGCTATTCGAATGTAATCTAAATAATGACGCTATTTTCTCTTGGCAATGTTTGGTACGTAAATATTGTTGGACACAAACCCACTTGACTGCGACAATTTTGAACAAACAGGGTTCCAAGGCAAGTGCTTTCATATTTTGCTGTAATTCAATTAACTAATTAAAAAAGTTGCCTGATTGAATTGATGAACGTGATTCTACGAAAGTATGGCCATCACAGTAAAATGTACCACTTAGTCCTGATTTAATGTCACCTCTTCTTCAGTGTGCGACATTGATACCGAACCTATCTAATTAATTAACAGAAATGTTTTTACTTCAGAAAAGATTTGATTCATTACAAAAAATTATAACAAAATACAATTTTGCAAAAGAGAGTCATGAATAGGTTTTTTAGACAAATAAACGGTGTTATGAATTTTATAATATTAAAGCAATGTCGATACGCATAATATTACAAGTTACTCCAAAGAGTTTCGTAGTCTTGATTTCAACTCTCGCAGTTAGTTTTCCCAACTATCTCTCTTCAAATCACGCGAGGCTAAACCTCAATATCCATGTTTACATTAAGCAAATATGCACGCGTTGATTTGTTAGAGAAATGTTCTTGTTGATCTTGTAATACATTTGCATTCAATCTGTAGTTTACAAGGAAACTTGACATATCAGACATCCCAAGCATCAGTTTATTTACATATCAAGTTGAAAAGAAAATGTTGTACGGAAGTTGAGAACTGCTTTGTGTTATTTAGCTGCAAGAAACATACCACAGATAATATATCATAGGTTTTCCTTGTATGCCAGCCAATTAACCTTCACAGAATCGTTGAAGGATAAAAACATGCATTTTCATGCAAAACACCGAAATATACATTTATCTTATACCTTCATATTCTAAAAAGATGAATGCAACTATTTTTGTTTACATACTGTTAAAAAAACATGAAATGTATTCATCATCTGTGAACTAGAAAACTCATAAACAACAATGTGAAATTTTATTTATTTATATTTACATTTTCAGCACATGTAATTGTGTTACATATTACAGCTATAGCAAAACAGTAAGAAAGAAGAGCATATTTCCAACTGTACGAATAAAGATGTTGGTCTCAATCTAACATGACATAATACAAACATGTATGTACACATTTAACGGTATGTCAAGGATCTTGACAATGTATATATTTCATTGTAAGTTCCGTGTCTAATACGGATAGGGATAAAGTTTGTGCTGTTTGGCGTTGTCTGAGAACATACCGTACTTATCTAAAATTGTCATTGTTCCTAAGATGTACAAATAAATACACCGATGTGTGTGTAAAAAAAATTACACCAACTAGAAAAAATAATAACGATATAAAAGTTAAGAATTTGTAAAATGGCAAACACAGAATTTTTTCACGATTTCTTTAAAATGATTTTCTTATTATTTCATAAAAAATCATACACCTGTCTAAAGCAATAATTAAATTTTAACCTGAACCATGCAAATTTTAAGTAACGTTAATGTTTTCTTCCTATGAGCAGAAAACTCTGTCCCCCAAAGGTAAAAATCGTCCAGTAGATCCTTAAAAACATAAGTGTAGTGTTTAATTAATTGTTTGCATAGATTAGCTTTATTGAAGGTCCTCCTTTGTAAATCAGTTTTTATACCTGAATAGGATAGACATTAAATAAATAAATAAATAAAATTTAGGAGATACAATGCCAATAATTTATATGGCAGATAAAGTCTTAACAAGTAATAAAGTCGTGGTATGCGGGAGAAAAACACTAAAGAGAAAACTATTTTCATACCCGAGGCATATTATAATTACTCGTGCAAATACATGAGTCATATGCTGTAGACTATTTACCCCTCTAACTTCAAAGTCCAGTTAAAGTGTTAAGTAAATTTAACTTTCAGGTAAGCCAAGTTTGGTGTATTTCTATTGGCCGTTGTCATGGTGAAAACAATTTAACTGAAAAGTAGATTTTAACTGGACATTGAAATACCGGCCCCAAGGGACGTCAATGGTAGAAACATTACTCTTACTCCAATATGTAGTCAAGGTCTTGTGAACCATCCTGTTCTATCTTTCTTGAAAAGCTCTCTCACTATCCCTGGTAATGTGCGGTGAACTGCGTTATCCAGATAACGGGATAGTTAAACCAGAATGTCCGATTCATTAGTTAAATCAAGACGTTGGTGTGTGTATAGTATAACGGCTGGCTGCCCATAGATTTACTACAATGATCTGAAGTTATTGTTTTAGTTAAACCATCCTTACCCTACAGTCTAAAGCTTAGAGCAATGCATAACAGTATTCCAACAAAGTTTCGCGCCAAACATGGGTTAACTGAGTAAATACTTTATTGGCTATATTGGCTTTGTGGGTTGAGGGAGATCCAGTGCGCCCACCATCAAACAAGGGGCAAGGGGTATGCAATGTTCGGGTAACGGAGTTGAGGGAGAACGGGTTATATTACTAGACTGGCCCTCTAGATTCTATATGACTTATAAGTTTATCTTTCAGCGTGTGTGGAAGTAGCCACTATAAATTGAGAATTCCTAAATATATCCGGCCACTACGAATATCTATGGGTAATTTATTCAATTTTATGTGGTATTATGCAAATATGGCTATGAGATATGGAATTATATGGAATAGTTAGGTATCAAACATTAAACGGAAATGCAAGTTTATTTCACTAAGTAGAGAATATAGTTGTTAGTAATTTTAAGTAGAAACCTTGCCCTGAATCCGTTTAGTATACACTAACTAAAACATCGTAAAGATGTATTACGAAATGTCTACAGGTAAATAGTCCATTATTCAGTTCCACAAATACAAACCCAGTTTCGTCTGTTTCAACAAAATCGATGCCATCTAAAATTTATTATGTTTTCTGTCATAACATGAAACTCTTGGCAATTTCATTAATATCACCCTAAAATCAGATAAAATGCTTATTACGAAAAAACAAATATTTTTATTAACTTAAACTTTTAGCAAAAGTGTACCGGAAGATGCCGGTTGTGCCTGTATACAACATACAGTTTTGAAGCATTTAATCCTAATATTCACGAGATTTTTGTTATTTAAAGGAGTGAAATGATGAAGTTCCTCACAACTCAATAAAGCCTGGATCTATGAGTTATTCATATTGCGTATCTGGATTGTTATTTTCGAATTTGAAAATAATGACGGAGAGTTTCTGGCAAACTTTCCAGAAATTTGGTGGAGGTGCCGGGTAGCTCGGGAAAAATAAATGTCGACATGTGAATACTCTCCATGCAAAATGAATGTTGCGTCTTTGAAAATGCAATACATGCGTATGTATTGTCTGAACCAAGGTATAATTGTAAGCATGGATACACAAGGTCTTACACCAACACCCGCCAACATTATACATACGCATCAAGAGTTGTGAAGATCATCTTCTTTATCAAGATCACTTCGGGTTAGTTTAACTCCTAGCTAGCTGATTGCTTTTGTTATTGCATTGCCTACCAAAAGGTTTAAATATTTGATTCTGGGTGTAGAATAAATTTAAATAAGTCTAGCATATACATATGCTAGCGAAGGCTCATTCTAAGTCTAGAACTTGCTAATCAATTGTTATTTGATGTATTTAATGCGCCACACAAGGCAAAGGTGCTTGTTTCATACAACCAGAAGCTAACGAGTTGACGTGTCAATTTAAATGATTTGTATTTATTTATGTTTTGTCTATTCCATCAAAAATGTATACAAAATATTTACCAAGGAGGGCAATATTTGCAACTATACAATATTCAATGAAGCAATAAAAAAAACAAAAATAGCGCAGTAACGAAATAACATTTTATAAAAAAAAAAATGAATAATAGAAATTTATATTGTAACAAATAAATGTTAAAATAATAAAGATACATGGGAGGAAAACAATGAAATATTACATTGACATAACAAAAGTACACAGAATCGTGAAAAAATTAAAGTAGTTTGCGGGGTATATATTATAGTATATATTCGGGGGCAAAAAAAAACAGAAACACAAATGAAAGCAAATATGATCCAAAATTAATAATGATAATGCTAATATTAATAAATAATATTAACAGGGAAGGATACCTCTACGTCAAAAACCGCACAAAATTTTCTTTCATTTTTAAATTATATCACAAGAATGGACTTCGAATTTGAAAATCTGAATCAACAGCGCACTGTGGTTTAGTAAACCCTACACATTGAATGCTATTAGTTGTGACTTATATAACTATCAGTATGTTTTTTTTATGAATAATTAATTTGATTGCTTATTATCGAATTATAATCAAAATACTACGCTAATAGTTATAATATTTTATTCAGTCTGTAGGGCTTACCAAAGTACAGTGCGCTGCTTATTTAGATTTTCAATTTCTTGTTGCAATCTTGTGATATAATTTAATAATGAACATTGTCTGCGGTTTTTGACGTAGAGACTACCCTTCGCTCTTAATGATGATTTATACATAATTTGTGTAGGTGACGATACTAAGTGATACGCGAGGGACTCGTTATATGGGTCACCACACTAACGCCTAATGGACCACGGCTTCCACTTCAATTGTAGATAATTGAAGTAATACGGCCATCGATTGTAATCCGACGTGATTAACTGTGAATATTCGAACACCCTTGAGAAATATTGATCGAACCAACGGCCGTTAGAAAAGACTGAAATAAAGTGTTTTGTTCAGCAAACCACTTAGTGCCCCACGAAAGGCATAGAATATTTAACAACGCGCCCAAACACATACATTTTTCGGCTTTGTAATTCACAGAAATAAAATCTAATTTTTAAACTTTTACGGTGTTTGCCAATGATAACAATAAAAACGTCAGTAACCATTATCGTGAATGTATGGAACTCGTATCCTGACACTACGATACTAATTTATCTAGTAAAGTGAAAACCGTTGTAAAACACGAAATCAATGGAGAGAAGTGAGAAAGAATTTAATCCGTGATTAAATTTATTGGAAACGAAATTACACTTTGACGGGGAAAACCAATTTATCCCCATTACAACCCGAACAATAATACAAACCCTAATTATGCTGAATAAATACTGTCGCGTTATCTCCTGTGTCTCATGAAATAAACTCGCGGAAAATGGGATTGCCTATATTGAAAATAAATTTAAAATATTATTCCCGCGGATTATTTAATTGTTGTCTATGATATACTTTTATTCAACAATGAAAGGCACTTGCAGTAAGATTATACTTAGTTCAGTAGGTTTATTCATTGATTGATTAATTTATGACAATGACGACGATGACGATGACAACGATCACGATCACGATTACAATCACGATTACGATTAACATTACGATTACAAATACGATCGCATAACGATTACGATTGTGATTACGATTACGTTTACGATTACGATTACGATTACGATCACGATTACGATTACTAATGATGATTTAGATGTGAGTTGGGCTTCACATTTTCTATTTTGGTAGGTAATGGTTCTAATCGAAACAATACCTTGGTAACATTGGTAAAACTTGAAGATGATGAATATACGTCAAAATAAGATCAATTACTCAAGATAAAATTCCAAACTTTGAAGGCAGAAATCGCGGTGCACCAACTCAACGCCCAATCGTTACGACCAGCGACCACTGCGCTGGCTTTGTTGATTGCAAACGGCAGTATAACATGAGCATACACCTCTGTAATGGCATGTTATGGCCCCTGCACTATTGTGTTTATATTAGAGTAAATATAACAGACACAATTGACGGCATCGTGATTGTAATCGGAAATCGTGAAAGATTTAACAAACTTGGTTCTATTGACGCTGTTCACAAATAATCATAATAACGTAATGATCTAGCACAAGAAAATGTACAATTGCGATCCCGATCCTGATATATTATGTGGTTGGGCCTTGAAACTTAAACGACGTGGATTGTTTGTCCAACTCTTCAATTCGGCTTAATTTAGCCTAAACATTTGATTTTACGTAAAACCGAAGACCTATCCAAAAGCAGGCTCTCTACAATAGGTGATATTACAGTATGTGAATGCGTATTGACCTTAGTGTGAAATTGAGTTTAAAACAATTTAAGACCCCCTGCCACCATTGTTGTCAGACTCTTCCAATTGTTTAAATATTAATCTGGCAAACCTATATTCTAGCACACTCGAAGACATATACGTACACCGAATACACACGTGTTCACGGATATGTTACATCGTAACGCAAGACTGATCGTGAAACCAGCAACTCGTCGTCTTACTACGATAACTAATTGAACTGAACCCAATACAAACGTCTTTGCATAATGTGATGTGAGCTGCGTTCTGATATATTCATAATTCAAACCTCTCCTATGCGCAAGCATGTTGCCAGCGGTGATTGTGGCTGTGCGAGTGACGGCGGGGGTGGCAAACGTTCCGAGATCCAGACCTTCTCCACCCTCTAACTTCAAGGACCAAGTTTCGGGGAAATTCAAATCCTCAATGTGAATGGAGGCCTTTGACGGCAATGGTGTGGTTTATTATGTAAGTCAATTATAAACCGCATAAATGCCTTCAAGGGGTGATGACCATTTCATTTCGCACGAAACCTCATAGATTCCTTTGACCCGTATCAGCCTGGAGTAACTGAAACCGTCATTATGAGGTATTTGGCGTCAGATGATGGGGGTGTGATATCTAGACGGCATTGCTCACACTTGTGGATTTGTGATCGACTATGAACATCAAAGTTTAGTTCCCACGAAAGCACAGAATACATTTGGGGTTGACGGACGTTAACAAGGAAACTGTCTAGGATCTCATAATAATCCCGGTATTGTGGTGTAACTATAGCATTCATGGAATAGGATGTCTAAATGTTTAATGAGAAACACTGGAACATTGAAAATTGGAATATGTGAGATATGTTAGTGAAAAATTGTCTTACTTTAAAAGCATGTCTGTGGAAATTATTTAATTAAAAAAAAGTGAAAAACTGAAGTTCGAGTTTAAAAAAATATAATTTTCAAACTAACTAAACAAAAACACTGTATTATTACTCCCTGTGTTCTCTATAACCACGAAAAAATTAGATCCGTATGGCTAAAAATGTTATAAAAAATTACACCAATAAACATACCTATTTTCCGTTGAGTGGATTTGTCTGCTTTTTATTCACTCAAACCTAATTTTAGACTCATAATTTAATAATTTAATTGTAACTGCGTAATAAGTAGTCAGAGAGTAGGACCTAACTCCATTTCCGCTGTAGAAACTTCCATTATATCAATTAAAGTGCTGTTACGCTGGTGCTATAGAAAAACAACGTCTAAAAGACTTGAAATATTTAAGGACGAGAAAGGGATCAGAAGTGCGAGTTTTCAAGAACAGAATTTTATTTAAGAGACCGATTTAAGAGTTTAAGTGTGCTGATCCACCGGGAACACAAATATACTTCCTTGTAGATAATGATTAAGTTCAATTAATTTAAGTCAACATCAAAATTTAAAAGCAATTTATTTTCTCTTTAATGTCATTTATTTGAAAACCGTAATAATTACTTTTAAATGAAGCTTTTAATTAGAAGACGTGTAAGTGTTTAAAATGGCCATCTAATTTACTTAGGAGTTTTAATTTGGGAACAAGAAGAATTCTTTTAAGCCGATTATTTTCAGAAGTATTTAGTAAGTTTTGATTCTCAAGGGAAACGCAATTAATTGTTAAATGTACTGAGAAACACTTTGGAATTAGATTTCAATTGAATTAGAATAAGTTACTAAAGCTCGAACCCCAGCTGAAGAATTAACGTGGATACTTTGGGGGAAACAATCGCGTTTTGCTGTTATTTAAATAGCACAATACTTTTATCCTCACTACAATGACGATAATTTCCAGCAAACAACCTACTTCACTCAGTTTCCGTTTAATTTCATCTTACGATATAAAACAACGACATTGTTTTCGTTTGGATACACAAATGTTGCCCCCGGGCACTGATATGTACGATTGTCTCCCCCCCCTCAACCCCCCCTTCCCCTTCAAACGGCCGCCCAACCGAGGAGAGCAGCCAGGCCCTAGGGAACACCGGCGACAGGAAGGCACAAGGGTGAGGGGTACTGGAACCACGACCGGAGGCGTGGATCAAGGTCCAAGAGAGGTTTGAGTGGCTGTACATAGTACTGGCAGCATTTCACAACATTGCCAGAGTCGTATTTAGACATTCATCAAGTCCTACGCGCATCAATCATAGCATTTAGGATAATAAAGATTAGCGAACATTGCTCGGTTGACAACTGATAACGTGATGATGATATTTAGAAAGCTGTGTCAACAAAACAGTTCCATTACTCATTGGCAGTCGTATTTGACGGTAACGTACTTTGCGGTAAATTCAATATTGCTTCATGCTGAAATATGAAATTCTGATAAATAATAATGACACTCTTTGTTTTTCACCCGCTGATATTATTGTTGGATTATAACACGCTAATTGCTTCAAACTATACATTGATTCAATAATGATATGTGAGGCAAGTGATTAAATACGAATTTGAAAAGAAAATATAATTGCTTGTTTATATTTAATCCAAAGCATACTCTTGAATGACAAGATATATTCTCTACCTATTATTTTATATCCTAGAATAGATTCGTCTTCAGATTGATTACATACAAGTTTTAAATTACCCATATATAATGTTAAGCTATCTACCTCCAATCAACTTCCACGGTTTGTGTTCGATTTGTAAGAAATAAAACACACTTGTTTCTTTTCTAAACTTCCATTATTGCTTTAGAAATAGTTTTGCCGTGATGAATACGAATGTAAGAGAATCTATCCCGTAAACGAGTCGGTCGTTCCGACTTCCGACTAGACATCATTAGAAGGCAGAGGTATTGGGTTCGCGTCCAACCAGGGATAATCATTTCCCATCCGTCTTCTTATTCTTATTCGAAGCACTCATTCTCTCACTCACCCCCCCCCCCCCCCCCCCACCCATTCTCTCACTCTACGCTGCTATACTCCTTCTGCTGCAGTCATTATTTTACTACTATCACTTTACCAGTTCTATATATAGCAATTGCAATCCAGTATCACAAATCAGAATGTTTATTTGCTTTGAGCATTTTTAATGATGAACAGTATAATATAATTTTATTTATAGTTTATCTGCAAATTATAACTTTTTTGTCTTGAAATTAATAGCATATTATTTAGAGTGTTTATGTTATGTACTAACTTGAGGTACGATCTAAACTTAAAGCCTTTTTTCACCAACAAGCCGTGGGATTAGGTAGCGGTAATGGGTTGACTACTTAATGCCCGTTTTTTAAAGAAAGATTCGACATAATACTGTTCCCATAAAACAGAGCCAACCCGTTCAAGTTTAGTTCATACATATTAATAACCATGTAAATGAGAAGAAAAAACAACAGCTGTATATTCTCTCTGATGCGAATACCAGACAATGATAGTGGAGAAGTAGGGAGAATCGCATAGGATGTGAGAGTGGGATAACTATAGGCTGCCCTTCCGCTCGTAATTTTCCGATATTCAGATACCGTTCATGAAATACCGATCGGGGTAGCTCAGTGGTAACATGCGATACTCTAATTCCGAAGGTTGCCGATTCAACTTCGGCCACCGGTAATCGTGACTGAAGGTTTCCTCCGAGGTTTTCCTCAGTCACAAAGTAAATGCTGGGATTGATTCCTATAAGCTGGCTCTAGGGCATTCCTTCCACACTATCAAAACACCTTAATCCACCTAGTTAGTCCCAGGCAAAACTGGTGTGAATTTCAAGTGGTGGTTTAAGGTGGTGTGGTGAAAATAGTGAATTTGTTTTTTTAATTAATACAACGGTATTCGCCTGTTAAAAGAAACAACACGTTCCAAGCGGACAAAACGAGAAGCGCTAGGGTGAGGTTGTTGCCAAGGTTCGCGGCGCGCTAGGAATGTTACACATCTTCACTTACCATCTTCTAGCCGTTATTGTATTGATTTTTATGGTTTAACTTATATGACATAATATTTAGCTCGCATATCAGTTATTGTTGTAAAGATGCAGTTTCAAAATAATGTCCAGAATCCAGGTGTGGATATTATTTAAATACATAACTAAATTTGAATTTATTGTGTCGTTTCTTTCTGTTTTTGTGTTCGTTTTCGCTTGTATTACAATAAAATTAAACACTAGTCGAGTTTGTCCGCCATGTCGGTCACCCTCACCTAAATATGCACACATATATACGAGCTCAAACGAATGAATCTAGCTCTGTGGATAGTTTAAGAAACAGATGCTACTGTAATAAAACTTTTCCCGGACTGGGGATCAACCACAATAAACCACCTTTCTTGATGTAGGTACGCTTGTTACTCTGCAGCAAGCGTTTCATAAATGATGACCACGCTCTGTACAGAACAGAATACTGTACATTTCTACTCTAGAATACTAATTCAATTATAACTATATAGAGTATTTTTTTGTTGTCAGGTAATGTATTTACTATATACAACAATGATAAATCTCTATCCCTATTAGCTGGTTTCTGTGTTACTGAATTTAACTTAGCGAAACAAAAGACAAGCGCACTTGATTTCTGAATGAAATAAATTAGGTAATTACTTCTCAACGCTGAGACGCGTAAATCAAGCCACATTACTGAATCAGACAAGTCTAGATTACATTGCACTGTGAACAACTACGCATCTTTTGTGTAGTGAACGTTGTGAACTTTGTATCAATAGATTAGTTAGATAGATTAGTTGGTACTTCACATGAGAATATACATTACAAGTTCAGAAAAAAATATTAGGTTTTATTGATGTTCTTTATTTTTATTCAAGCTGCATGGATTAGAAGAATTTTCAATTTTATTATGTACTTCAAACGAAGGGAATAATAATAATGTGTGTTCTTATTATAGAACTTTTAAATACCCTTTTATCAAAATAAACAATTTTAAATGTGTGTGATTAGCACCTAGGGACGTGGGTTCGAATCCCGCACAAACAATGGGTGTACTGCAATTGTTCAACGTCTTCATCTATATCACTCGTCATCGTCTCGAATAGCAAATTAAAGCGAAGTCGAATAGAGAAGTAAAACAACAAGAACCATTACTTTGATTATCTGTACACGATAGAAGTTAACAATGTACAAACATCGGTCCAAACTTGTGAGCTACCTACTTGATTTAAGTATCGAAGTCGGTTTTCATGTTTCGAGGAATCTCAGCAAATAGTAATTACAAGACACTTGAACGAGTACGTCTAAAAGTTTGCGAAACTGACGAGACTTTGCCAATTAATGTTAGTACACTCAATTGTACTTGATATACGAGTCATGGCATGACTGACAATGCATACAACTGCAATTAGACTCTACAATTACAACATGAAAAGTTCTTCATTTCTTTTATACTCTCATTGCAATGAAAAAACAAAGAAATAAAATCTTGACCTTATTCCTATATTTTAACAACCCCTCAAGTGTAAAGGTGCCAGCTACACAATACCGCCTACAAAATGGTTGACACGCTCTTAAATCTTCTCTGTGTTTAATTAAAAGTATATTTCAACAGTTGACAAGACGAAGGGTCAGGCCCATAATTAAATCTGCGTAAATTTACAGTTGTCCCGTTATTTCTATAGAATACTAAACAAAAAAGATATCTTATATAGTATTGGTTTGTTGAGCACTAGAGACGGATAAATATTAATAATAATCTGATCGGTATAAGGTTTTTCTTTTGATTAATTTAAATGGATTTACTGAACAATACTACAAATGTTCTGATTACAATACTAGAATAGCTGATATACAAGCCCAACAACAAAACATATATTTTAGATAGTATTGGTTTGTTGAGCACTAGAGACGGATAAATATTAATAATAATCTGATCGGTAGGGTTGTTCTTTTCATTAATTTAAATGGATTTACTGAACAAGACTACAAATGTTCTGATTACAATATACTAGAATAGCTGATATACAAGCCCAACAACAAAACATATATTTTAGATAGTATTGGTTTGTTGAGCACTAGAGACGGATAAATATTAATAATAATCTGATCGGTAGGGTTGTTCTTTTGATTAATTTAAATGGATTTACTGAACAAGACTACAAATGTTCTGATTACAATACTAGAATAGCTGATATACAAGCCCAACAACAAAACACATATTTTAGATAGTATTGGTTTGTTGAGCACTAGAGACGGATAAATATTAATAATAATCTGATCGGTAGGGTTGTTCTTTTGATTAATTTAAATGGATTTACTAAACAAGACTACAATGTACTGATTACAATACTAGAATAGCTGATATACAAGCCCAACAACAAAATATATATTTTAGATAGTTTGGTTTGTTGAGCACTAGAGACGGATAAATATTAATAATAATCTGATCGGTAGGGTTGTTCTTTAGATTAATTTAAATGGATTTACTGAACAAGACTACAATGTACTGATTGCAATACTAGAATAGCTGATATACAAGCCCAACAACAAAACATATATTTTAGATAGTATTGGTTTGTTGAGCACTAGAGACGGATAAATATTAATAATAATCTGATCGGTAGGGATGTTCTTTTGATTAATTTAAATGGATTTACTAAACAAGACTACAAAGTACTGATTACAATACTAGAATAGCTGATATACAAGCCCAACAACAAAACACATATTTTAGATAGTATTGGTTTGTTGAACACTAGAGACGGATAAATATTAATAATAATCTGATCGGTAGGGATGTTCTTTTGATTAATTTAAATGGATGTACTAAACAAGACTACAAATGTACTGATTGCATTACTTGAATAGCTGATATACAACCCCAACGTAAAAATTCGCATACCGACCTCAGATCATTATCTACTGGCCCTTTCATACGCGCTAATCCAAAGAAGATCAACAGTTTCCGTGCGTTCTTTCACACATTCGTATCTGCAGTCTTCCATTGTTTAAAGTGCACAAGCATTATTAGCCACGCGCACCTTTAAAGGTGACCAACGGAAGGTCGTGAATTATCCCAAATGGACCTGATCAATTAGAAGGCAGGAACTGAAGAAGTAGAAAATTAAGTTTGTACCATTGGACTCGGCTGTGCCGTATATATATATATATATATATATATATATATATATATATATATACTTTATTTATTTACCAAAATGAGATTGTGCTCTATACAATGGTAAGAACTTAATACTAAGAAATTGTATGAGATGAATAAAACAAAACAATCCAAGCCGTAAGCATGAGAATACACACATTGCACCAACTGTAATTATTGATCATTGTATAGGTCTCTTAAAACAACTTCGGTAATGATTTCGTCATCAATCAATGACGTGTTTACGGTCTCGGCCAACCATATCAGGTATTTGAATTAGCCACGGTCGCTGGTTGGCTGCCGCTCACCCACCCGTGATGGAAACATTACCGAAGATGTTGTACGACGAGTACATCATTGATCATAGTCTGTACTGATTACTAGTCACAGTACTAATTTACACGGCCATGATTGTACATAGGTGCATTATTAGATGATTCAGAACTCATCCATATTGTATACTAGTCCCAACGAAAGTATTCGCATACCGATCTCAGGTTATTGTCTACTGCCCCTTTCAAACGCGCCAATTGAAAAAAAATCAACATATACTTGGCGTTCTTTCACAAACATTCGTAAATGCACGGTTCGGCTTAGTCGAGTGCGCAGGCGGTTTGGCCACACCCACCGTTACAGGTAACCAACGGAAGGTCTTAAATTATCCCCAATGGACCTGTTTATATAAGATGGTAGGAGTTAGCGAGGTAGAATATTAAGTTGTCACCTTGGACTCGGCTGTGTCGTAAGCATCAGAATACTTTCGTTGGGACAACTATAACGCGAATTGTATCCCACAGTGGCCAGTCCCGCGTGTTGTCTGCGCATACTGATGGTTCAGCTTTCTATTCTTCAGTCCGGCTTTCATGGCTCGAACAATGGCTTTCTAAGAAAGAGTGTTCCTCTCCACAACAATCACAGATGGAAAGTACAAAGAACGTCAGAAACAGAACCAACTTTCACCACACAATGCACAAAACCTTGTCCGTGTCGTAATTAAGGCGGGTTTTATTTCTTCCAAATAGTCATTCATTAATATTGATAAGAATTTCTAAAACCTCCAGTTTACAGCGGCAATTTGAGATTGTACCTCCGTAAATCAATCTTGCATCCTATACTAATTTTCTATAATATATATAGAGTTAAATTTGTAATTTGTATTTAATTTATGTATTGGAGCTAATAAAAACAGTAAGGCTTAAACGACAATAGTCGGCATCGTGATCGGTATCGTGATCGGGATCGTGATCGTACATTTTCTCATGCTAAATCATTACGACATTACGATTTTATTGTTACTTAACAGTGCCATAAGATCTACGTAAGTTCATTTGTTCACGATTTCCGGATTGCGATTGCAATCCCGATACCTACAATCGTGGTTGGGGCTTTAAAGAGTTATCAATTAGGACGAAGCGTAATGATGATTAATGAAATACTAGAAAGAAAATTAGAGAGAGAGACTGAGAGATATGGGTGGAAATGAAAGGCATTATTATGAATGGTTGGAAGGAAGATTGATCGATTCCAAGGTTTGAACAATGTCAGCTAATTCTCGGTTATAGGTATTAACTTTCTGTTTTAATATCTTGAAAACGCTTTTTGAATCAGCTTATAACTTGATTCAAAAGGTTATAAGATATTGTAATTGGTTTTTATTTCGATCTTTTTTTAAAAGTGTACAATTCGTTTTTAACCACAATATAAAACATAACCATTATACACTCTTTTGGAAACTTTCAAAATCCAGTTCTAAGAGGGAGGGATACTTACGATAAAAAGCCGCGGGAAATACGCGGATTTTGGTTATCCCTCAAGAAGGGCAGAAATATTGAAAAAGTGACAAATAGGCAAAATATTGTTTCCTAAGGATTCAATACTATTATATGAAAAACATTTATTAGTTTGTAGAAATTAAAGCTGCAACTTACAATTAACTTAATTCAAAAGTGTATTAACAACAACAATTATGAATAAACACTACAAACAAACAAATGTTTTGAATGCAGTATTCAGTTCCTACGGATCCAAATTGCGCATATTTTTCACTATTTCAATACTGGTGTAGCGTTCTTTATATAATTTGTTCACACACTATAATTTCGTGCGGATTTTATACTTTTAGTATCCCTCTCTCATAACTCTTTCGACAAGATATTGTTTTTAATCATTTCCCCAACATTTAGTTGCGTTTTTAAAGATAGTATTGGCAACTTTAATATCGGGCAGTTTTAACATCGGGACTACATTTTGTTCATTCAACTTTGTCAGCTTCCTTCAATCTTTTCAAAGCAATATTTTGCTTTCATCACAATTTCCACCGCCTCCAATTAGGGCCAGCTTTACGGCGTCCATTGTGTCCTTGCGCTCGTGCAACGCATGCCACGTCACGAGGGAGGCGACGCAGTTGTAGCGAGCGACGGTATAGATTCCATTCTTACTGTTCGTTGAATTCCAGACAAAGGTTTCAAACAAACTTCAGTCACACACATTTTATGTCGTTCGTCCTCAAGGCTACTGAACGATGCATAATGGACACGCGCCGGTATAACGTCTTTGACTACAGGCAGTGGTGTAGTGCCAAATTTACCAGTACGTATACGCTTCAGTGGGAAGCTGGAGGGACAAATCTTTCAGACAAAAGAAGATGGGAAGTTTGGGGGGCAGAGCCCCCCAACAATGGCGCCGCAGGCGATTTAGAAAAAACAGGCTTTTTAGAGTGTGTTTTGAGCGTTTTAGATACCAATACCGGACAGAATGCAATCCCGAAATACTGCAGTTTTTGCAGTGAAAAACCAGAAAATCACCAAACATAATTGGAACACTGACGAGAATTGTTCAGGAATACGTTTTGGGGCTTGGGAAGTGGTTTTGCGACACACACGCCGCCCGTGGCCCGGATAGATATATCTGTTGATAGTTGGCTGTTGATAATTGACACCGCAATATTTTAACCAAGCGAGACAATTGTATCCCACTTGGTGTATTGGCGGGACGCGGGACTTAAAATTGAATATCGGGACTCCCAGATCCAGGGGTGGTCTTAGAGGAATTGAGGCCTTGTGCCAATTAAATGCCAGTGCCAGAGAGCACAATTTGACAAATGGAGAAAAGCTGATAATCGTGAATAATGTGTCCGTCATTCGAGGCATGTTACGACTGTATCATTGCGTATCACTCGTATCATAACCAAAGGCAGTGTGTATACGAAAGTTTTTTAGCCGGAGCAGTGTGTATACGACGTGTACGCCCGTATACGCACCACTACACCACTGCTACAGCGTACAGTGTATTCTTACGGGTACCCGTAAAGTCGACCTGCAGAAAGTCGACAGTAGATAACCCCTAGCACGTGTATTGATAGCGCGTTATCGTATCACCTGTGCCGCCAAAGGTATAACCCGACAGTGGATGACCCCCTAACCCGTGGACTGATAGCGCGTTATCTTATCGCCTTTACCGCCAACCCCTTTCAACCGCACCAATTGAAAGAATATCAACACATATAATTGTCCCAAGACTACCTTACACATGCTTTCGTCACAGGCGACTGGTTCGTAGCCAATCAGCGATCGGTATTGGCCCGGATGTGTCTCGGGCGGTTCGCTGGTTGGCTACGACTGCCCCGGATGTGACGAAAGCAGGTGTAAAGAAATCTTGGGTCCACTTCCACTATACCATGGCGTTCTTTCACACATTCGTAAATGCGTGGTTCGGCTTCAGGTAACCAACGGAAAATTTTCAATTATCCCCAATGGACCTGTTGAGATTGGATGGTAGAAATTAGTGGAGTAGAAAATTAAGTTGTCACCTTGGACTCGGCTGTGTCGTAAGCATCAGAAAAACTTTCGTTGGGGCAACTTTATAATACGTTACTATGAACAAGTGGCGATCATTAATAGTTTCTGCATGAGTTCATGAGATAAGGATCCGGCTACAAGAATTTGAAATGGCATAAAATGGGGCTTAATGGTTTACTGATGGCATTAAAGAGGATATAGTGACACTACCCTACTTCCGTTGTGATCCACAGCCATTTTACAGCATAGTTCAATATACTTACATTGTTTTTATGTAATCAATGTATGAAAATTGGTTTACTTGAAACTCCTCCTTAGTCTTTCGTGGTAAAAAAACAAAAAAACATGGTATCCATCGAGTTTTCAATATCTGCAAGCGTTCTCAAGAAACTAATAAATAAACATTAATTTAGTTAGTTTTAGACTCTCATTTAAAACGTATCCTTGTAGAATTTTCTTCGCATTAACCTGTCTATCTTGGTTAACTATAACGGTAAAACTCCGTAGTTTTCGTGCGATGCAGTTAAATTATTTGGGTCCTTTCTTATTATGGGATTTGTATTAGAAAACTGCCCACGTAGTCTTCCGGAAATCAACAGGAATCCGGATATTGAGCAGAATTCGAGGACAGCGATTAAAACATTCTCATCCCGAATTATTAACACGTCCTGCAATTCAGAGAGATATTTAAAGTATCTTGAAGCGTTTTCAGGGACCAATACAATAAAATACTGTCATTTTGCGTGTTCCAAAAAAATGAAAAGGTCTCACTAAAACTGAGTTGTTTCCGTTGGAAACGTATTATAGTATTAAAGTATTTACTTTCCGAATGGCCGTATTGTGACATGAATAAACTAATGTTACCAGCATCGGTACCTAATAAAAACAAGATAACTCCCAGTTTTATGCAGGGCTCACACGCATTTTGTTTTGTAGTTAGTCTCGATGGCGTATGGGCTAATCGACATATTATAGTGGTATGGAGCCCCTAGCCAGAGAGTTTTGAAGGGATACTATACAGCACGTCCACTAACTTGTGTTTACTCGCCTGAGGTTACAGACAGGTTCAGACAACTATTTCTAAGTTTCACCAGAGTGAGTGAGAAAGAGAGAGAGAGAGAGAGAGAGAGAGAGAGAGAGAGAGAGAGAGAGAGAGAGAGAGAGAGAGAGAGAGAGAGAGAGAGAGAGAGAGAGAGGGGTTAAACTCGAAACTCACCACAATACTCATGACGCCCTTGCTCTCAGCTGTCGGAGAGGAAATATCACGGCACGACACATAACGGGACGGCACGGCACAGAACGGCACGGCACGGTACAGAAAGCCGCGGCACAAAACAGTACGGCATCGTTCTATCTGTGCGGCAGCAGATAATGAGAATTTAAGGTATTCTGTTCGTATCTTATAAACAACTATTAAAATCGGAATTGTGAGAGGATATACAAGACAAATATTATCAGGGTCGATCCACAAATAACGAAAACATAAATATGCAAAACTAATAACGTTTGGATTAAATATGATAATACAATATTATCGTACAATCGCACTGAATATAAACGTAATGAATGTTGTATGTATAGTAGGCCTATATATGTTTTCGTGATCCCATGAAAATATCTGTCCTGTGCATCTTCCCACAATTTGGGTTTTAAAACTTGTTTCAAAGATACGAACAGGATATCCCTTAAAATTCTCACGATCAGCTACCGCAGACTCTTGAGATCCATCTGCTATAAAGTTCGGTCAATAGTTCGCACTTTGAGATACAAGAGGTTACCCTACATTAAACGGCACTCCAAACTACTGCTAAGGTTACTGCTCCACGCGGTAGTGCACGGAAATTGACACGGCACGGCACGGCAGCGTGTAGTATGGATTGAATATTTGCCTTGTGTAACAGGGACACACTATTCCTACACGGTCTTAGCTACGTAAGGCTTAGAGCAAGACTGAGACTATCTGACTAGTACATTCCACTCCTAGAGTGACTCAGAGTACATAGAGCCCCTTCTAGCAGACGATGAAGATATTGGGAATTACGTCTCGTATTTTGGCCACAATGCAAGAACATGAGTGAGGATGTATGAAAAACACCACATGACATTTTGGCCTCGATGCAAGAACATGAGCGGGGATGTATGAAAAACACGTCACATGACATTTTGGCCACGATGCAAGAACATGAGTATGAAGAAGTATGAAAAACATCACAAGACATTTTTTTGGCCGCGATACAAGAAGATGAGTGGGGTGTATGAAGAAGTATGAAAAACACCACATGACATTTTGGTGGCGATGCAAGAACATGAGTGAGGTGTATGAAGAAGTATGAAAAACACCACATGACATTTTTTGGTCACGATGCAAGAACATGAGTGGGGGTGTATGAAGAAGTATGAAAAACACCTCATGACATTTTGGCTACGATGCAGGAACATGAGTGGGGGTGTATGAGGAAGTATGAAAAACACCTGGCCACGATGCAAGAACATGAGTGGGGGTGTATGAAGAAGTATGAAAAATATCACATGATATTTTTTTGGCCACGTTGCTAGAACATGATGGGGGTGTCTGAAAGTATGAAACACACCACAAAACACGTTTGACGCGATGCAAGAAGCCAAGAACGTGAGTGGGGAGTTATGATGTGAAGATGTATGTAAAACACCGTATGACATTTTGGGCACGAAGCTAATCGAGACGATGAGTGGTTTGATTATGAAAATGATAGAACGCCACATGACATCCATTCCATGCCCGAGCCGGGATTTGAACCTGGAACGCAGAGACTGCGGTTTGCAACGCCTAATTGACCGCAGCCAACTACGGTTGCTTTGATGTTAGTGATTGGCAGGATGTTAGTTAGATTGGAACCAAGTATGGGAGACCGTATGACAGGTAGAGTGCGCTGTGAGCGATGACGTTTAGTTTGTCTATTATATCTAGCCCAGCTTCAGTTAAGTACTCCAAATCTTATATGCCTAAAATATTATTTACAGTAATTTTTATTATTGACATATTTAAGCACTTAAAAATTAATTATTAATGAGTGTTATGTAATTAAAATAAAAATCAGCTGAATAATCCAAAAAACAAGTGAAACCTAGTACAATGTTTGATGGAATAACATAGTCTACTAAACTCTTCCCGTGCGGGTTAGGTTAAGCCGTCCCACAGCCATCTGTATTTCCGCGACATCATAATTGTATGCGTCAAGTGAGGGGCATACTGGAATTTGTTTGAACAAGACCGCTCGCAGCGCTGCTGTCATACAGTCTCCCATAGGATGGTATATGTACCTTGAAAGAAAGGGATCATCTTGCACATGGCATCTCCGAAGATGAAGTTTCGTAGGACTTGCCCCACGAGGGTGAAGGGCATGCAGAACACTCCCAGAAGTAAGTCGGACACCGCCTAGAACACACAACAAGAAACAAGGGTTAGTTTTACGCGTTTCATTCATCTTCTATAAATTATAATAGTAAAAATAATAATTAGTTTGACGAGACCCCTCTAGGGGAATCGCGAGAGGAATCATATTATGCAAATACGTGAGAAGAAAATACCGTGAAAACACAAGGGGCCATGTGACAGTGATAAAATCGTTTTAGAATAACTTCGGTAATACTTTCGTCATCAATCAATGACGTCTTTACGGTCTCGGCCAACCCGAGCAGGTATCTGAATTAGCCACGGTCGCTGGTTGGCTGCCGCTCACACACCCGTGACGGAAGCATTACCAAAGATGGTGTACGATGACTATAGATACATGGATAATGTTTAAATGAGAAATCGAACTGGAAGATGTGGTACTGAGCGCATTGGCTTTTAAGTTTTTACGAACTTTGACAGCTGCTGTATAGGAAATGAATTTGAGACAATATGGCACACACACACACACAAATTCGTTTGACACATCAATTAATTATTATTGAAATTATCTGAAACTGAGTTGAGTGTTGGTTGAATTTTGGAAATCGGCTCGAGCTTGTACGTGAGTCGACTAGGTTGAATTACGTGACCTGGTTCATAACGCAGTCTGCACGCACTTTATTGCGCAGTCATGTGCCTAGAAAGGTTAAGGTGTTAGAATACTTGAAGAGGAAAGTCAAACTTTAACCTATAGAACTCAATTCTAGCATTCGCTGTGACTGAGAAATCTAGGGATTCATGATTGGCTTTGGCCCGAATCGAACTGGTCACCTTCTGAATTAGTGTTCCATTGTTACCGCTGAATCTCTATAGGTACAGGATAAGACTGTCTCAAGGTTCTATCAAGCATTAGATTCACCAAGTAGAAGTGTTGTTGCTATTTGAATTGTGCTAACGCCTTTCAAGCCATTTGTCTCGAACAATGTTATTATTATTCCTCCCATTAAATTAATAGCAACCGAGATAGCTTGTAACAATGTCCATTTCTCTCCTAAGAGCAACTGAGACTTTCTTCCTACTAAAGCAATTGTTAGCGAATGTAAACTCCGCCTTTGCCATCGCGCGTTGTGTGGAATTTCTTGAATTACCCCGGGTAAAAAGCTTCAACAACAATTTACCCCTTGGACAAACAAACTTAGCACAAGAGACGCTCCTCCAACTTCCCACTTTCCAGTGTCTAGACATAACGATTACAAGTTCGGAACTCCAGAAATTCTTAAATAGATCGAACGACTAATATCTCATTGGCGTGAGAGATGCAATCGAAAATTATATACGACTGCACCACCACCACAACCCCCGCCCCCCCTCCCCCCTCCCCCCCTTCTAAATTACACCCTACCAAGACAACACATACTAAAATAATAACAATACATATTTTAATATTTAACAGCTGAATTGCATAGCATCAATTCTGCATCATTTGCTATTAAGAGCGTTCGGCAGTAGGAGTTTTACAGATGTATTAGCCGTCAACTAGTTACTCTTAAACTAATAGTAGGATTATTATCAATATTTACCTACTTTTAGAAGGATGTCATATCTATGCATGGTATACTAAGTACATTTGTCACCAACCTATTCAAAAACAATGTACCCATTTTTAAACAGATTCTCCTTAATTATTTCTCCGAATATTTTCGACAAAAGTAATTTATTTGCATAATTCAAACATGAGTATATTATTTTTGAGCAGGCCTGTCACAAATGTACGTAATACCATAAATAGATATGACATCCCTCTGCAAGTAGGTACATTTTCATAATAATCCTATTATTTGATTAAGAAAAATTAGTTGACCAAAAACATCAAAACTACTTCCGAACGTAAGGGTTTAGGATTCAAATTGAAACAGCATGTTTGGTGTAGTGCATGTACCTGCCGGCATGGTCTTATTTTTAAACTACCACAGACACAAACTTAATTAATAACAGAGACATTAATTTTCTCTTTTGTTCGTGCAGACAGTTTAGACCCCAGCACACGTACCAGGTATAGGTTCGTATTAGAATCCTCCCTGAGTCAGCTCATGCATATATCATAAACCCCGAAGCGTCAGTCTAAATTAAGGAATGTATTATTTACTATATGAAGTGAATTGTTTCACTCGAAGTAAATCACACACGAGTCTAAAAGAATTGCTCCCTATTGTCCGTGGTTACCCTATTCATATTAATGACTACAATGCGTTGGTGGTTCAGCTTTCGGCTCAGCGACGTAAATAAAACTAAATACTCATTTATGCACTGAATATTTGTCTGGGCCGAAGTGAAGCTTATTTTAAAATTTATGAAGGGACCAAATGAATAATGGTGAAAATGTGTTTCCAGTGTGAATTATTTAGTTTATTTTTTAACACTTTCAACGCAAAACCTTTGAGCCGTCTTGTTATGAGAAGACTGATTAAAATGATTTAGACTCTCATATCTTCTATACTTTTTTCAGTAAAGTGATAATTTAGTTGTCTGAAGAATCTACTTTGCAATAAATCAAGTCACTCTTATATTGTCATGATCATGATCATAAAAGAATACGATTTACCAAACGACATAAAGTGTGTCCAATCAATGTTTTAACTTTTTTATAATACGCACAATATTGAAATGTTTAACTTTGAAATTTACACTTTGAAGTGTGATGAAGTCCTAAATTATTTTTGTCTTAATTTTTAACAGCTTTTTCTATCAATATTTTTACTCTCAAGAACAAGTGGTGTATCACACCAATGCACGCTGGTGATAAGCAGTGTGTACTGTGTTTAAAATACATACTTTGTGATAGTAGTGAAGTATTTTCAGTGTAAAATCTTAAATAGCATTTAGTACCAGACTTGTAACTACCGATGCTCATGCACCCTACCGCTAAATATACGTTAGAAAAAGTTGTAATTCACGTCGTATTATATTAGTCCAATTAAGAGAAGGTGTCCTTTCCAGAAACTAAATTAAACACGAAGGTACAAATATAAACACAACTTTAAGAGAGTTGAATTGGCTCGAAAGTCTCGTAAAACTACTCAACATGAAGAAGATGAGCTTTCGTTTTAACAAGCGGCACACAATTAAGTTAAGCTTTGATTTATTTTTCAGACTAGAATTGCGTTTCACACAGATCGTTATTAAAACATTATTTTAAGAGCGTCAATACAGTAATTAATTTTGGAGCGTAAGCAAGTTCTTTGTACTTTGCAATTTGATTTTAAAGCCTTAATTATTTCCTAGAAACCAGCTTTACACAATGTTGACTCGGGAAAGTATCCTGAGCCCAGGATTACCTTCAGCGTTCCCTTGAGCTGCCATTGAGCAGAAGTTGAACTCATCTGTGTAGTGTGTTAGGAATTACGATGCTTGGAAAGAAATTCAGAATCAGAAAACAGAAACAATTCAAGGTACTTTCCATATCACACAATAAACTTTCACTATCATTAAATATTATATCTTAGCCAAATTATCCTCTAACTAAAGCCGTAGCCATTATCATATATAACATTATACTGATTAACGTCCTCATTGTGTTCACCACTGATATCGACCATTATTATGGGACCAATAATATCACTTACAAACTAATGTGTACGCTGGTGTTATGTGCTATTCGCATAGTCGGGCACTACCGAATAGCGTGGCAGCGAAGTCCACCCCTTTAACCCCCCCCCCCCCCCCCCCCCTATAGATAGAACCACTAGAACTTCAAAGGACTATTGAAGGTAACTATTGAAATTGAACAAGTTTGTACTTTGTTTAACACCAATGAATTTTATAAAAACAAACATATTGTGTACGACTACGAAGGGAAATAAATGTGGAGGACAATAATAAATGTATTTTTTCCCAAATGGGTTTGCAAATTGGGCCGTATGCAGAGTCAAGTGTCAAGTTAAGTACAGGCTTTGTTGCTATGGAGTGTTTTTATTACATGCTATTTTCCATAAGAAGAACAAACTCCATAGCAACCGCAATCATAAACAAATCACATACTTAACTCGATTCTGGAAACTGTTTTCTTGCATCAGGATTAAAATAATAGCAACTGCATTTTGTTTGATGTTATACCGGTAGGTACCTACTGTGTATTCGTTTCAATTGATCAAGTTCCCCAACACTATAGACCATTGCTGCCACCACATGAAACGTAACGTTTATAAACCTGAGAAAGTTTTGCACCTTGCAAAGTAATGTCTCCAGATGAGCAGAGTTCTTAATTCACGCTTCCAAAAGCAGATAACTGTGGGGAAAGTCTCCGGGGAAATTAGGGCTAAAATGCTCTACGATCATTAATGGTTTCCAACAAGCGTAATCCAGATCTTTGGCACCAGCTCCGTTATAACAGTTTTTTTGTAGGTGTCTGAACCGTCTCAAAATTAACCGACGTGTACAGTTATTTTAGCAAAGCCACGCCTCAGTTCCAGTTGGATTTATTAATTGGTAAACGTATATAAATGTTGTTAATCTTGAATGTATTATTATAAGAAAGAGAATGGAGTTCCACAAGTCAAAAACATAGTTTTGCACTTGAAATAATTTTTTATTGTTACACATATATATGTGATCACCTACAGACCCTCCCTGGGAATCAATCAATAAGAAAGAGAATGGGGTTCCACAAGTCAAAAACATACTTTTTCACTCGAAATAATCTTTCATTGTTACACATATATATGTGATCACCTACAGACCCTCCCTAGGAAGCAATATATCACTATTGCCTGGATTGGCTAGTTTCTTCTTAGTTTCATCTTTCGTGTTTATCTCCTGACAAAACGGACTCATATCTGTGATCTCCTACAGACCCTCCCTATAGGAATCCATATGTAAATATTAATTCCGAATATGTAAGTTATCAGTTGTGTAGGGTATGAAACCCCGCATAAAACCTAATGCTCTGAACAGGACAGCCTATAAGCCGGCATAGCCTGGAGGCCAGGTCAATACCCCTAGTGTCACTGGCCATATTATCACTTGCTTTGGGCGCTCTTTCTGGGAAATGGTTCAATCAAATGTCAACACACAAATTCAAATTAGTTGAATGCTTAGAACGGTTCATTCAATCACGTTATTGAATTATGAAACATTATTCTTCGATAGGTAAAGCCTCCGGCTTTGGATAGATATGTATATTGTGTATCTTTCTGAGTACAATAATGTATTTATTTTGTTCTGTTACATACTATATAACCGGAAGGTTACATGTAAACAAATTAATTAATTAATTACAAACAAATGGGCGATTTCAATGCGGGTTGAACGTACCAGGAAAAATGTTTATAAGTCAAATGTGAACTTTTTGATGAAACGGCTTATTGATGGAAAATACGTTTTCGTTATGTTTAAAGCGTTCGCAGTTGGAGTTTTAATGGTGTATTTCCCGTTCACTAATTACGCTTAAACTAATTGTAGAATTATTATTAATATTCACCTACTTGTCGAGGATTGTAATTGTAAGTAAATTTGTGACCAACGTGTTCGAAAATAATAAACATATTTTCTATTTTTGTAATTTCTATGCATAGTATCAACCGATAGAGGTAGCTCAGCGATAAGACGAGATACTCTAATTAGGGAGGTCGCCGGTTCAATACTTGTCACCGGAAATATTGGCTAAAGATTTCTCAGTAGTAAAGACGAATACTGGGATTAAGTCCACAGGCCTCGGACATTTCTTCCAAACCGTCCAAACATTTTATTATATATTTAGTTGGGACCTGAAGAGAGACACTTACGGTACAGCTATAATGTCCACCCTAAAGCAGGAATTCCTACAAAAAAAAATTCTTTTTTTTTAATGAGAGGAATTATAATGGTGAACACTGTTATGGTGTACAATTTTCAAGATGAAAAATGAAACAGTAAGCTGGATATGAACTGCGTATGTAAGATACCATGGACAGCGATAATTCAAACTCTAATAGTTAACGCTTGATGATATTATATCTGAATGATGAATTATGAGATTTGCTTCAAGATGCTTGACAATAGGGCATTAATAATCTTAAGTTTCAAATCAGTAATCTGAATTCACGGATGGAATGATCGGGACCGTTTTATAATGAGAGACACTTAGCTGTTAAACAATACAGAGAAACGCAACTTATAATGACAATGGCAAAGCAAACATTTGTATAAGTATTTGGTTCTGAGTGGAGCAGCGAGCTGAGAGTAGCTAGTTTATGTCGTTTCAGAGATGGGATGGGATATTAAGGAGAGATAATAGGAAGAGATAGTGTTTGCAGCATGTGTATTGTACAATGATGTGAAGTAAATGGGGTGGGGGAAGGAGGCTAACGAGGGGGGAAAGATCATTACTGGAAATTGAAGCTAAATTGTAACAAGAAAGATCTGGATAAACGAAGAAGCATTTAGCTGGCACAGCACAAGAATATAGGGCACTTCCGCCTTTACCCTCAATAGGCTATGTAAGATTGTTGTAAGTTCTTGCATACAAAATATGTAAACCGCTATTAGCTATTTAGAGCGTGGACTATTTACTTCTCATTGGAGTTGAAAGGTTTAAACTTAGTATGTTCTTCATGTATTCTTATACTGTATTAGGAAGTTCGACTATAGTCGTCGTACAACAACTTCGGTGTTGCTTCCGTCACGGGTGGGTGAGCGTCAGCCAACCAGCGACCGTGGCTAATTCAAATACCTGCTCGGGTTGGCCGAGACCGTAAACACGTCATTGATTCATGACGAAAGCATTACCGATGTTATTGTATAAGACGACTTTAATAGCAGGAAAAGCGTAAGACTTTACGGCTTTTTGTTCTAATTTTTCAAAATGTAATTCAACAACTAAACTTAGCACTGATACTTGGTTAGATAAAATCGCGAGGTCACGTGATTCTCTAAATATTAAGGAACTCACCTTTAACCCAAAGAGGTGGTGACACCAAAGATGTCTTTATAACCCTTGATTTATATGCCCGTGAGTCTATAACGACCACAAAACATCACCTTATAGTAGACATCAATTGCGTAAATCACATTCTCAGCCCTTTGTCCAAAGATTATTCGTATTATATATCTCCGCATCAGTCCACACAAATTTACAGGGGGGGTCCCTAACGGCATTCGGACATCTCATCCATTACCCTCAATGGACAAAACAACGTATACGCTGTTATCAAAATCACCCCAACTCACAAAAAGACGGATACGGTCATTAATTATCATTCATTCGGTCATTCATTTTCAACGTGGTCATTAAATGAACTAACAATACCTTGATGCTATACTCAAGATCCTGACAGTGAAGGTGCTAGGATGTTATACATTGGGGAAGAGGGGGAGGGGCAAACTTATATACCTTCATCACGACTACTGTATCGCTGAATGAAACAGTATTTTTTTTTATATACTGGAAGATAGTATTTACATTTCGCCTGCTTTTACAGAACAAAAATGGTGTTATGATGGTTTGGGCAGCATCGTGTTTATACATACATGCCCAGGGACTGCTACCATATCTTTGTGACCATGGTTTCGGTGCTTTGGTGATCCCGAGAGCAATGCCGGAGGACATATAGCCATTTTATGGCAGAAGCAGATATTTAATTTTATAACGAAAACATTACATTCTGTACCATCATTTGTTTTTAATTAGTGTTTTTCATCACAATTATTTTTGTGATATTTGGGTAGGAATGTCCTAGAGCTGTTGTTACTAGGACTCATTGTCAGCATTCGCTTTTACGACTGAGGAAAAGCTCGGAGAAGAAACCTTCATTCCCTATGGTGACGCAGACGACGTCGAGTTCAAACGTGAGTATTCTACCTAGAATTCTATACAAATTAAGAGTCGCTTCAGTGATAAAAGTGTTAATGATCAAACGCCCAATTAGCACAGAATGACCGGTACGCGCTGACCAGCTGTGATGATATAGAGAGAAGCAAACTGAGAGATGTCTGACCTCTTCCCTGCTTCAATAAGACCTAAGTTCTTGATTCACCGTGACAGACACAGGCTGATGTTGGTATCTCTTCTAGAGAGCGTGGATCGTAGTGTTAATTAATTATTGAAGTGTGTATTAAATGTTATAAAATATAAATTATATATTGTGTCACATTAAAATAAACTAATTTAGCAATTCATAGGTTGCACGTACGTCACATCTTTGCGCATGGCAGCCACATTTGTGATCAAACTTTGACGTTGCCATGGAGAAACAATTGAAGGCTATTGTGGTAGAACACAGAAATTCTTAGTTCTTTAAAATTCAACGTGTTTTTTAAATAAAATTGATATGTGTCGTAATTTTTAATTGTTTTATAGGTTATGTTTACTTTTTAAATTCTAAATTAGGCTTATTTATCGAATTTGAATAGTATTTGCTAATGATCTAGGATTGGTCCTCATCAATTGTGTCGCAATCATGGCCGCTGTGACGTCACGTGGGAACTATGAATGGATAAGTAAAATAGAGGAGAAGATCAGAAGAGTATAGAAGCTTTTAGAAATACAAGGAAGGTTTTGACATTAAACTTGAAGGACGAAATGGAGGGAGAGCTTTTTATATTGCTCGGGAACTTAAAGTTTTGTGGACCTTTAGAGATAGGTTCAGGTTGGGGAGATTGGCTCTTGTGAAGTGAGAGTGGCCGGAGGGGTTGAGTGTGAAGTGATTGGGGTTAGAGCGCACGAATATTTATGCTGCTTGAATATAATAAGGAAGCAAGCCTGTTGGGTACTCTTCCTAGCTATGTTATTTGATTAGTTGGCAAAGAAATAAGTTCTTAGAAATTGTTTGATATTGTATAACAATAAAATAGAATGCGCAAGAGAAACTGAACGAGAACAAATATTACAAAGGACTTATTAGACACAGATTCTGAACAATCTTTGAGAAACGTTTTTTGTGATATATTTGGCATTCGTATCATGTAGCTCGTGATAAAATTGAATTTGATTTTTTTTTTTTTATTTATTTCTCACTTATCTACGAATCATATTATTTCGAGTTATACTTTAGGAATTCAAAATATTGGGAGCGTATATGACAACGGCTAAACAAATACTTCCTAAGTGTTTTAGCTTAAATTCAAATTGTATATTTTTGTTTTTAATTTGGATGTGTACGTCAAAGAAAAAACGCAAAACACTGATCCAGTAAAAGAAATACCATTCAAATGCCATATTTTTGTTGCCACACACTCAGGCTATTTTCCTACAAACAGTTTCATGGATGTTGAACGATTGTAATATACATTTATTTTATAACTAACTTAAAATGCAGTCATTTGAGAATTACACCAAACACTTACACTATTAACTTCACCCGAACATGGAGTTCGGAGACTGCAGTGTTGGCTTAGTCGCTTTAAATTAAAGTCACCCACCGAAAAACAGTTTTATTACTGAGTGGGTAGACTCTGAATAAGAATTTATTTATTTAATATGAGAGAGTGTTGAAACGGGCAAACGCAGTTGTCGTCTTTGCTGGTGGCTTGCTAATGGTTTAATGGTGCGCAATCTACCCTAAGCAAGCCATTTCATCAGGGTGTGAGAGTCTAAGAGAAGTTTTTAATCATTGTTAGTGCTACCTACTAAATGTGATGATCCATCTACGCTGTATCATTTCTATGAAATTGTATGACTGCTTGTGCGTGTGCGTGTGCGTGTGCGTGTGCGTGTGCGTGTGCGTGTGCGTGTGCGTGTGCGTGTGCGTGTGCGTGTGCGTGTGCGTGAGTGCGGATTTCATACATTTTACACACATGTGTATCTAATTTTATATCATTTTTTATCAGTTGTTATCTATAATTTCATAGTAAATTGTTTACTTTTATGTATTGTTCTCATTTCGCAATCAGTTTGTTTACTCAATAGAATATAGATTTAAAAGATCTCATTCATTTTTATTTTTTTTAACACTTCCTTAAAGTTTTCCTTAGCAATGTCTTTTATAGGGATAACATTAAATCTTACCTGGTGTGCCTCTCTTCAACCAAATAACTAGGTGTACACGAAACTGAAAGTTCGCCAGATATCTTATAGGAACGTGTCCGGAAAATATTAAAAGAAAATTAAGAAAATAGGATTTCTTTGAGATAAAATATGCCCAACTTTCGACGAAAATGGTTTTCCGCGGATTCTCGACATTTTTAGAATTAACTAGGCGCCTAAAAGGAGAAGTCTGCACAAAAGTAAAACCACGAAAAATCCTTTTAGTCTTCACAGAAGTACTCGCTATAAATGCCGCGTTATCCATTACCCGTACATTCAAGTCTTAAAACAATAAAAGTGAAGAACTAAATGGAAGCAAAAAGCACTGCATACATTTGGAGCAATCTGGGACTGAAATCTTCAAGACAAGAAACAATAAGAGATGATATCAGAATATTGAGATGAACTGAATTTTAGATGTGGAAGATGATTGTGAGATGGCAAAGAAATAATACATAATTTCAACTTTGAATATTAACAACTTTTTTAGTCCAAAGACCAACAGAATATATTTCACATAAAAAAGTACATTTCTCTATAGTAGTAGCCAAATAAGAATAATTGAGCGTAGCTGTCATAAGTAAATGCATTATCCTTATGTGTTCTACACATTAAAACCCGTACAGTATTGTAAACTTAAGAAAAAAAAAAAATTAAAAATAATGATGAAAAACACAATTTATAAAATTATTTATAAGCAATCAACAAATCACATAAATTGCGCATAAAACTCCCTGAGTTAAAAACTATCAACATTTTAACATTCAAATAATACAAACACATAATGATTAGATCGACAGTGGATATAACAATGCATATATACTATGAGGAAAAAAGTTGAAACAAAATAATGATTATTTTCTCAAGTTAAAATATGAATACAAGGAGAACAAAACATGAATGTTTTAGTGGTTTGAAACTTCATCATAAATCAAATGGAAACATTTTAATATGTCGAGCTAAAGACTACAAATCCAAACTCTTGATCGTCTGAGTAAAATGTCTTAGAAATATCACGGCTTTTAGGCTCTAATGTAATGTAATTATATCAATGCTTACAAAATGCCATGCCCTCTGAAAGAAAACGTATTCTACGACGTAACTTAGTTTATTCTGCACCTTTATTGAATCAGGCATCAGGTAGAATATATAACACATAACGGGAATACCTAACATGTCACGAAAAATACTGCATGGGTAATGCAAACAGCATAATTTTCTCAAATACGAGTTCTAGAAGTCTAGTATAGAATATCTTACACAAATCTACCTCGAAATTTGCAACGCATACAGTCTCCTGAGGAATACGAATATTTACTGGTTATTTTCTAACAGGTACCCCAGTGACTTTATTTGACTTCTCTCAATTGATCGACGGATAAACTAACTTTCACCACCAATTAGAGAACGTATTTACAACCATTAAAAAAGCATAATTATTAAAGGGGATTCACAATTATATACCTGGTTGAAGCTACAAGTTTTGGCCCGTATTGCTTTTTTGGAGCTGTAATAAGCATCTTTGCTAGGTTTATATGGATTTTTTTATGTTTACATAGCAGTGATTTACATAATAAAAAAAAATAGCAACAGGCACTGCTGAAAAAAGATCGAAGTAACAAAAAGGAACTTCCTTCAGCAGAAAACGTAGAAAATAATTGGTTCTTGGAACACATTTAAGTAGTATCCGCAGAACACAATTTTGCATAACAAAATTCTACAAAGTTAAAGCTTACGCATTAAAAAGTCATTAAAGTGTACACGTTTTAGAGATAATGATGTTATGCTGTATAATGCGATAATTAAGAACCGACTAACATTAAACAAGAAAAAACGAAAGTGATTGCAATAAAAGCAAATAGAAAATATTCGTAAAAAAACATTGACAACGATGCAATTAGACATGTTAGATTTTTATCGAGCTGTAACTAATTTGAAATTACAAATTTAATATGTTTTTTTTGACTGTTTTCGCTTAATTTAAAAGTTTCTTAGCTTCTCCTCATTATAAAACCCCTACTTTGCATCAGGGGTAAATATTGGTGTTTACAATACACGTCCTACTTAGAATATTCTTGATGAGGCTAATGGTTTCTTTGAGACGTAAGAAAGATGTTAGATAATGGACACGTAATGAGCAAAGCATCTTATTACAGCATCACTGAAACAACCAAGGCTTTTCTACCTTCGTTTGCCATGTTCTTTAATATCAATGAAGATAGACTTTTAAGGATTGAACCTTAAAATGGATCTTATACATTATTCAAGCATTAAAAGAATATTTCTTTTAGACGAGGCATGTTGTCAATACAATATCCGGCTCGCTTCTAAGATTCGCTGACGCACCATTAGCGAGTAAGATGAATTTCTGACGGTTCATATTTTTATATTGCGTGTACACATTTTTGTTTATACTATTTTTGGGGGGGAAATATAAGTTATCTTTAATAGTTTATGGTATACTGTACAACACACTGCGTTTGCATCTATCAGTTTTTACTAAACTGAATTTAAATATTTTGTAAGGCAGTAAAAAATATATCCATAGATAACAGTAAGCTATCAGTGTATTGAATACAAGCACATAAACCTAGTTTGAGAGCTCGTGGTATATTTTCCGCCAACTGCCATTATACATATGGCTAGATCTAGATCGAGTCCTTCGTGCTTCTTATTCATCCTGACAACACTGTTTTAACTCAAGCACATGTACTAGTCACTTTAAGAGGCAAATAACAGATAACAATTCGGTGTGCAACCTATTCAACAGATATGTTAACACAATCGTGTTTCATCAATTCATACTCAAGGAATTCTAGAAACTGATATTATATTATGTGTATTTAAAATGGAATAATCTAGTTACGCTTTCCCAATCGAAATTTAGTAAATGTAAAACGTTAGCAAATATGGATACAGTTTATGTCTAAATACAAATATTATCCATATCAATGGAAAGTTAGAATTATTAGAAATGAATTTCTTATTGGCATAGTTGGCCGTGGTAGATAAGTCTGGTGTGGTAAACCACGGTTCCTGCAGTTCATACAGGTTCGAATAATGTCTTCGAAGCCATATAAAATTGTATAATGTCCCCCATTGAAATAAGCTTTTGTAACTGAGTCCGTAGACAATAAATCAAATTTCATTTATTTCATTTCATTATAATTCGTTTGAATTGGTTCTATCAAAAGAATGGATAGACTCGTACGAAGATAAGAGATCGGCCTTGTTGATTCTGACATTTGTCCGTAGGTGTTCGCACTGTCCAATCACTGATTCATATGTTTCGTATTTGAAATATCGATCTTTGATTGGTTATCGCTCACTCGTCGATGGATGGTTTAGTCGCTTTAAATTTAAGTCCCCCACTGAAAATCAGTTTCGTTACTGAGTGGGTAGAGTCTAAATGTGAATTTATTTATTTATTTAAGAAAAGACGAATGATGGCTGGGCCGCATAAAACAAGATGTGGCGATGAGAGGTGAACAGTGGAGTGTGGTTGAGTTGGAAAGATGGTGAGAGGACAGGGTTGGATGATGGGCTAAGCTTGGCAGGCTGGCACTGATTCATTTATGCTAAGCCTTGATAGCAATGGCAAAACCCTCTTACCCGGACGACAACTGTGGCGGAAAAGAGATTGATTTATATGCAATTATTTATGTATTAAAGGCTCTTTTTGAGCCACGTTTTCCGAGGGTAATTCTTGGTTAGCAAAGATCTGTAGTAAAGATTTGGGATAAAGCAATAATTTATTTAAAAAAAACATGGCGAAATATTAAAAAAAAATATTAGACCACTTTTAGTTCCAACAGTAAGAAAAAGAAAGATCATTTTTCACATCTGATGTACAAGATGGAATCTGACTCTGCTTGACTTAAAATATGATTGATACTCGAGTCAGTATTGTTGTTAGTTGAATGAACGGAGCCCGATATATCCCGATTTGTCAGCGGCCTTGTTTCGCCAGCACCGAAGTGGACTGAAGATACTTGAGTGTTTTTGCAACGGCCATTAGTGAAGAGAGTAGCACCATTAATCTGTAGTGGTTGTGGCTACGCGGTGCTGTGCTGATTTTCTAGAAATAAAGTTTTTGTAAAATTGTACATAAACGTATTGCAATATCAGGTTGTCCATTTTCCATCTTGTATGAAATTTTGAAAAAAATCTTCTTCTTCTTCTTCTTCTCAAATGCCCACATTTGGCTATTATGCCATCATGCTGGATCTGGTCAACCAGTAGAGACACGCTTCTTTCTCCACCCTCTTCATGCCGCTCGGCATTGCGTCACGTTCCCCTGCCAGTTTTGGACATACAAACAGGTGGCTCCTATCCTGCTCCCCATTTCCACACAGCTTGCAGGTACTCGTCTCAAACACCCCTATTCGGTGGAGATGCTTCCCTAGAAGATCGTGCTGCGTTTTTAGCCTGAACTGGGCCGTTTCAATTTGCCGTGGAAGATGAATGAATGAATGAATGAATTATTTGTATTTTAGTGTTTTTTGAATGTTAGTGTTTTTTGACATGCTATCTGATCATACTCTGAAATAATTTTAAAATAAATTAGTATTAGTTTTATGTTATAATTTCCTGAGCACTCACGATTATTTCTTCGTTTTTAATTCGTTGTACGATCTATATATGTCATAATTTCTTTGAAATAGTGAGGCTTATTATTCACGAAATATACCTGAACAAAAATAGTAAAGAAGGTATCTCTAGACATTTACGCCCAAACCAATCCTGATCCCTCTATATCTTCTATCGCCTCTCATATCTTCGTATTATGTATGCTCATGCCTCATGACAAATAACATGCACAGTTCTAGCATTTATCAAATAATTTAAATGATGACTTTGAGGCATGGCATGTGGTTCTACTATCATACGATGTCGGAAATAAGCTATTTGGACACAGAGATATGTTGGATGGGTCATAATCAGAAGTTGTGTTCTTGTAATGTTTCTCTTCAGTTCGTTAGGAGAGGATTACCAGGACAAATCCTTATCGTAATCTATCTGTGACAGATTACGATGGAGATTTGTTCAGCTTCACTCGGTATATTATGTATATTATTTTAAATTATTCTGAAGTCTTGCCGAATAATTCTTCGCATATTGTTAGATATTCATCGGGTGGCTTAACACGAAAAGGATTTACGCCCCAACTGCATTAGCCACGGTGAACGGCTAAATTATACTACTTTAGTATTTATGTAGAAAGAAAGAAACCCTCATAAGTAGATATGCATTGTTAAATTTACCTTTCAAAACAAATTATTTCTAATTTTCTATCGCTCGTATTTTCTGTCGAGTAACGTTTCTCGATGTAAGGCACTTAGGATGTTTAGAGGATGCAGGAAAACTCACTTCACATAAGACTATACGTTGGATTTATTATATAGCTAATATTAATACCTTCGGAACAGGAATTGTGCTTTACGTCCAGTTTTTTCTCACCAGAGTATTTTTTCCCTTTGAAATATTGAAAGAAAATCATTTCGGAAAACACGAGACATCTTTCCAATAGTTTTTCTCGTGAGTCGTGACAGTTGCGAAACTGTCAGTACAGCTTTCGAAGTGCTCCAATTTGCTTGAGAGGAGCAAATTACTTCAAAAGAAAATCAAGTCATGTTACCGTCGCTCAAACTTGTAGACTTGGTGCCAGCTCAGCTCGATTTGCAGCTTAAACCTCTTATCTTCACAACCGTATAAAATCATGATAAGACGTTAATACTGTATGCCCACCTACGGTGCAGAACTCCGATTGCTATCAATTAAAACTTTCTTAAAATGCTTGAAAACTGTCTCAAATTAAAACAAACTACAGAATTTGGTGATCTTATAAATGTGCTTATGTTCCAATAAATATTTTTGTATTTTAAATGTTCTTATTTAACTTTTGTAATACATTGTTAAACACACCTTTCACAAACAGAAACATACACAAATGTGACTTTTAATTCAACTTTTTTCCGAACTAATGAAAACAATATTTACGATGACAACCGATATACACCGTTAAATATTCATGGTATATTGGAAAGTAATATATGGATTTGTAGAAACTACAAAACTTTCAGAAGGGAGGAAAGACTGGAGATCTGTTTCAAACATATCTACGGCTTGATAACAAGTAACACTAAAAAAGTGAAATATGTATCAGATTATTTTTTTGGTGAACAGCGTTCTCAATAACTATTCGTATTTGTGTGGTGTAAATGTGCTTCAACCCACGCACACATACACGGGTAAATGCGCTTTGCTTAGATCTTTACATATTAGAGTAGGTACACATGTGCACACATGTGTTCGGAGCTCCATACATAACACAGTCAAACTCCTGGGCTGGTAAGTAAATAAGCCTTATTTTTCTTGTGTGTAGTTCAAAGGCGAGTATTCACTATGCATGATGCTCGTGCTTCGTCGAAATGCTGCTGGGCTAGAGACTTGGGTCTTTATACATAGTCCCTGTTGCTCTGTTGTTCCGTAAGGTAGGGGCTACTCTATGTAAGCTTTGCCATTGACGAGTCTTTGGAACAAAACTTGTCTCAACATAACTACTAACAAGTCTGATAGCAGAGTACAATAATACCGTTGAGTGTACAGTGTAGGATGGAGCCATGAAGCCAGCGGCTGTTTGTCTACCATTACGGACATTCAGGGCGTATCTCAATGCTCTATTTTGACGCTAGTCGACAAGCCTAGTGTACTAATACAACAATCAATGATTGTTGTAGTTAATTGTCACTAATTGCTACAATAGTCCACTTGGCTAGTCGACTAGCGTCAAAATAGATAACTGAGATACGCCCTCAACGTATGCCAGTCGGCTAGTAGCAGAATTTAGCCACATGCGCAATGAGAGCGCAGCATTACAACGATAGTACTAATTTAATTTTCTACTTCATTAGTTCCTAAGGCAAGTTGCAAAAATATGAGACGGTAAGTCCGAATATCTTTTTTCATAATTTACACCTGCTCACTACTCACCTTTCTGACGCAAAGCTCTCCGCGCTCCCCACTGCTAACGTACCCTGGTATTCACAGTCCCAATCGAAGCGATAGCTTCCTTGAATATACAGAATATCACCATCACGTTACATGTGACACGTGACTTCTCACCCCTCGCTGTTCTTGTGCCTCAACGGTTTTGCAGCCTTTTATAGAGTTTGGGACAATCAACAGACATGAACGTGTTTCTTAAAGCATAGATGAATTTTAAAAATTCCGTCACGATCCTCATGGTTTGCACCAATCTGGAACTACTGTCAATCAGAATATAACCAAAAATACAAAATTATAATTTCAAGTAACGCGCCAGTACATTCCAGCCAAGTATAAGGATGCTTTAAGATTGCAACCGACCTGGTTGGATGGGCATTTGGTGATGACACCAAAAGATCTAATCTTCCTCGCCCGCGCAATAATACACTCGCTTCGTGCGACTGGGCGAGCGTTAACTCAAAACCTGGTCACATGTGGTTATTGTAATTTACTAAAATCCACCTGTTTTAATGGGATTAACATGTTAATTTTTCAAATACACTTTTAAACACTAGTTTTATTAACATAATTGACATCGAATCATTACGTGGTATTAAAATAGCGCATTGATTAAACTTAACTGAATGCGGAGGGAGTTTAGAAGTGATGTATAAGCGAGGTGAAGTAGTAAAATATTTCCAATATAGATGGAAAAGAAAAAAATCGTATTTTGCAAAGGCAAATTTCGAAAATTATAAACCAAATTAATCATTCTTTTTGAGAAAATTTGATTTTATTGTGTGAAGTAGTGTCGATAGGTTTTTTGCCCTTACGACTACCGAGTTTCAAGATTCGGTTCTTAAACATGTCACACTTCAAAAGTAACTTACCGATAGTCAAATTCATTTAAAAAGAAAACACTTATTATCCTTTCCTTTATATGAATGCTTCTTTGTTTTTGCTATCGAAGAACGTATGATGAGATATCACATCGCATTGTATCATTATATTTCCTTTTCACCAATTCCTCTAATAGTTGACATCAATGAGCATCTTCTTACTCCTCTCCATTACACTCCACTATTATACTCAACAATATGCCCCATTATTGTATTTCGCCGTCTGCTCTCTAACTATTCGCTGACTTACCGATAAATATTCGGAAATAGTTGATAAAGCTTCAACTGGGTACCCGTAAAGTCAACCATGCAGAAACTCGACAGTAGATAACCCCTAACACGTGTATTGATAGCGCGTTATCTTATCACCTGTGCCGCCAAAGGTATAACCCAACAGTGGATGACCCCCTAACCCGTAGACTGATAGCGCGTTATCTTATCGCCTTTACCGCCAAAGGTATCGCGCCTACTGTTCGAGTTTCTGCACCAGAGATAGATAGCGGCTTCCTTTTACTTCCGTGTAGATGACTTTCTGCAGGTCGACATTCTGCGTTCCCGCTTCAACTTGTTATTTTAGTCGTTCTTGCATTAGTTTTATGAAGTAGAAAGTCCCATGTTAACTTATATAAACAAACGGGAACGCAGAATGTCGACCTGCAGAAAGTCATCTACACGGAAGTAAAAGGAAGCCGCTATCTATCTCTGGTGCAGAAACTCGAACAGTAGGCGCGATACTTGGCGGTAAAGGCGATAAGGTAACGCGCTATCAGTCCACGGGTTAGGGGGTCATCCACTGTTGGGTTATACCTTTGGCGGTACAGGTGATAAGATAACGCGCTATCAATACACGTGTTAGGGGTTATCTACTGTCGAGTTTCTGCATGGTTGACTTTACGGGTACCCTAAAAAAACTAAAATAACAACAATAATGAGGATAATAAACATAGGCCTACCGTTAATAGTGAAGAATGATAACATCTAGCTAACAAAACAATATTAATACATAAATTAACATTCAACAAGCAAATGCTCCAAAACGCTGCCCCGCGTCGGTACTTTCTGGCATTTTATAAAGCCACTTATACTCTCTAAAAGTTCAGGAGTTTTCAAACCATTAACGTTTTTCTCATATCTAAATTGACTAAATAATTACTTTGAGCTTAAAATGTTTCTAAACTCTTCAGCTTTTGGGTCTTGTTAGCAATATACGGCAAATATTTAATGAAGTTCGTGTGTCTCGTGGTTAACTCTTGTGTAACATTTGGTAGCAAATTTCAGCAATCAATTTCATTTGTTTTCTGTAAACAGGTTTGTTTGTTTTGGCGTGAACGTCATCACTTACTATAGGCCTACAGCTGTAAATGCTTACCAGATCTCTTTGTGCAAACAATCTCTTAATGGAAGCTGCCACTGTGTAAACAAAACGTAATTAAGTAGAAGCAATGTTGAACTCGGAATAGGAAAAGGAGTTTGTATATTGCGTACATACTTGTGTATGTTATTTTAGTGTGTATGGTTGTGATTTATCATGCCTTGAAGATAGTTCCTAAATGATTGTAGTACTGGTATTTTATTTAACACCTACTCTTGTATGTAGTTATGATGATTCTTGTAACTTTACGTCTTTATTATTGCAAATGCGTTCGAGACGATGAGGGGTGATGGATGAAGATGAAATACACCATGTCTCATCCGGGACTCGACCCCACAAAGCACTCAATAAATTCAAAGTGTTCTGAATCGGCCTTGTTGATTCTAACATTTTGTCCGCAGGTGTTCGTACTGTCCAATTCCGGATTCATATGTTTCGTATTTGAAATATTTATCTTTGATTGGTTATCGCTCACTCGTCGATGGTGTTCGGAGCCTGCAGGGTTGGTTTAGTCGCTTTAAATTAAAGTCCCCCCCTGAAAATCAGTTTCGTTACTGAGTGAGTAGACTCTAAATGTGAATTTATTTATTTATTTATAAGACATGTTAAAGGCCTAATAAGCCCCAATCACGAGTGACCCGTATCTTCCAACATGGGTGGCATTGTCTATCACCGTAAATAACCACCAGTGTGTGCTACTGTCCTTTTATATCACACTTTTATCGAATTAAAGGTTATCCTCTGAAAACTGTCTCTGATTTTGATTTATATTGGCTTTTACAATCGTAAAGTTGTAGTTTTGATTAGTATAGTACTTTGTAGACAGTAATTTCTTATTTTTTTTTATGTTGCCTTGCATGGTAGTCATTTCGAAGTTTATTTCGCGTTTACGGTTTATATGGTCTTAAGAGGTAGGTCCTTAAAAATGTATTGTATTTTATATAGCATTTTTTACACTTTGGTAGTTTTATCTGTGGCTTGATGACCTCCTTGCAAAGACAAAGTGTTATATGTATCATTGCACACATCCTTAATTAGCGGTGAAACGTTTTAACCGTGTTGATATGTAATCCATTAACCGTCTCACAATGTGTTTATAAGGGTTGAAAGATTGTACAATGCTACATGACCATCATACAAATGCTGAGGGAAGCATAAACAGGGCTACGGGTTAAAAGAAAAGAAATATAACGATACTTGCAGCTGTCACCTAAAAGAAGGGAATGAGTTTTGTTAAGGTCTTAGAGTGAAAAATGGAAGACACTGTTCGGAGCTGATGATACAGTTATTAACTTAGTTACAAATAACGTTAGTTTGAAAAGAAGTATAAAATCTTCAATTAGAAGTACGTATGAACTAGGGAAACGTTTTGTGTTACGCGCTTTAGATAAAGAAGCACGTAATGGCTCGTAATAACTAATAACTAAAAGCTTAGAAATTACCATGTTGGTGAATATACGAAAATTTATGAATACTTTATATAATTAATATGCTACAGTTTTGAATGCAACAAATTAGATGGAAATTTGATTTAACTTCCATCCAATTTCTTTAATTCAATACGTTGAATGGTAAATTGGGCCGTATGTGTTTCAAGCATGTGTTTATCTTTTACTACTCTATGTTGATGGAGTAAGTCTATAGGTATCGTAGAGGAAGCAGTTGAACAGTTGCTTAGTACCCACATTCTCACGAAAACGTCTAACTATGACCACGCACAGCTAAAGATTCGGAATGAATCGGTCATTTGGTACGGAATTCAAAATTTCTGTTTTTATTAAGAATCATGAGGTACTATTTTGAATATTACAAAGAGACTTTTAGGTATCAGTCAGCAGCTGTAAGATGCATTCTTGTGAGTATGCTCGTAGGTTCTTGTTGCTTCAGGAAGTGTCAAGGAGAAGAAGAGATACTTGTCAAAGCAGTTGTTCTCATTCATTAATGTTATCAACCAATCTTTGAACGAAGGTTTCCTCGGACTCTTGCAATCTTTTAGAAATTTCATCAATTCTTGCTGACTGAAGTTCCTTCCCCATCATGCACACACAATACATTAGTCACCTCCATCTTCGGGTGAGTAGCTTACTCTAGCTTGCTCTGACTTCATGAAAACCTAGACCCGAGTAGCTCGGAACACTTTACTCTAGTCGAGGAACACAACTCGAATAGGAATGTGGTACTAACGAACACGTCTTCGTGATCATAGCAAATTACCAGCCTATCGTGGCACGTTATCGCCGAGGGAACTTTAGCAATACCCGTTTCATTTCTCTGTATAACTTCCAGTCCAAGTCCAATAACTTCCAATTAGTATGACGAGTACAGGGGCGCACAGTTTACAATAATTTAAGATTACTCATATTAAGCTATTGATATGCCCACGTCTGTACTTTGCGATAGAAACTAATTCTATAGCCCAAACTTGGAACGCACCATGTCATAATACAAAGTTCAATTCCATGAGGAGCAAGACATACTTAGTTCTGAATGGAAGGAAGCGACACTCCGAATACCCTCTTTGTATTGGTGTGGGCACTAATAACGCTGCAATTGTGCCCCTACCTCAATAACACTAACTCACTCTATTAGTTATCTTGCGAACTTGAGTGCCTATAATACTGTATTACGCTTGACTGGGCTTCCTAAAGGTTCAATTCCAATACTTACATATTATGTCGATCTGTGGTTACTACAGTATGCTAAACTTTGGGCTGAACCACGCAGCAGAACCACATCTACAACATGTAGTAAACACATAGGCCTACTATATCTGGGAAAATATAACAATAAATAAAAAATTATTATGTTTTTATTGTAGTCAAATTGTTCATCGTATTAAATTATTCATTTTATGCAATCGATATTTACAATTATTACCTTTTAATTTTCCCAACGTGAAAAGTAGCAACGTCATAGTGACTCTCATATACCGCTCAGTCACATATATCGGCAATTTTTTCAGAGTTAATAACCAGACACGTGGGGACTTGGGAGTGTTTTAATTTTATTACTTGGTGGAACATATGTAGCTTCATTAAATTCAGCTCCGTATCTGCTCTGTTTCGTGAAAACATAATTAAGCGATAAACGTTTTCTACTCGAGATAATTGTACACAATTTAATTGGACTTATTGTAGTGAGATAATTTAATTGTCGTTCAGTTCGACAAGCAGTGTCACTCACCTGAACGACGGAGATTGTTGACTATCTCTGAAACGTGTCGGGTATAATTATTATTATTATTATTTTTATTAATCGTCTATTCTTGTCATCACAAAAAAAAAATTAAAAGTTGTGACGAGAAACGGCGTCGACGCTAGCAAACATTATGCTAAAACACTTAAAATCCTAAGAAATCTTGTGCCGCGAAGAGCCTTCTAAACACTAAATACTACGCTAACGTTTTAATTAAACTAAACTAAACCAAAACTAAACTAAAACAAAACTAAACTAACACTAAAACGTCACAGGTTTAAAGGTCTGTGAGTCTTTAGTGAGTTTTGACTTTTTTTAACATTATACTGCGGAAAACGTCCCATTTTACATTCTAAAGATCTGTTACACTTATAAGAATTACAATCTTGGCCTGTCGCTATTGTGAATCACTTCCGTACTGGTCCTTCAGTTACATTATTTAACATTCTTTTGTGCTTCAAAATTTGTCCAATTGAACGTTGCCTCCGTGTGAAACTGGTGCGTTGTTCAGTGCAAACACGCGTTCAGTGAGAATAAAATTGAGA
>OX246746.1:10727005-10837005 GCA_945910005.1 Isoperla grammatica | reverse complement strand
TCCATCTGTATATCTATCTATCTGTATATCTATCTATCCATCTATCTATCTTTCTTTCTATCTATCTGTATATCTATCTATATATCTATCTATCTATCTATCTATCTATCTATCTATCTATCTATCTATCTATCTATCTATCTATCTATCTATCTACCTATCCATTCTCTCTGACATCACTTCACTTTTCCCCTAATCAAGGTTTTGGAGGCTATGCATATTGCAGTTACTGTTTGTTTGATTTCCAGTAAATTATCTATGAATTATTTTTTTGAATTAGTCTATGTTTTTGTGCGTATTTCAGGACTCAGGAGTAATTATGCAAATAATGTATAACTGCTAAGAAGCCACTTACTTTACACACTAATACAGAAATTCATCCCATTACTATGCCAACTTGAGTCAATTCGTACTGAACTACCTAATTAATTCTCTATGAGTGTATAGGTTCGTTTGCATGGTTATAACTGTATCCAACAAAATATTATAAAGGTTAATCTTTTGTACCTGAATGGCAGAAATTTGCCTCAATTTTCGAACTCTGGTATATCGAAGCTACATGCTTAACGCCCTACCTCATATTCTTCTACCTTGTATCTCTGTACTGCTTATTTAACCTCTTCCCCTATTATTTCGGATTATGGGGCGAAGTTAATGGTACGCACAAATGCAAGGGCCGACTCACATGCTATACTGAGTGGGGGCGTATCTTGACATGCGAGAGGAAATTGGCATTAACGTCATTATATACTTCACACTATGAACGTAATATTTATTTGTAAATTGCATTTCATTGAACGGGTGAACCTAATTTAATCATTTTCTTTCATTCTTGTAATCTTTATTCCAGTACATTTTAGATGTATTCCAGTACATTTTAGATGTAATGACTAATGAGTCTAGTTCGTGTGCTCCACTAAAAGAGAGTTCTTGAGGCGAAATACGTTTAGTACTAATTATCGCCTAGGTTTATTTCTTTTAAAAAATAGAATCAAGTAAAGAATGCTATTACAAACAATGCTTATCAAGCGGGTATGTAGACGACAAGGATTTACTAAATTATCGCCACAAAAAAAAATACCGTATAAAAAGTAAAGCCGTCTCGTAAAAAAATGAATCGTCCTAGAAAAGAATTGATATCAAAAATGGGTTCTAGTCAATGGAATGCTGAAACACTTATGCCTTATACAACTCCAATGTTATTTGTTTTTAAATTTAATGACGTAAGAAAGACCGAAGACGGTGCATGTTTTCAAGATATTATGCCTTTGGTGACTATATAACTGAGATGTGTGTAGTTCTACATAATTTCTTACTATGGTCAGTGGTCACTTCCGAAATGACATTCAATGGAGGTACCCGTCATACTTTCTTCTAGGTAACTGACCTGCCATTACAAACGAGAAAGCATATCATTATCAATAAAACTTAATTTTCTGGATAAATGATATTTTATGTTGAGAATACTTTATGGTTAGAACCCCCAAGGAAGTAGAGGGCTTTTAACGTGTTGCGCAACAGCATGGTTTAATGAACAAAGTCCAAAATCTGATTATTTTGATTGTAGTACAAAACGTGTTACATAAATACGAAACACTAAATCTATTCTTACTACATAAATAGAAATTGTAAATAATACGTATAGGTAGATAGATTTCAGTGGTTTTAATGTAGACATTATTACACAAAGCTAAGTGCCATCAAAAGGGGACGGCTTCACCCAAATAGAGTCCCCAAGTGTTTTAGAAATTAACTATACATCGAGAAACGAAATATATCTTTTGAATGTCAAGTTGTTTGCAATCGTAATCTGCCAGCAGTAAACTTCCCATGCATAAACCATGGACTGCATAAACGATGCAGAAGGTGCAGTGTTGCAGTTAAAGGAACACAGACAGAAACAATCTTTCTTTTAATTCATCTACTTCTTCCCACTTACTTTTGTTCTGTTGTACTCATTTGTTACTGTTTCTATAATAATAAAAATAAATGTTAATTATACTGCAAGTTATTCGAATGTAAAGGTTATTTTGGCCATTTCTAAAACTATTCTGTGGAAGAAATGTGCTCCGAGTTGTTGGCGTACATCACTGTAACATTTATAATATTATTGAATTAATCATTCTGGAATAATGCTGTGATTCAGTTGTTTCAGTTGGTTCTTGTTTCTTGTTTCAGCTTTTCGTTGTTGCCGAGGTTGAGTGTTCTCTATCGCCTTCGAGACTCTCTCAACATATAGTTCCTACTCATACTTATACGTAGTACGTAGTATCAAGTTCTCGCGAATTGAACTGAGCCTCGTAATTTATTGTTATTATATAGAAAAACGTTTACGACTTACGACAGCAATATTCCAAAGAATGTACATATTGTCATGTTCTTATGTATTAATGAATATTAACACATTGGAATCAGGGTAAAACGATGTTGTAGACCGACTGCTTTATAACATGCGTTATGGTACAAAAAACATGTTCCTTAAACGCTATCGAATATGGTTAGGATAATCATTGTTATACTGCCTGTGTAATAACAAAAAAAATTGCTCAATTGATGTATAATTATAGAAAGAAATCATTGTCATGTTACGTAATACAAAACATTATTACTGAAATTATATTTTCTAATATGATGTGTATGCATAATAATGTTTCGTATTACATAATATCATTCCTCCAATGATGTTGTGTAGGATACTCGATGTCAGTATTACTACTAAATAAAAGCAATATTTTGTTGATAATAAAAGCTTTTTCTTTGTAAACATACTTCCATGCTGCCGTCCACCCATCTTATCCATCCATCCACCCACCCACCCATCCACTCATCCATTCATCCATATATAGCCCATATCACACTACAATTGGAATCGTAGACTGGAGTCGCCAATTGCAATCGCAATCTACAATGATCCAATCACACTTGACCAGCTGAAAATCCTAAAATCGTTCAACTAGGAAATAAATTCAATAATAATAACTAAGTAATAAGACAAGCCTTAATCACAAACAAATATATAATTAAATTTATTGGCTCTTTGTTTTCATTAAAGTAGTTGTTGCTTGAGGTTATGTTGTGACAGTGCTCATACGTATTTAACCGTTCTCCTTCCTGATTGGTTCACGTGACTCGGATCTACGATTCACAATCTTATTTTAGAGCTCGGTCTATAAAAAGATTGCAATCGTAGACTGGCCGAACTGGGCTACTGCGCATGCGCCGCCAATCGTAAGGTCGAAACTACGATTGCAATTGTCAGTTCGGAACCTAATGTGATATGGCCTTTTGTTGTGGCAATACAATCTGTGCCCTGACGTCGCACGTGAAGGACCGTGGGACTGGGCTCAGAGCCTCGATGAGTCACCTGAGAATGCCGACAGAGAAGTCAGCGAAATGGCGTGCTATAAGGTATGTGAAAAACACTCAATCACAAAACGTGGACTAATACCCCAAAACACGTATTTCGGTATCATCAGATTATGTCTACGAAAACATACGTCACAACATATGTATAAGCAATCATACATATCATACATACATACATACATACATACATACATACATATTAAAATACGAACGTTTTCGTGGCCCAGGTTAATGTAAAAACACAACTGGTTGTTCCGCCACGTCGGTAACACTCCCCAAATTCCATGTTTACGCGTTTCTGGACCGCTCTGGGTACTTCGTCAGGACGACTGAGTCGTTTTGACTTCACAAATCTCACTCATACCTACCTAAGATCCGTATAACTATAGTTCTCTCACAACAACTTCGGTAATGCTTTCGTCATCAATCAATCGGCCAACCCGACTTTCTCTATGAACCCGACCAAGTATTTGGATTAGTCACGGCCGCTGGTTGGCTGCCGCTCACCCACCTGTGACGGACGTATTACCGAAGATGTTGTACGACGACCATACCGCCCCTTTCACACACTGTGTTTTAACGTAAATCAACAGACCCCTGGCGTTCTTTCATACACTCGTAAAGGCAGGCTTTCGCTTAGTAACTTAGTGCACTAGCCTCATTAGTGACGCCCTCTGTGTTAGTAATTTCCAGGTATTCAACCCAAGGGTGTAAATTATTCCTAATGCACTTGTTTCAAGAAAGTGGTTGCAACAAAGAAGTAGAAAATTAAGGTGGTAGTATTCGCCTCTAGTATTTACTATTTAGTAAGCATGAGCCTATACTTGTGTTCCCTACCCTTGTTACCCTGAATATGGCTGTATTGTACAGTACCCTGGCCTGCGAACACGTGGTCCCCACTTGTGTTCGTGGTCGTGACAACTTGAGGCATTGTTCGATGTTTCCTTTTCATCACGACGAGACCATTAGCTGCGCAGACTCTCTGAGCAACAATTTTAAATATTTGTAAACGGAATTAAAAGTTGTTATATAAAAGGTTATTTATTCATTACCTGATTGCATGTTACGTTTTTTCAACGTTTACTTACGTACAGGATGGTCATGGAATGCATTAGTAGTGTAGCATGTTGTTTTTACTTACATATTTCGTAGACGGAAATAAAATAACTTCTCTGATGCCGAAGAGAACATAAGTAAAGTAGAATTAATGCATGCCATGCTGTATGTTGTTCTGTTCGGAGCAGATTTCCGTACAGGAGTGAGTGGAAGGAAGAATTCCTCCATTCAATTGATAAGCTCGATGGAAATACTAACGAGTTTGCTTTCAGCGATGTAATTTTACCAGTGAATGTGCCTCTCAAAAGTCAGCTTTTGAGCTTCGCCGGAAATTAGCGGGAATGTTTATATTGTGGGCGGCGGCGATTGTTATGGGGGGTGGGGGGTGGAGGATTAGTATTTTTGCGTTTGATCCTCAGCTTACGAAGAGCACGTAAAAAATGTGAAAAATATATACAAGCAATGGGACATTGGCGTAAACGAAGGTGGACCCATTTCCTTTGACAGAAATCCGCTCTTTCAGTCACGTACTTGCCGTAAAAGCGGTACGCCCGTGACGCATCACGTGCCACCTTAGTCACTAAATGATTGTAATAAGAAAATGCTGTGAACGAGCGAAGCGGCTGAGTTTTCCACAGAAGTCAAATTACATTAATCGTCGCGCACACTTCGAATTACTGAAGGGATTTAGCAATTTCGAATTGTTTGTGAAAGAACGTATAGTCTATTACAAATAGGGCTGGGAGAAAACGTTTAATTTTGTAAACGTTTATTTTTATGAAATTTTCCTGTTTAAGTTTTAAAAGTAGCTAATACCTACCAAATTCACAAAAAAAAACACAAAAAGTTTGAATTTTCACAAAAAAAAAAGTTCAACGAAATAACACGGGTGAACGATTGAACACATCATTAATGTGTTGGTTTTATAGTTTATTATATTTATTGTTGATTTAAACACTTCATTTCTTGTGTCCAACTGTCCACCGTCATTCTCTCACAGGGCACGGTTAACCGTGCTCGAAAATGTGTACACGTTTTGGGGCTAAACGTTTACACGACTGAGCCCTAAATACAAAATATAAATTGTGCTTTCATAGAAATGAACAAGTAGAAAGTAAGGAATGTGTTGACATAAACAAAATATAAAAACAGGAATATTCGGACATAACCGGAAAATTACTACATCTGTACGAGTCAATACAAACACAAATATATACATACAAACAAACAAACAAACAACAAATATATAAACATATGCGTTGTATCGTTACAAACTAAGTACTGGTATACAAATATGAACAAGAATACAAATAAGAATGTGTTTCCATAGTGGTTTCCAGACTTTCGTGCCAGGTTGACCACTTTGATCTCCAGAGGTCTGGAACTACTCCGGCACACCGGCACGGCAGTCACCAACAGCTGCTAAAGACCAAGTGCCCTCAAATTCCCTTTACTTTACTATGTAGACAATTGAACTACGAATAACGAATGAATACGTTTTGGAGGAGGGGGACAAGAAATGAGTGACTATAGGTTCCCCATCCACTTTTCTTGAAATACGTCTCCCCCCCCTGACCATGTTACTAAACTAGACTATATTGTTACTTTTGCTTCAAGCGATGGAACAGATTTCTTATCAATCAGGCAACAGTTCCTATTTTACTTTAAGTTGTTCAATGCTTTTCTTATATTTGTACATTTCATGTGATCAGGTAATTTCCAATTTAATTTTGTAACAACCAATTGTAATTTTAACTATAATATGAGCTTATGTAAAATACGTATCCCACTATTTAACAATTTCATATGCATTTTAATTTGTGTCATAACTAATTGTAAGTAAACCGCTTTCAGCAAATACTTTGAATAGTTCCGTAGTGATCAGGCTGAATTGTTGAATACAGGGCAGTGAAGATTTGAAATCATCTAGCTCATAACAACGCGCTGCATGCAGTGCCAGTGCAAGCAGTGCCAGTGCATGCAGTACCAGTGCATGCAGCATGCTACAGAATAACGCCTCTAACTAGTATAAAGAAGTAACAATGCAACTACAATTCCCCACAGACATCATTCTATAAATTCAAGCTAAATGCTTTGTTTGTGTAATAGTGAGAACAAAAGAGCACATTAATGTGTTTCCAACAACATGAATAATCATGTCAGGTAATGCAATGCACTTAAAGGATACAAATTGTAAAACGAAGTATCTCGCAAATGACAAAAGATAAAGTGGCAGAAATAAGTTTAAAAACAAAAATTTTCTGGGGGGGAGGGGTGGGAAGCAGAGGAAAAGGAGAAAGAGAACATAAATAATATAAATGTTGTTAATAATAAAAGCAAGTAAGAATGATGGCATAGTGACAGCTGTTCTTGCCGGTGAGTAGGCATATTGCACGAACAGACCAAAGACGACCGGCAAACAGTGTTTTATTATTCAATGTGGTTCTAATCGTCGATACATATCGCAGTAGATTCATAAAATACTTGAAAGCGCTTGTTGATGTATATGAAATGTAAACGACATTCAAATAAGTGTCTATTGTAAGACGATATAGAAATATTAATGAAACTCTTATCGCATAGTACTCTCTACACGCAAATAGCAATGAATTGAGTGAGCTCTTGTGTAAAGTAAAGGTGCCCCATGCAAAGTGCTCTTTACGCCTGGTTCATGCACGCTATTTCACTAGATTCCTGGCGTCACTTCATGTTTCCAGTCTTCCGCTTAGTAGAGTGAACAAGTCTCATTCATCCCTCGGTGTTTAAGTTTTTCCAAATTATCGAAAAATATCACTAAGTACTTCATCATTTTCAAGTAGATGTAAGATAGAATTCACATTTCGCAGCATACGCGTGGGACAAATTTCTTATTGTGTCGGTTGGTATATGGCATGTTTACTTATGCCTTATACGTATTTAACCTCAGCCAGACATTGCAGGATATTTTTAATGAAGGAATTTAATTTCTGATAAATTCCTAACGACCTTATCACGCTAGTCTAGTGTAACGCATTGTATCATAAAGAAACACTGCCTCAGGCAATCATATCATTATAACGTACGGCGCGAGGAATCGCTTAGTAAAAACGCGTGCTTTATATTTGTTTAAGAAATACGAGTTGAACGGCAAAATGTATTCAGAAGAAATTTAAATCACACGAGACTAAATGACTTTCATATTTTAATGTGTGGGAAGAACTGATAAAATAAGTCAATAATTTTGTACGGTCTTCAAAGTTAGGAATATTTTCTCGTAATGTGATGTAAAACTGGTATAGGTTTTGGTGGTTATACTTTTCTAACTAGCTTCCATTATCCTCCCAATGATTGCCTCAGCCGATTTCTGTTATACCTCATGTGAACTAGAAGATACAATGCAAACCACAGTTACATTTGTTTTGTTATTGCCTGTAACTTGCTACTTGTACTAATTATGCTGCCAATTCATTTACTTATTATGAAAATACATAACAGGGTGTTTCAAATTCAAGGATTCGTGAGTTATTTTTAAATACTTACATGCAAGGTACGAATTGACATATACCTCCCCCTCTCCCCCCTCCCCCCTCCCCCACCCCCCACCCCCACCCCTCTGATCATGTCATCCGTGGCTTCCCCCGGTGATGGTAGAATACACCGTGGGTACAGTTTGGTGTCGAGATATGCCTAAAGCGGAGTACCCATAGATCATGTAGATGGCTGACCAAACAACTGCTTCCCATTCGTATTTTTAACGACATTTTTTGTTTCACAGTAAACCAATGACCTGTAAATATTATTTTTCAGAGCAATTGTTTTTCAACTTTTCAATTTTTGTGCCATTAAAAAAAAGTCCGAGAGTAAATTACCCGCGGCGAGATGAAACAACTAGTGCACGCGCTGTATTCGGCGTTTCCACTTATCATTATTTTCAAGCTATGGCCATAATGGAGCACACTACACCTGGGTGTAACAAAACTAATTAGTTTTAGTTTTACTAGGAACGATAAAAACATAACCCATAACTTTTTGTAAGAATTCATCATGGTTTACCGGCTGTTTCAATATGAAAACATCTAATCAAATTTTCATCGAGTTATTCTCACACTTACACATTTCATACTATTGAACATAACTATTAATTCCATTAACAAATAACAATGTAATAATTGTTGTTTTGCTACCGCAAAAGAAACAGGGCTCTCCCTTCTTTCGTTCTCATCCGTCGCCGACTATCTGCCATTGTGGGTGTCCCCATGTCCCCCATGTGGCCGGGTCTTCTCACCCTTCATCAGTCATCGTCTCGATTAGTCTCATAGCTCAACCCCATCACTAATCAAATCAAGATCGAATTATTGAAGGTCGACGAAGCCTAATTGAATTGGCAATTAGCAAATTACCACTTTAAAATGTATGTTATATAATTTCGTTGTCAGTCGGGTTACTTTTGAGCGCAAGTAATGGTATCATCAGCAATCAGCATGCAAGTGTACTAGTTGAATTGGCACATGTGAGTCCATCTGCTACTGGAGTGTCAATATGTGATCCATCGGCAACCGTTGCTTGGCACTGGTCATGGCCGTGGTTTACAACTCGTGTGGCTTGGATATTATTACTTTATATTAGAATGACTAATGTATACGTAAAGCAATACAAAATAGAAGTGAGATTGGGATTTAGTTGAAATAGAATGAAGCTAAAGAAGAAAAAAGAAGCTAATTCGGCTTCCTAGTATGAAAGTGATTCATTTGCACAGATTAATATGTTTGATGAATTACGTAAGAATAAGAATGTTCCTCAGGAATAAACAATATTAAACCGCCACTAAGAATTTCTCTGTTTTAGTTTTAAGCTATATGCACATATTTATTTATGTGGGAAATTAATTCGAATATCAGATGAATGTATATTATTGATGAGGTATTGCTCTGACGTTGGGTGTTACAGTGTTCGGATATCAACACTCCCATCAATCAGGATCCTGGTGGTGGGAATCGAACCCAAAACCTCTGACCATGCAGTCCTGTGAACCGGAAGCCCTTACACCGCAAACTGAGTCAACCTCTCATCCACTAACTCAACATTTCTATGACACAAACTTGTCATAATCTTCCACAAGATTGCTTCTACTTGCAAATCCAATTATCCTTGATCCAATGTGGCTTCGTCTTGGGTCTAAGCTACATCTCCACAAATAATAATCGCCTGCGATGTTCGTGAGGCAAGCTCCTCGGATTCCATGTGTCCACGGAATCATACTGCTAATTAGATTAGTGAGAATGGGCCTAATATTCAGTCACTGTTTCCTACACAATGGCAAGTCAAGTCATACATTAGGCACACCGACATTGTTTGATGGTGGTCATTGTTTGTGACACATGTATTGTGTACAAGGCTACGGTTAGGCTGGGGCTGGGAAGGAGTCACGCCTTCAACACTTTTCATCCCGTTGCATGCTTAAAGCATTTTTAGTTGGGGTTAGAATACAATTCTATTTTCTCAAGCAATCAATCTAAAGGCATGGCAGGGAATCACACACGGATTTCAAAGTGAGTTGTGTAGGAATAAAGCCAACTTTCATGTGCACTACAATCCTATAGGTTGATTAATTGTCTTCGTTGTTTTTTTTTTGACGTAGGCTTGTGTTGTGGCCCGTGCACAGTTGTTCTCAATGTGAATGAGCACTCGGTAGTATTTATTGTAGCCAAGCGGACCACAGATATCCAGTATGTCCTTGAGGCCAACTGCTCGTGCTCGCTGTTTCGGTAAGACAGTATCCTACAGATAACCATGTATTTCAGAGTCGTCACAACAATGAAGCACTACAAATTATAATAAAAAGGCAGACTAAGCCATGGAAGAATCCAAAGGAATAACTTAGCGAGACAGGTTGTACCAGATTGGTAATTACTAACCACGAATGAGGAAGAGTGTGGGCCAAAGTAATGAAACAGTCTGATTTTATCAAAACGCAATCATTTTTGTATAGTTTTACGTTCAGGATATCTGTATATCTTGATAATATCTAGCACCGCATAATTACATAATGTCGATCAATCAACATCTGTCCCTGTTTCGGTGTTCCCAACTATGAAGTCGGGTAGGGGGTGGGACGTTCCCACATTCACTTGGGCACAGTTGACAAAATATAAATTTTGATATTGATTGAATGTAATTTTAAAGATAAATACTGTAAAAACTTACATTGTCACGTTTTTCAAGTTGCTTGTGTCTAAACACTGTTTATCGACATGAAACCCACATTTAGTGGAGCATCTGCCACGGGAGAGAACATTAACAGTCACCGCCGTTGCAGAACAAGTACATTATAAGGGGAATCATTTATTCATTTATCATCATTTTATGAAGTTGAAAGTGAAATAAATTTCGAAACGTCGGAACATCAATCTAATTTATCACGACGAAACACCCCCATCATAGAACTAATATAACGTGGTAATTGAAAACAGTTTACGGTAAAACAATCAGTACTAACGCTTAGATTTATGTTTATGATTTATATTTATGATAACTTTATATGTATATTGTACTTTGTTGAATCTTAGCTGTTGCTTCCATACGATAAATAAATAAAATTTTTAAAAAGTCAACGTTTCGTCCAGTTATAACAGTCCTGTCTTTCTCAAGGTAGATACTAAAGAAACAAACCAAAAAAGCCAAAACAACTGGAAAAAAACATTCCCAAACATCAAAATAAAACAAACACTCAGCACCATCACTGCCACATTGAATTTTCCTTGATCACCGTACTAAGAGATTAAAGTAAAAGTAGTGAGTGGTTTTACCGTATAGTGTTTTCATTTTCCACATTTTGACTCCATAAATAACAAAAACAAAAACATTTATAAATATATTATTATATGTATGCGTGTGTAGTTATTTTTATGGTAGAGAAATATGTCCAAAGGCTTTCGATAATATATGGGAAACAATCCCAAAACATTGGGGAGTTGGGAGGAGAGACCTCATGATTCATGAAAGCCAGTTGTCTGAGACTACAAGGCTTGCTTTCGTTCAACTTTAAGAAAACTGACGCTTCAAAACTTAGTATACATAGCCATTTACAAAGTGAGCAGTAGGAATTAAAATATGTAGAGCTATTCAAAATGGTTTCGGAAATGTTACGGTATGTTGATTTGTTTGTTTATTCTCCTTTAAACTCTAACATCAACAGAAGTGTAATATGTAACATTTATCACATTTTAGTACGTCTTGGGGTTATAGAGCACATTTGGCACCTCTTTCTATAGCTAAGACACATTAGATAAGCATTTAGATTTGTATGTATTATCAATGGGTAAGTAAACATGCTTTATAAAGATGTTCTGATGCTATTTTGGATAAATCTGCAGAAATAACATGATGTTTTTTAAAGTTAGAAACCAAAAAAGCCAGACTCAATATATCTTAAATGTAAGTAAATGCGGTAAATGCTCCGAACTTCAGCCTCAAACCATTACACAACTCTGAGCTGTAAATCGGCTGTGTAAAATAAACATAATATGCTGTGTTATCTTCCTCCAGCTTGATTATTTCTTGGCGAAACATCACTGATTCACTGCCAACGGATACAATATTTATTTTGTGAGCTTATGATGTTAAGCTAATTTACGGTATTAGGTGATCTTAACCTCACTCCCTGATTTTAAACGAATTTCTAAATGAAGAAGTACATCAGCCTATAAAGCTAAAATTAGCGCCTCTAGCAAATCATAACAATTTAATTTTACCGCAGATTTGCCAAACCAGGCGTGGGGCTACGCTCCGGTTCCCGCCCACGGATAGCTACTATTACCGGTAAGAGATTAATATATTACATATCATTCATTAAGGTTAAACGTTCATTATAGGAAGGAGGTCTGAATGGGAAGGGTTGGGCCAATGCAGAAGCGGTCTTGTCATCAATCAGCCCATGTTGCATGCAAACTTGGTTAAAACCAAATCAATCACAATTTCCACTCCAGTATCCCAGCTGTTTGTGGTAGGGGAGTATTATTGATGGCCCAAGAGGGCCCAGACGTGGGCCACCTTGCACTGCACTGCACTTTAGCATGGCTTCCAGTTGCTTTTTTTACATATAGAAACATAATGGAACTGTGTAAATTGAAAATTATGTTAATCGTGCTAAGCCATGCAAACACAACTTGAAACCCATTAAAGTAATCACACATTCACAGTTGGTGATGATTGTTTTTTGATAGAGGCAATTATGACGCAGGGATGACGACACATGAGTAATGGTGCGATCTCCAGATATCACATCTGATACGATAGCGAGTGGATCCGTTCACATAATGCCAGATCGGCGTCTATGAATTATTGGAGAAGACTGGTTTAAATTTACGAAACATATTTCGTTTTTGTTTTCGCTAACAAGGTGTTTGTGATTCTTTGTACACAGCTGTCTCGTCTTTCTCTCTTCCTTATCCAATCGGAAATTACGTGAATTAAAGCATTTGTGCTACGGTGTCCATTTTTCGTGTGCGGCAGTTATTGGTTTATAAAAACATTTGCAATTTTGGGAGGAAAATTTAGTTTTTGATAATAATGGAAGATTTCGCTCGCTCGAAAAAAAAAATCGATCCAAGAAGAAAGGATGTGTGGTAGCTTTTACAAGTCTGTGTTTTTAGTGTGAACTCGCAATTCATAAATAGATATATTCTGTGTATCTGTTACTGTTAGGTTAGGTTCCTCGCATCACTGACTCTTATGTCAACCACGCCCGTAATCTACTAAAACAGTCCATTAATAACAACTACAGTTTATTTCCTGTTTAAATGAATCCATCTGCGTAAAATGTATCGCTCGGAATGTATTAGTAACTCTAAAACAACCAGTGTAAACCATGTAACGTGTCACTGTCAACTGAATCCATCTGCGTAAAATGTATCGCTCGGAATGTATTAGTAACTCTAAAACAACCAGTGTAAACCATGTAACGTGTCACTGTCAACTGAATCCATCTGCGTAAAATGTATCGCACGGAATATATTAGTAACTCTAAAACAACCAGTGTAAACCATGTTACGCTTTACTGTCAACTGAATCTATCTGCGTAAAATGTATCGCTCGGAATATATTATTAACTCTAAAACAACCAGTGTAAACCATGTAACGTGTCACTGTCAACTGAATCCATCTGCGTAAAATGTATCGCTCGGAATATATTAGTAACTCTAAAACAACCAGTGTAAACCATGTAACGTGTCACTGTCAACTGAATCCATCTGCGTAAAATGTATCGCTCGGAATGTATTAGTAACTCTAAAACAACCAGTGTAAACCGTGTAACGTGTCACTGTCAACTGAATCCATCTGCGTAAAATGTATCGCTCGGAATGTATTAGAGTAACTCTAAAACAACCAGTGTAAACCATGTAACGCTTTACTGTCAACTGAATCTATCTGCGTAAAATGTATCGCTCAGAATACATTAGTAACTCTATAAAAGTACCTATCTCTCAGTCATACTGATAAGTGATTATATAATGTTAAATACATGTATCATTCAGTTTGTAGGGCTTACCAAACCACAGCCTGCTTATTACTCAGATTTTCGATTTCGAGGTGCATTCTTGAGATATAATTAAACCATGACAATTTGCTGCGTTTTTTGACGTAAACGTACCCATCGTTCTTAAATAGAATAGGGAAATAAATATTTATCTCTTGCAAATCTCCGCCTCTTGTACAGTTTCCTCGATCTGTAGACGCATTACATATCGTCGGAGGCAAAACGTGGAATATTGAAATTAATATAATAGGGAATTCTCGAGAATTGTTGCTGGCACCGCTCGGGAATTCCAATCTCAAGCGCCCTCAATGTTTAGTAAATGCCCGTCTGAATCCTACCACGCGTCCTGAATACAAAATTAAATTTATATCAATCTTTCAAGTTTCCTTATTTATTCAAATTTGTAATCCGCACTAATATTTCTTGGGAAGTTGGAGTGATTATAAAAATGTTAACTTAAGGCGTAAGCAAATGTATGATAGGGATGGGAATGGGATATACAATCCTATGTCACAATAAGAATAAATACTACTGTTAGCTAGACTTGGCCTCCAATAGCACACAAGTAGATTTATTTGAAATATTCAGAAAGGACGGCAGTATATATGAAGATTAATAAATGTGTGTTTTAATATGTAATTTCTCTGGCTCTTTCCAAAGCATTATACTGGTTTGACAGCACTGCCATGAAATAAATTATCTAAATGACCCAAACGAGACATCTTGTAAGTTACGAAATATAAACGAGTCATTTTAGCAACAATAAAACATTACTTGAATGCGGTCTGCAGTCTACACCATCAAGCAAAGATCATTCCAAGTAAATCCTTGTTCTTCGGTTGGACGGTAATGCCGTAATAAGTAACACCACAACCGCCCAGTCATGGAGTTGCTGCCAAGAACAACATAAATGATTTGGATTCAATGCATCGTGCCAAATTGAGTTCCCGAAGTCTTGGATTACAAGGATGACCCAATACAAGATGAGAGGCTTGTAAATGCCCCAATGTATGTAATAATGTTGCATCTAAGTTATTGATATTCAGCTGAACAGTCTTTGACCTCAGATAAGATGATAACACGAGAAACAGACCATGCAGTCGATTAGATAGCGAATACTGTGAAAGAGAGTATAAAGTATAGAAGTAGTGAAAGTCATCAGAGGTTGAACTTTTACCGTTTATACTAAATTGTAGCTGTGCTGTGCATAATTTTTAATATTCTTGGTTATACCTTTTATATTTGTGTTCCCGATACTAGTCTTCGACTTATAAATACGTTGTTTACTTTTTATTTGATGCGCTTTTCTGATACTGTCGAGTTCACCACAGTCGTAAGATCTCAGGTTTCTTCATAAGGGAGAGCAACAGGTATTCTATAATACCAAAAGCTCTTCTACACAGTTGGCAACCACCAAGCACACACATCAATTACGTATTTTGCGGAGGCACTTGAAGGCTTTCCGATTCAAGTTACTCTTAATGATTTTGTACAGCTTCCTGCTCGGTAAAGTCAACCCTTTCTTAAACGTTTGGTAATCATGTAACCGATATAGATGGCTCGATGCAAGCCGAGCCGAGCCGAGGTAGACCGATTCGATTACCGAAGATGGTAATTCTGACTGGAGAGCTTTCCGAGGATTTCTGTAGTCATAAGAGCCGCCCAACGGACTCCTCTACTATCTGGACACTAATTAAGTGGAAAAGGGCGAGTTACCCATTGCACTTGTGAGCGCCGAGGAGAAAAGAACACAAAAGATTGACCCATCAGTGTTGAATTCAGCTACGATCTCGGGGGGCGAAGCCCCCTCGGGAATTGTCATTCGCTCCCGCGGGAATAAATTTGCTACAAGCTCTATATTTTTCTTAATTTTTAAATGGTACGGAAATGTTGATTTGAAAATTGAATTAAGTATATAAAGTGTTCTGTGTCACAAAAGTAAGTGGCCAGAGAGCTGAAACAAGCAGAAAAAAGCAGAGAAGGGGCAGGCTTATCTAAGCTCCACCAAATCTCAAATTCAACTGGACATCAAGTGGCCAGCTGTGAGTAAACATGTCAACAGAGAATACCTACACTTTCACATTTCTTGACACATATGTTTGCCCAAATAGTGTCTTAATACTATTTTTTGTATCAGAACACTTGACACTTAAAAGTAATGTGCAGTGGTAGTTTTGAAAATTCCCCCCCCCCCTCCCCCCCCCCTTCATTCGATGTCTACCCCCCCAGGATTTGAAATAGCACCCCCGGGGAAAAAACTCTGAATTCAACAATGTGACCCATCATGCCCGCTAGGTGTGTGTGGTGTGTGGTGTGTGGTGTGTGTTTGTGTGTATGTGATGTATAGAACACTTTGAAAATCTTCCCTCATAGCACCGTGATGAAATATTAGCATAATATCTAGAAAATTGGTAACCGAAACCTCCAGGGGTAAATGGTAATCCTTTCTCATCCAGTAAACGATGTTCAATTTAAAAACGCATTTATGAACTTCGATAAAATAATCGGGCAAGACCAAGATGAGCAGCTGAGGTTAGGGGGAGGATTTGAACCCAATGAATTGGCGGGCGTTTAGATTTCACCTTTACTCTTCTTATTTCGTCTTCAAGATATTTTTCAAGATATCTAGACATCTCCGCCAATAGCCCGTAATATATATTTTTAAGTAAAATTTAAGAATTACTTTGAAACCACACATTATTTTTAACGACCTATTTATAATCCAACGGATCCTCAAACTTCCTTGCAGTAAAACGATGCTATTTTTACAACTAAATCACAGCTTGTAATTATATCCTTAATCATTATAAATACATCTGTCGGTCAGTAGTTCCATAAGCCTATACTATTGTACTTGAGGATACTGAGAGTATACAAGATAGGGCAACTCTGCAAGTATGAGCTTTGTTGCAACGTTAACCCTGAGTGTGTTGCAACTTCGATCAATTTACCCACCCTTAAAACGCGTTAGTAACCCCATTTAAGTGTGGCTTTCAAGTAGAATAATGCAATATTACTCTTACTTTTCAATAGTAGGTGTAGTTAGGGGCTAGTGTGCATTGCTTCACCAGTCACCATGGCGTTGAAGGGGGCCACCACCATTGGCTATTGAAGCCGACACAACATTTTACAGAGGGTTGCCCAAGTTATCTGCCTAAACATTTGGCTGTAATTGCAATACACATTTTATGTTGTTTATGTTGTTTTCATTTTACCTGTTCTGAAAAATGTATTTTTCTTCATTTTTGAGTAACCTGGCTGATCTATATTATCATGGAAAATCCACGTAATGTTTTTATTTCGTCTGTACCGAGCTTAGGTTTTATATAAAGTGCAATGAGATGGACATTTTCTGAAGTGTAGGTGAACTACAAACAAGTAATACAAACAAGTGTAGAAGTGTATTCATCTCAGCCATTTGGCGACCGATTTTGAGAAATTTTAGAGCAGCAGAGACCGCGTAAAAGAACCTAGCCAGACAGGGACCAGCGTGACTTTCGCGGAACGCCGTCTTTGTTTATAGTCATATGCTCTCAAAGACGTAAACGTTCTAGCACAAACAATATATAGATTAATATTTCCTGAAAAGTTTGAATTTCTGTATCAGAAGGTCTTGAACCACATACATAAACAATCTGACTGAGATACAAGTAAGGTGGAACATGATAAATGAGGTTGGCCTCGCGAGATGCAACTCACAAAACTTTATAGGGCAGCTTTAAATTAATGTGCATGGCGTTGTTTTTGTTATTGTGAACATTTGTCTACTGTTTATGTGCACACAATCATACATTGATTTATTATTACTGGGGGAGATTCTACATTCTACAAAACTAGTTTATTTCATTCCTAATTGTGTAATCACAACAATTGTTTGTTACTTTTTTTTAGAATAGTCTTAATTGTTTTGCGAAGACTTCTTTCAAACTTTTATTCATGATATGATGTAATGTTTTTTTTTCACCTAATTACTAAACTTATTATTTCTATTACTATTCCATTAGAAATGGTCAGATCGCGATTGAGTTCCCTCCATTAGACATCCATACGCTAATAAGTTTCATCACAATATAACTGTTCACAATAATGAATGCATGTAAACATTTCATAATCATTTCAATTCTGTATCGAAACTATAGTGAATTGTTCTCAATGCAGATCGCGAAGACATGCCGCTTGCTGCTTAATTAAGGTGGAAGGTGAGTATTTAAAGTATACTGGCAATATCGGTTCTCTGCTTGGGCTCATAATCCTCCATAACGCCGCTCTTGAAGGTGATCGGATTCCTGCAAAAACTCCACAAGCTCAGATTAGTAGATGCTGGTGGGTCTCGCTCAGGCTATAACTTTCGTGATCTAAAACCCCTCTGTTTATCCCAACAGTAAAGTTTGTTGCAAACATGTTCAATTTATCATTATGTAAATGTTCTCTAATTCAAAGTGATGAATAATATCCGCTTGGAAATAATCCTTCGCTTCTAAAAACGGTTTAATCATTTTCTAATTCCTGGTTCACATGTGAAATTCTTAGGTCTAGTGAAGAACTAGGAATAAAATACCACTGTTATAAATACATATTTATGATTATTATTATTATCAGTATCTTTAACCACGGTCCAACTTTCATCATTCAATTTGTGATATTGATACTACATAAATAATATATCTTTGTGAAACCATTTTGGCAATAGCAATCTTGACTCAGTTTTTTATTTTCGTATCAGAATCTGAAGTAGCAGTGGAGTTCAATCTGCTCAAAGACGTTTTGATTTTTTCTTGAACATTGAAACATGTGAATTCATTAAAGCTGAGCAAACATTATAAAATGTTGTGATATTATTTCGAGTTGAATGTTTTGAAAGCACGCACGTGTCACGCCTATTAGTAGAGAGAGCTTTCGAAAAAGTTTTACGATTGTGGATGTCTCGCTCGCAGACAGCGTCACTACTCGTAGCACCGAGTGCAGACCTACCTGCATAGTGCATGGTGACTGGCTTTGAGGACACTTCTTGGAACAACTCTTTATGTTTGGAAATTATACAATTTTCTCTTGTTTGCAGCTCAAGTTTCTTTCAATCCGCCACCGAATTACGTCACATACCGTTACTTTGTTTCCGTTCGTTTCAATACTTAAAAAAAACCCTTTCAACTTAACGGACCCTTTAATGGAAGACGTACATTGTTATAATATGGGTGAGATTCTGAAGGGGGAGGACAAAATTGATTTCAATGCAACTTATAAAGTGGATGATCTAATGATGCTCTAACAGGCGCGATGATTGTGATGATTGTGGTTATTATGATGATTATGATGACTGTGATGATTGTGATGAATGTGATGATTGTGATGATTGAGATGATTATGATGATTGTGATGATTGTGATGATTATGATGATTGTGATAATTGTGATTGAGATGATCGGCGCGATGGTTCATCATTCAACCTCTAAGCAACATTTTGTGAGCGAGTTAGGAGGGTTGATCACTGACTATCGCAAAGCTGAGTAAGGAAATATATTATTGGATCATGGATGGAAGGGTATTTTTAAATTGAGTGCGGACAGCGGATATATTCATTGTATTGAGATGTTTCTTTGTCCATTTGTCTTTGGCGAACACAAAACAAGTTTGGATTGAAACTTGTATTTAAAATCTAAAAACTGACTCCAATATTAAATTCACTGACTGGTAGCGAACTAATGTATAAAATTGTCCAGGGAACGTTATACCTTCTCTAAGCGAATAGAACCTTGAGCGAGGAAGGCTGCTATACCTATAATCCACCGCTGCTTAACGTTTGTTTTTATGAAAACAATGCTGGAAAAGGGAACGAAAGAAAATCACAACGCGCATGGTTGTGAGAACGCAGTGAAGAAGTTGACAGTGAAGACCGCCAACACGTCAAAACGAACATAGCTTTTTCCGGCTGACAACAAAGAAACGGGAGAAAGAATCGCTTTAAATTGCCTCTAATTTGCTAATAATAATTTTGATGCGTAAACAAAAGAAGGCCACAAATAAAATGTGTGCACATTGAAGACGCTGGTTGTGATGCTTCCATTCCCCTAAATGGGCTTCCGCCTCTCTCCCTCCCTGCCACCATTTTGCAATAGGAAGGGCTATTTAATATTAATGGATGGCAACTAAGGGGATAAAGGAATGAAAAACGAGATTTATAGTAAGATACGTCTGACGTTATTATTCAAATTTATCGAAGCAATAAAGAGACTGACTTTGATCCTATGCGAAAAGCCGAGCGAAAAGCGTTGAAATTGCTTCGATTCTTGTCTTCCATTAGGCCTACGTTATGGTCGAACTTTGTGAGAACAAGGGAAACATACACATCTTGAAAACGTGGATGATTTTTAACGTGTAATAAACACAAAACAAAATGTAAAAAATCATTCGTCGACATTAAGTTAATGTTTCCCATAAGACAAAATGAAAACGTGTAAAAGCTCTTGTTTTAATTTGCTTGTTGTAGGATTGAAAGAAACGTAATCGCCCACCAATGCGGTTTCTATCCCTCCGACCCTGTCCGTAATCTGTACGCCGGCTCAACTTGGGTATCGGGGAAATTGGATTTTTGTTTTGCACAATGCAATTAAATGACACCACTTATGAATACACTTTAAGCGCTAAAATACGTGAAGATGTCGATTTGGATCACACACGTACTAAAAAAATAATCACGTCATTAACCCCCCCCCCCCCCCCCCCCCCCGTCTGAATCACTGCAGTCCTCAGATTCAACAACTCCCACTGAGTAAAATCCAGCAGTCCTCAGATTACTGTTAAAACTTAAATCCCCCAGTCTTCAAATCACTCAACAAAACAAAACCCTAATCCTCAGATCGCTGAGGAACTCAGATCATCCGGTACCATGGGATATATAACACGTCCCTCCACGTCCACCACATCTGATACCGCAGGTCCCAGGCCCTCAGACCACGTCTAGCCTCCACGTTCACCACAACCACACGTTTTAATTAATTTAAATTAACTTTTTTCTTCCTTTTATTGTCATGACATTGGTTCCCTATATATGATGGTCTCAGCCCTAAACATATAAATAATGAGTTACCCTGTTCAAACTAATTTTATTGCCGGGGTATAATATTTAAGTGAAACCAGTTTGATGAAGGCGCGCGGGTCACGCTATGGTCATCACAGAGTTGGCCACGTCTTCCAAGTGCCAAATGCCAACAACTGTGTTTCTCTCTTTAATTAGTGAAGGTTATAAATATGCATTGGATAATTGTGCACAATAAAACGCCAAATGTTTAGGCAGGAACACTATTAGACGATTAACTACACTATTATGGGCCAATTAATTTATGGAGAAACATTTTATTTTACGTGATTCATGCTTTACATAAACATGAGGCTCGAGTGGTCAACCTTGTGGATGCTGACGTCATATATGAGTGAGTCGGCCGGAGCCAATCAGCGAGTGGCTGTTTCACATATTGACATTCGGTTGGCCCAGCCTTACTCATCTGTCAGCATCCACAAAGTAATTGTGGAACAACTTGTAGGTTGTAGCTAATACGACACCAGTATTGTCATTATAGAGGTTGTCCAGTGGTACGAAAACGACAAATTCGGGGATTGTACGTTCAAGTCCCGCTATCGGAATGTTTGATGAGTCACATTGGTTACTTTACTATATTACTGGACGGGCAAAGGACGTACCCTCCTTCTTTAAACGGACCCATGCATGGCAACCCTAACACGGTATATGCAATATGCATCCATCTTAGTGGTTAGTTTGTTGTTGTTGTTGCTGTGGACGACAGACGAGGAACTTTGACATGACGTGGTTCGCAGTATGGAATGAGGCAGTATGCGAAGACACTTGGATCAAACCATACTGAAACATTTTCCGTGTATTACTATTCGACCATTTTTCTTCTTTCGAACTTTGTAATTCGAAATGCTCCTCTCTCTCCGTCCGGTTGATTTATGGCCAGCCCGACGTTCTGACTGAGTTTTCATCAATAGCTCGCCGGGTGGAATTGGAAAATGAATCTCTTCTGGTTGAATTTTCCAGCTGATACAGCTTTGATACTAGACGATTCTCAAACGGGAGGGAGTCAAATATTACATTTTAAGTAGGCCGATTATTTCATTTTTGCCTCGTTACGAGAAGCTAATATAATACGTAGGCCTCCTACTACGGTTTGCAAAATGATATAATGGATTCTTCTGAAACTTTATAGCTTGCCAAAACGTACGAAAGAGTCTGTACATATATAAGAATTTGTTTTTGTGCTGCAAATCCGCGATGTAAATTTTGAATTTCGCCACGAAGAAGACATTTCTTACGCACAATTATATTTACAGCTGAAACCAGTTAATCGAATAGGTTTATTCTTTTCTATTTTAACAATTTGTTTAATTAATCCTTCGGATGATTATTAAGGACAATTTAATGGTATTCTCCATTAATTTAAGAACATATATTTCAAACAATTGTTTTCTGTGCTGTACTACGCATAACATTGTCATCGTTTGCAAACAATTTTTGGTTGGATAACAATTAGACGAAAAAGTGCTGAATCTAAACAAATTGAAAACGAAAATAACAATAGGTAGATTTTCATTCCACATTCACGACGATTTCGAAAGAAAAAAAACTTGTGTCTTGCTTTTTGTTATTCTATGAAAAATGAACATTTTTTTATTATCAAGAGCATTTGAAATATAATGCTAAACACTCAACGTAATTCCTTTCATTTCTGAAGTTAAATTTCTGCTGGGCGTGCGCGTATTCAGTCCCGTTCTGATTCAAGCAAGTCTAATCTTTTAATACCCCCTTTCTCCCGGCAGGTTCTCTTTGTTGTGATCAAGACAGACATTTTGTCATTACGACTGTAATTTTGTGATAACTCGGATGAATCTGATTTTCGTTCACCTTCCACTAAAGCTCGCGAGCATCAGAGCTCGGACGGGTTACGAGTTCGATTCCCACCTCGGACATCAGGTCTTATTCAATCAACAACATGACTCCTGCAGCAGGTACGTAGGTTCTACGCAACGTTATGCATGCGGTAATTGCAAATGCAACCAGTGATTATTTAATATTTATACATTAACTTGCTGCGTTGCCACAAAGAATTTCAATACACCTGCCCGCATGTGATGGAAGAATGAAGATTGAGCACTTATTTATATCTGGCAATAAATCAATCTGTATTTATTATCTACCCACTCAGTTACGAGAATTGATTTTTAGTGGGAGACGTTATACTGTTTATTGTATGTGTTTCGTTGCTATTCGTTGATATTGCTATTCAAACAAACTCATTCTGTGACCGCTAATTGCTTAAGCTGCGTTCCAGAATTCATCTCGGATTACCAGTCGTGACTCCAGGACACTAATAGGATTTGGAATATCCAATAGAATTGAACTATTACTAAAAGATTGATTCTAGAACATCAAGCCATCTAGTACGAGTATTGGAATGGAACACTCAGATTACTGTTGGCTGAGTGAGATTAGTAATCCGATGAATTCTGGAACGCAGCTTTTCTTTCGCATACCCCCTCCTCATCCCCCAAGTCACCGTCTATACCTCAACGAGGCAGACACAACAGTATTTCTCTCTTGACTCAGCGTTGTGCACATCAACGACTACAGTGGCCGTCTTTCACACACTCGTCGTGACGAGTGCGATCATTTCCGTAGTCACTCCGTTTTCTGTACTTCTATTTGTTCGTGTTCTTTCCTATCTCTTGTTCTTTATTACTAACTGTACGTGTTTCATTGTAGTTTGTTTACTTACGTGTACTGAGTCACTCACCGCTAACCGCGTCACGGCGTAGACTCCACCTCAAGACACCCCCCTCACATCCGAAGGCCACGCTATACGCAGCAGACCCTACAAGACGACGCTGGGACATCAAGGTAAGACAGCTTGAAATCGGTCCTGTTTCTTGCCTTCATTACAACACCTCAAGTACAGTTAGCGTGGCTAATGAGGCTTGGTACTAAGGGGAAGATCGCCTTTACGGATGTGATGTGAGAAAGAACACCAGAAATCTCTTAATGTTCGTTGAAACAGCGTGCATGGAACAGGCTATCATACTTGACTCAAGACTATAGGTCTCTTAAAACAACTTCGGTAATGCTTTCGTCATCAATCAATGACGTGTTTACGGTCTCGGCCAACCCGAGCAGGTATTTGAATTAGCCGCGGCCGCTGGTTGGCTGCCGCTCACCCACCCGTGACGGAAGCATTACCGAAGATGTTGTACGACGAGTATACCTTGCAGATGCTTTCGTCACAGGCGATTATAACTCGTAGCCAACCAGCGAACCGCCCGAGACACACCCGCGCAAATACCGATCGCTGATTGGCTACGAACCCCTCGCCTGTGACGAAGGCATGTGTAAGGTAGTCTTGAGACAACTATAGGAAGAATGGGAGGTCGGTGTGAGACTTGTTAGAGTGGTAGAATGGCCGCGGTCGATTAGGTCATGCCACGTCATCCGGCGTTTCTCCGCCATGTATTCCGACGCTAAGCCCGGTAATTATCGTCCGCAAATGGAATATGCAGTGCATAGAAAATGGTTCATCCCAAAATTTATAGCCGTGATGTGTAACCGATAAAGCTAAATTAAGTACTATCGCGGGGAACTCGGTGTGAAGGTTCGACTCCCGCCGTGGCAATCCTGACTAATGGTTGTTCCTTTTCTGAGGTTTTGCTCAGTCGTAACGCGTATTATTATGGTATAGTCTTCAGGTTCTCATACCCGATGGCCTTGCTTCATCAAGCTACGGTAACTTCTATGGTAACGACCCCGGTAGCTTCTTGCTTATTACCTCTGTTAATTCACTTATGGCACACTGCATTTATTGTTAATTGTTATTTTATTCGTGTCTCAGCCGACTTGTAAGTAATTATACCGGATGTTCAAATCAAAACGTGTTTTTAATTTGATATGATACGTTTAAGTACACTCAAATTTAAGACAGAATGATTTGAGTTTTAAAAGTGGAAGAACATACATGTTCTTACTTGCTTAGCGTTTGTGGTGTTTTTAAGAGGTGTGAAGACTCCTTGACAATACTGCCTATAAGCTTCGGTGGCAATGAAAGCCTCACACGAATAACTGAAACTGAATGTAAGACCGTGTGTAAGACAATGACTTACAATCAATAAATAGGAAAGTAATATGTAGCAAATAAGCTTATTTGGAGGGTTCCTATACGAACACCTCGGACTAGGTCAGGAGGTGGATGGGTGACCACTCTCCTCTGAAACACTAGTTACCGTTGGTTAGAGCAGATTGGAGGGTTCGAAAGCTTGTATTAACAGCTTCGTTCTTCTCGTCAACTGCTCGGCAGTCCAGGTTAGTGGAGAAACCTATATGACTGGTCAAAGTTACACCGTCCTTTCGGATGGGACGTAAAGCCGATGGTTCCCTTGGTACTTTTCGACAGGAGTAGGCTACGTTCCGGTACCAGGCTTCCCCTCCTCTCGTCCTCATTATCATTCACCAATCATCACTCATCAGGCTAAAGAGGGCATTGTGCCCTACACTGGCCTTAATAACAATAAAATAAAGAAATACATATTTGGAGGAGTTCAAAGGTTGGTGGTTGCCATGGAGAAAACAAGTGGGCCTATATGGTGTACCACTGTACGGGATGATTGCCGCTATGTATATGAACTGCAATAAATGTACGGACACTTACCGTGTCCGCCTAGTGTGTAGTCTGCCAGTGACGTGGCGAACCTAGGCATATAAAGCCACGGCGCCAGACAAGCGCTATACGATAACAATTATTTTTCGTAGGAATACCTACGAAAAATAAGACATGAAGGACACCAGTTTTATCTCTTCGTGACTAAATGTTAGGTTAGGGTGTTTGGGTAGTTGGATAGGAATGTCCGAGGCATATAATAATATCTGTGGTCCGAGGGTTGTTAGTAGGATACAATCCCGACACTCGCCTTTACGACTGAGGAGAACCTCGGAAAAAACCTTCAGTTAGGATTGCTGAACCGGTAACCTTCCGAATTAGTCTATAGCGTGTTACCGCTGAGCTACCACTATCGTTATCTAGATATCTATCCATCGCTAGCTATCTATCCTGGTCCGGTAAAGTAGATACTACCTTATCTATAGATGCGGTAAGCTTCCAGAGAGTATGCCCGTGATGTCACATCAGTATCAGTATCAAGAATAACAGCTATAAGTGAGTTCAAAGTAACAGAAATTGCCTTGCTAGCATTTGCAGATTGTTATCGGTCACAATTTTTATTTAGAATGCAGGAATTTTGAATGGACTAAATGATAATAATGGGGCACACTTTTTATAGTCAAACTCCATATGTCATACGACCGAGAGAGACAGGGGATCTCTTTAAAGCTTTGCACAGGAAGCACCACTCCTTATACTTTAACTTAATGATTTTTTGTGAAGTTGATAAAAATAATTTTTTTTTTTTTTTTAGATCTATAACTGTAGAGCTTTCATTTATGCTATGTCAACATTATGAAAGTGGTATGAATATCTAACGGCTTCTTGATGCAAGCATAGGATCATGAAAAATATCAAACTAAGTTTATAGATTGCCATTGTGTTGTCACCAAAAGCCGGTATAAAAACTTCTTAGCCCAGTATATTGGAAATATTCCGAGTCTTCTTCAGTCGTCGAGTTTAGACGGCGCATAAAGAAAGACTTAGACATGCCTATTAAAACTAACCTATTAGACAGCCTCAAAGCGTTAACATGACTCAGTTCTTGTTCATTCAACTGTCATTCACTTTTGAATGTGATAACTTACAGTGTCTGCCTAGAGAAACGATCTATACACAAGCTAAATGCAATGTCGTAAACACATTATACATGTGCATATATTTCCTTACGTTTCACCGCCAAGGGAATCTTTAAAATCGTTTCGCGGCTTACGCTCTGTATGTAAAAATAAAGTAAGTAATATTCAATTTTAAAATGTATTTGTTGTCCTGACTGACTCCTGGCACATTTTTTAATACATCAAGTGCATAATCCGGTCAATCGCTATATTTGTTTCTTCATGTTTTTTTTTTATAGTACGAAGAAATAAACATTTACCCATAGAGTAAATAAATAATTTTATAATAAGAAATTTTACATTACTATTGATTGTCCATCTTTTCGAGATAGAGGTCGTAGTAGCTTTGTAAGAACATCTGATCATCTCATTGCAGGTTGATACACAAACATCAATCGAAATGAATCACGGATTGGACCCTCACGTTTGGAGTGTTTCTTGTTGCTCATTATTTGCTCTAAAATGACCATGAGTTAAAAAAAATACTGCGTTTGTTTCCAAATTACGGTTGTAGTAGCGAATTCACTTATTAATCAGCCATAACTTTATAATATATTCCCATTTCTACATCAGTAGTTAAAAAGATGCATCCGCCTCTTGACACCCAGCGAGCTAATATGCGCGATGAGTATTTGTGTTAGTGGCCAAACGAGGAACATCTTACTGATTGATTGATTGATTGATGTCATTTATTGCACATAGATCCAAATGATGCATAGGCTAGCAGCCAATCAGGATATTATGCATAGTCTGAAACACTGTATTCATTGGTAATATCGTCAACTCATAACTATACATAAGCAGGCCAATAAAAATCTAACATCGGTCCCCTTACATATGTTAATAAATAAATAAGCAATATTATAATATAGCACACATATTGCCAATATCAAAATGTGGGTTTGGCCCTATATGAGTGCCCGATATTCTTAATAATTGTGAAACAGATTGGTAAAGAATTGTGGATTGGTGTTGTAATTATAATTGTAGCTGAGGTACATTTGCACCACCCCACCCCAGACAGTTACACTTAATGAGTCGGAGCGAGAATATGTATTCCTCGCGTCACCACTATTGTTATGAATAACACCACAGCGCGCGGAGCGGGAAACCCGTGAATTTATTTCAATTAATAATGCCGGCTCATTCGAACAGGTACGTTTGTCCACGACTGAAAACACAGCGAAGCGGTTGAAAAGCTTTTAGCTATGTTCAGAACAATAAATAGCTATGAAATCGGCATTATTTTACGATCTTGTTTTTCTGTAAAAGTGGCCATTTTATGACAGCAAAAATGCGCAATATGGGGTCAGATTCCACTTGAATATTGTCAGGCTTCACTGAGGATCTATGGATCTATCTCTAGTCTTGTGTTCGCATTGACCAGCCCTTACGCTTGGCTCAATCTCTCATCTCTTATCCCTTCTTATTTATTCATTCTCGTCGTCCTCAATCGCTTGTTGGATCAACTCTCGGAACAGTTTCATACACAAACATAAGCCTGAGGGAGACAGCCCATTTTCTCTGGTCTCCCCTCGCACCAGTTGGTCTATTATTGCCGTTGCGACAAATCCTCACTCGCCTCCTCCTTTTCCATCGGGTCCGAAAAGTGTGCTACACTAACACAAACAGATTTACCTTGGGTCAAGCAAGACAGAGACAGATTCCTCGTCTTCATGGTTTATCAAATAATCTCAATTAAAGTGGTTGCTAGATTAATGGTTCATTTTCTAAAATAATCTTTACTACTAGTGTGTCGTGGTGAACCGTAAGAAGTTGACCGCCGGTTCAAATCGAATGCGAATAGTTGTTCCTTAATTAGAAGAAAAGTTTTCCCGAGATATCTTCTCTGTAAAAGATTTCTCATTTTATTTAAAAAGAACACAACACCGCCGACTAGAAATTGTGTTCCATTCTACCGCGTCTGGCTTGCCGTGTCGTGCAGCGGCAATAAAAACAAAGAAGATACACTTCTCGCAATCGGAATGTGAACAATTAAAAAAGCGATCCGACAGCTTGAACAACGGAAACATCGCCTTTAGGTTTTGACGTGGCGAGCTGGAGCTTTGCACTTTGGCAAATGCATAAATTAATGTAATTTCCAAGGTAATCGAAATGAGAGTGAGTGACCGCATAAGGCCCAGTTGATCTCACCACCCTCCACCCAGCGCGTGAGAAGCATGTTAACTGCTGCCAGAGGGGCTCAGACCAAATAGCAAATAAACTTGCTAAAAAGCGATCAGATCATGGCCCCCACTTCCCCACCCCGATTAAATGGTTACAAGTGTTGGCTCAGGCACTGAAGCAATCATACCCAAGCTTAGCTTGCACGTATCCGGGCTTTGCCAGGTGGATAAATACTAAATAGTAAACACCAACTATAAAAAGTATATATAATTATAATAATTTTCATTATCTATCAATTTTTTTTTTTTAATCGACCGGTACAAAATATACACGCGCCGTACCGGTAGACTATAAATATAATAATGGTAAACAAAAAAAACAGTAAATATAATGCAACTGAATATAATTTAGACTATAGACCAAAGGTGTTTTGAACTGCGATAAAAATTGTTGGTCACCACCACGTATTGTTTACAAAACCTAGTTCGACGTGAAATGGACTAAAATAAAGTAGCAATATTGCTACCCTGAGAATTGGCCTCCTAGCGTAAATAATGCCGAAAGTTTACTAAATGGTCTTTCTTACAAAAATAAGCTTGTCATTCGAATTGATTGATTGAATTTAGCGCACCAACACACTCCGGAGTCCGGCACCTGATACAGCAAGCCGAGCTGGGGCATTTTGGAAGTGGTATACAGCTATCATGAAACGTGAAATGAACACTTGAAAACTGTCTTTTAAAAGGGGGATTTCACTAAGTTTGTTAGTCTTGATCTTGGTAACCAATAAGATTACACCATTCTAAAAATGTTAGCAGACAGAATATCACGAGGAGGCTCCTTCTTCTGGCTGGGGGGGGGGGGGGGGGGGGGAGGGGGGGGGCAGTTCTCCGGGGGCCAGTTCTCCGTGAATCATGTATCAGTTTGGTTTGTTTCTCACTTTCTCTCTTTTGTCAGTCAGACAAGTTTTGACATTTATTTTGAAAAGAACGCGTTGATGATCAGCGAATACTTGAAAACACCTTATGTTCGAGTTAGAGCAACCACTGTCGTAACTCAGACCATGGAATGAATGAGTGCAAAGTTGACTCTTCTACACTATGTACATTGTACAGTCTACAGGCTTGCAGGAAGAAGGTAGACATCTTGGGATAAGCTCTGGGGCCGATCCAGAACTGTTGGAGGTAACAAGCGTTCTATATTTTGTTTTTTATCAAAAAAGTTCTGAAGTGAGAATGTTGACAATAAACTATATCTCAAAGTTTCTTTGTAACTTTGTTGCTATTGTTTACCATACTCGCCACTGCTTTGACTTGTTTATTCAGGACCAAGTATCGTACCGTTAGTCTGTAAAGACCTGTGCACTTGTCAATCAAATCAATATTGTAACTACATCTGGTACAGTTCCCAAGCATTGCACTTGCAACATTATTAATACACAAATCAAATTTTGAAATAGGTTTTCTACATCCGAGACAAAGTCAACTGTGTAATTTATGAGATGTGGAGCAACTGAGCAACAATGGTGAACTGTAGCGGTTTAATATTTGATTGCTATAGAAATCTAATTTTCATTTTCTATCCAATGAAGACTTTTGATTATTTCACCATTCCCTTGACGATTCTCCTCATGCACACAAACTCAACTCCAAACTTGTTATGTTATTTGGAAGCAAATAGGCCACCGGAATTGCCAAATCAACTCACTCTTTGCTTGTTTTGTTTACTATTTAAAACTTATGCATCGGTCACGTACATACGTTGAGACAGGGCTCAGAAGGGATGTGTGACCCTCCACAGCTCATCAAGGACACAAACCAATGAGTAGCCTACATCACTATGATGTGATGTAATTAAAAACACCATTTTAATCCAAGTATTCAAATGTCTACAAACCAAAAGCTGTACACGGTGGCTCGTATTGTTGGGGCGCAGGTCCTAAGCGCAATAATATGACTCCTAGGGTTGTGGTGTTCGAATACCATATAAGAAATTATAATTATCGTCCACAAACTTCGCATTCAATCACAAATTGTTGTTGTCTTTACAGATAATACAAGACGTTATTGACCATACAGATAAACACAACATGAATGTATGCAACAAATACCATCAAGCAAGTAAGCAAGTATATAGCAAGCAATTGTTGCATTAAAATACATATTAATGATACACAATTAAATTTAATGTAGTGATACAATAAAATGCAATAATATAAATGTATGCAGTAAATCATAAATATTAATAAACCACTATCAAACACAAATTCTTCAAAGATGATTTAAATTGATTTAATGATACATTAAAACGAATATAAATCAATATATTGCAGTCCGAGACTAGAACATGCAATGCAATTGAATCTAATGTAGATAAATAGTAAAGTAATGCAGCGGCCCGAAGTGGTATCTGTGCATTTCAATAATCTGCTCTGACGCTAAGTAGACTCGTTCGGTTATGACGAGGTGGGCCTTGTGATTGATTATAAACCATGTTTTAGTCGCGCCTCAGGCAAGTGTCCGTCAGAAGGTTACACTGCTTGAGCCTTATAATTACTAGGCCCAGTCTAATAAATCAAACATAAGAAAGAAAACAGTTATTCCAACAGCTCAGAGGCTGGCGGCAGGCGGCAAATTGAATCTCCTCTCTGGCAGAGGTTTGGGGCATGATACCTACCCATGATACCTACCTACCTCGACAAATGAGATGATGAGGGGGAGGGGGGAGAGGGGTCTTATCTTATTGGGTGCGGAATTTGTAGGCCCAAGCAGTGGCGCCATTCATATTTCATGAAGCTCTGGAGTAAACAAGCCGCTATTGTGGGTTGCAATAGTGTACAACAGCTTGGTACGAGCCGCAAGTCTAATGTTAAAAAATAAAATAAATAAATAGCATTCGTTGGTTGATATGATACGCATTTTACCCATTAAATAATTTAGTGCAGGAAGTATTGCACTATTGCTTTTTGTGCTAGTAAAGCTGGTGCTGCTCCGGATGTCTCTTGCCACCGTTTGCTACTGTTTTCCCTCCATTAAGCCTGGTTCTACTCCAACATACTCTTTTTCTGTTTGATTTCGTTTTAGACCATTACACGCCGTATTTGGGTCATAAGTTCCCAAGATGTCGTAGCACAATTGAGCTAACTCGAATAAGTTTTAGGTCATGCTGGGTCTGAGGTAGCCAGTAGCCTCTAGTAAGGAAATAAAAGCTATCCGCCATTATGGTTTCTTTTCATACAGAAAACAATAGTCCATGCAAAAGGGGATTGAAAGTGCTAGACTGGGGAGGATCAACTCATTGGCTAAAAGGCTTTGCCCTCTTCAAGTCTATATAGCCTAATGATCAAATGCTAATAATAATGTTGAGCACTCGCACACTACGTACAATACAATGAATGCGTGGTGGTGCAAGTAGCTAGATGCACTACAGACTACACTCCCCAGACCCCTCCCTCACGCAATGACAATCAGTCGTTCACACAGCATCATACACTAGGCCGGTAATAAGGGCTAAGACAAGAGACGCACATGAGATATGAAAGGGAAGAGATTGAAATTCATCATGCAGAAGAAATAAAAATATGCATAGAATTCAACAAAACGAAAGGACGAAGAAAAAAATGTTATTCAACGCAAAAAACAACACAAAGCATTTGCTATAATTATGTGGATAATTAAATCACCGTCTACACTCAATAGTAAGTAAGGCTGGTTATTCGGCTTGTTGTCCGAGACGGCGAATTCTCACAGCCACGTATTTGTTTTTTTTGTTCTGAGGTCTCGCACAATGTGGAACCAATCACTTTAGCGAGCAAACGCCAACCCGGTCAATGCCACGGAGCCTCAACTGAAAAGGAACGGGCCACTTTTCGACTCAATTGCATATTTTCAAGCTAATCCTAGGAGAGTGGGCTCTGCTTTTGTGCATTACACTGGATGGGTATTGCCTGGCTGGGTAAAAATACTCTTCAAATTGAATTATCTAAACATACTCGAAAAGCGTTTGGTAATGGTACCATATCACCAATTTGTGTGTACGTAATATTATATGTAGTTATGAGTTATTATAATGAGGAGCGTTGAGTGTGCGTGTGCGTGTGCGTGTGCGTGTGCGTGTTTGTTGGGGTAGTTCTCTCATAGCGTCACCCATACCCACTCTCAGGTTGAAGTGAGAAAGGCTCAGAGAAGTAATGAAAACGGGGGGTACGTGTAGGTGTAGGGGAAGAGAAAGGAGCTCAATATATGAAAGTACTTCTATACTTCTACCTCGTATAGGATTTTGGTGAAGGGGTAAGCAGAAACCAGTATGCTGTGCATCTTTATTATAACATCAAGCATGGCTTTGTTTTTCTACTTATTTTTGTTTGCCACTTAAGTTATAACGCTATCTTGAATACAAGAAGGCGGAATGATTCAAGATTGACGCTAAAATGAAATTTAACGTTATATAAAGCCACACATTTACAAATGATTCTTAATTCATAGTCAAAACCAGGGAAAAATCAAATTTGAATAATATTTTAAGTGATACTTCGCTTACAATTCGTTTTCTATTGTTATTTGATTTATTTGTGGTTTTAAACAATAAACAATGTCTATTTATCTATTTAAGATTAAATAATGTATCATTATTGCAATAGCGTTCGCGATGTGAGAGTTTTTCATACAAACTTACTATGTTTAAATCAATAAAGTTGATCCATTATCTATCGCCAATCACCATCCAGTATGACCTGCATCGTTGTCTATAGGAAGTGAATGCAGCACACTTCAACACGCTCTTGGAGAAAGGTTATGCACTTTGAACTCCCCTACATGTTTCTCGGAGGAAGGTCCCGCTCCAAATGTAGAACCCTAACAAATGATCTGCCACCACGGTTTGGTAATTTCGTTCAAAAAGTGGGTAATTCTGTACAACGCGTTTCAATTTATGAAGCGAAACAGCCATAATGCAACGTTTACCCGATAACCCGTGTACTCTTTCACTTTAGTTTATTTGTTTCCACATAATTACAATTACAACATACACAATAGTGATATATTTGTATTTGTAGGCATCTAAGCTATAATAACTTGAGATGGGGCATTTCCATTTCATTTCTGAGTTGCAGATAGGTCTCGGGACACTGCTGACAGAAATACGCGTGCTGATTGTTTTGTCACCAATTTCGTGTAGATTATTCGCCCTCCATGTAATAGTTCCAGAAGTAATTGGAGAGAGCCCGTTCACGTTGCAACGCTGTTCGGGGACCGTCACACTAACGCCATAAACATATAAATCTAAGTTATATTTTCATTATAAAATACTTGTATACAGCGAGGCAATTTACTGTTAACAACTGGTTGATGAAGCTTATTTGTCAGTTTCAGTTACGATACATAAAGCTGGTGGGTGGGCCCTTTGTATTGTTAGGAGGAGAAGACTAGGTTCTACTAATAGGACCCCATCATCATTCATCGTTGACATGTAATCGTTTCGATTTGTCTCGTTGCTTGCCACGAGCCCCGCAGGAAAACCATTGTGATGAAGAGCAATCACAGGTGTGAGGTCAAGGCTGTCCAACGAGCATGGTGACCCACGAGCTAGAAGCCTCGCTAGAAGCTACCCGAACTAGAAGGCAATTATGAAATGACAAGTCGAGAAAAGAGCTCATTAGCATTAGCAGATCCCTTTGAAATCGCATCTTCCCGTACGGCGCACACAAGAAAACACATAGGCACAAACAGCGAGTGCTGCGACTTCCTTCTTTCGTAAATAATAGCAGAATAGGGAGGAGGTCTCGTGGTTGAGTGGGTCTGTTGGACGTGAAGGGTCGCATCAAGAGTCCTTGTACGTGCATCGTGCACATAGGGTATAACTCTCCCTTTGATGTCGCCGACCCCTTTGTTTCCATCTCATCTCCCTACACCGCTACAGAGCCTATGGCGGAGCGGGACGCCTTTAGGTGTTCCAAGATGGCCGGGTGTATGTCCCCGCTACAGAGCCTAGGCGTGCAACATGGCGGAGCGGGACGCCTTTAGGTGTTCCAAGATGGCCGGGTGTATGTCCCCGCTACAGAGCCTAGGCGCGCAACATGGCGGAGCGGGACGCCTTTAGGTGTTCCAAGATGGTCGGGTGTATGTCTCCGCTACAGAGCCTAGGCGCGCAACATGGCGGAGCGGGACGCCTTTAGGTGTTCCAAGATGGCCGGGTGTATGTCCCCGCTACAGAGCCTAGGCGCGCAACATGGCGGAGCGGGACGCCTTTAGGTGTTCCAAGATGGCCGGGTGTATGTCCCCGCTACAGAGCTTAGGCGCGCAACATGGCGGAGCGGGACGCCTTTAGATGTTCCAAGATGGCCGGGTGTATGTCCCCGCTACAGAGCCTAGGCGCGCAACATGGCGGAGCGGGACGCCTTTAGGTGTTCCAAGATGGTCGGGTGTATGTCCCCGCTACAGAGCCTAGGCGCGCAACATGGCGGAGCGGGACGCCTTTAGGTGTTCCAAGATGGCCGGGTGTATGTCCCCGCTACAGAGCCTAGGCGCGCAACATGGCGGAGCGGGACGCCTTTAGGTGTTGCAAGATGGTCGGGTGTATGTCCCCGCTACAGAGCCTAGGCGCGCAACATGGCGGAGCGGGACGCCTTTAGGTGTTCCAAGATGGCCGGGTGTATGTCCCCGCTACAGAGCCTAGGCGCGCAACATGGCGGAGCGGGACGCCTTTAGGTGTTCCAAGATGGCCGGGTGTATGTCCCCGCTACAGAGCCTAGGCGCGCAACATGGCGGAGCGGGACACCTTTAGGTGTTCCAAGATGGCCGGGTGTATGTCCCCGCTACAGAGCCTAGGCGCGCAACATGGCGGAGCGGGACGCCTTTAGGTGTTCCAAGATGGCCGGGTGTATGTCCCCGCTACAGAGCCTAGGCGCGCAACATGGCGGAGCGGGAAGCCTTTAGGTGTTCCAAGATGGCCGGGTGTATGTCCCCGCTACAGAGCCTAGGCGCGCAACATGGCGGAGCGGGACGCCTTTAGGTGTTCCAAGATGGCCGGGTGTATGTCCCCGCTACAGAGCCTAGGCGTGCAACATGGCGGAGCGGGACGCCTTTAGGTGTTCCAAGATGGACGGGTGTATGTCCCCGCTAGACAGCCTAGGCACGCAACATGGCGGAGCGGGACGCCTTTAGGTGTTCCAAGATGGCCGGGTGTATGTCCCCGCTACAGAGCCTAGGCGCGCAACATGGCGGAGCGGGACGCCTTTAGGTGTTCCAAGATGGCCGGGTGTATGTCCCCGCTACAGAGCCTAGGCGCGCAACATGGCGGAGCGGGACGCCTTTAGGTGTTCCAAGATGGTCGGGTGTATGTCCCCGCTACAGAGCCTAGGCGCGCAACATGGCGGAGCGGGACGCCTTTAGGTGTTTCAAGATGGCCGGGTGTATGTCCCCGCTACAGAGCCTAGGCGCGCAACATGGCGGAGCGGGACGCCTTTAGGTGTTCCAAGATGGCCGGGTGTATGTCCCCGCTACAGAGCCTAGGCGCGCAACATGGCGGAGCGGGACGCCTTTAGGTGTTCCAAGATGGTCGGGTGTATGTCCCCGCTACAGAGCCTAGGCGCGCAACATGGCGGAGCGGGACGCCTTTAGGTGTTCCAAGATGGCCGGGTGTATGTCCCCGCTACAGAGCCTAGGCGCGCAACATGGCGGAGCGGGACGCCTTTAGGTGTTCCAAGATGGCCGGGTGTATGTCCCCGCTACAGAGCCTAGGCGCGCAACATGGCGGAGCGGGACACCTTTAGGTGTTCCAAGATGGCCGGGTGTATGTCCCCGCTACAGAGCCTAGGCGCGCAACATGGCGGAGCGGGACGCCTTTAGGTGTTCCAAGATGGCCGGGTGTATGTCCCCGCTACAGAGCCTAGGCGCGCAACATGGCGGAGCGGGAAGCCTTTAGGTGTTCCAAGATGGCCGGGTGTATGTCCCCGCTACAGAGCCTAGGCGCGCAACATGGCGGAGCGGGACGCCTTTAGGTGTTCCAAGATGGCCGGGTGTATGTCCCCGCTACAGAGCCTAGGCGTGCAACATGGCGGAGCGGGACGCCTTTAGGTGTTCCAAGATGGACGGGTGTATGTCCCCGCTAGACAGCCTAGGCACGCAACATGGCGGAGCGGGACGCCTTTAGGTGTTCCAAGATGGCCGGGTGTATGTCCCCGCTACAGAGCCTAGGCGCGCAACATGGCGGAGCGGGACGCCTTTAGGTGTTCCAAGATGGCCGGGTGTATGTCCCCGCTACAGAGCCTAGGCGCGCAACATGGCGGAGCGGGACGCCTTTAGGTGTTCCAAGATGGTCGGGTGTATGTCCCCGCTACAGAGCCTAGGCGCGCAACATGGGGAGCGGGACGCCTTTAGGTGTTCCAAGATGGCCGGGTGTATGTCCCCGCTACAGAGCCTAGGCGCGCAACATGGCGGAGCGGGACGCCTTTAGGTGTTCCAAGATGGCCGGGTGTATGTCCCCGCTACAGAGCCTAGGCACGCAACATGGCGGAGCGGGACGTCTTTAGGTGTTCCAAGATGGCCGGGTGTATGTCCCCGCTACAGAGCCTAGGCGCGCAACATGGCGGAGCGGGACGCCTTTAGGTGTTCCAAGATGGCCGGGTGTATGTCCCCGCTACAGAGCCTAGGCGCGCAACATGGCGGAGCGGGACGCCTTTAGGTGTTCCAAGATGGCCGGGTGTATGTCCCCGCTACAGAGCCTAGGCACGCAACATGGCGGAGCGGGACGCCTTTAGGTGTTCCAAGATGGCCGGGTGTATGTCCCCGCTACAGAGCCTAGGCGCGCAACATGGCGGAGCGGGACGCCTTTAGGTGTTCCAAGATGGCCGGGTGTATGTCCCCGCTACAGAGCCTAGGCGCGCAACATGGCGGAGCGGGACGCCTTTAGGTGTTGCAAGATGGCCGGGTGTATGTCCCCGCTACAGAGCCTAGGCGCGCAACATGGCGGAGCGGGACGCCTTTAGGTGTTCCAAGATGGCCGGGTGTATGTCCCCGCTACAGAGCCTAGGCGCGCAACATGGCGGAGCGGGACGCCTTTAGGTGTTGCAAGATGGTCGGGTGTATGTCCCCGCTACAGAGCCTAGGCGCGCAACATGGCGGAGCGGGACGCCTTTAGGTGTTCCAAGATGGCTGGGTGTATGTCCCCGCTACAGAGCCTAGGCGCGCAACATGGCGGAGCGGGACGCCTTTAGGTGTTGCAAGATGGCCGGGTGTATGTCCCCGCTACAGAGCCTAGGCGCGCAACATGGCGGAGCGGGACGCCTTTAGGTGTTGCAAGATGGCCGGGTGTATGTCCCCGCTACAGAGCCTAGGCGCGCAACATGGCGGAGCGGGACGCCTTTAGGTGTTCCAAGATGGCCGGGTGTATGTCCCCGCTACAGAGCCTAGGCACGCAAGAACAATTGATTCGCTTTTATTGTAATACAATAATTTAATATTATGTAGGCGGACGTCTATACATCGGTTAGTCACAAAAAAACGAGCATTGGTGACGAGAATTGGGTTTTATGTGAGCTGGTAAAAACTGAGGTCCCTGAAACCCCTAGGAGCCTTCATCATCCACTGTGTCTTTGTTACTGTGTGTTCTATTTACTACACCATGTGCACAACAGTGTATGTTTGCTTTGAATAAAAAGCCTACCCCCTACATTCGTGAACTACGGAATTAATAGATATTTTCAAAGAATATGGTATTGCGAGAAGGGGTATGTGCATTGTGCATATTGGCGATTTTTTGCATTGTATTTGAGCTTCGTGAGTGTTCTCTGTGGATTGTGTTTATATTTAGGTCACATGTTTGGTTCGGAACACAATATTTTATTGAAAGGCTGTCTCTTATGGTGTTTCATTTGTCTTTGTTTCTCGGGAAGAGAGCAAACGAATAGCATTGTTTTGAGTCCACTTATCAAATTGAAACCAGGGTATATTCATTTCACTTGACACCTTCTAATTAATCTCAATTACATATACCTTACACATATATGAACAAACCTGCGTGACATACCACAGACTTTGAGATAATTACGGAAGGTTGACGGTCTGTCATTATAAATTACGTAATATCACACATAGTAGCGATTTGCAAGAGAACCTGAGTATATCCAATTCATTTGATTCCTTCCAATTAATCTCAATTACATTTGTTTTAAGTATATATAAAGAAACAAACCTGCGTGACATACAACAGATTTTGAGATAGTAACGGAAGTTTGACGGGCTGACATTATAAATTACGGAATGTCGAAAATTTCGTAAAGTCACACATAGTAGCGATTTGTAAGAGAACATGAGTAAATTAATTTAATGTTATTCCTTCTTATTAATCTCAATTACATCTTCTTTAAGCATATAGGAACATACCTGCGTGATATACCACAGTTTTTAAGATAATTACCTAAGAACCAGCGGCTGTCATTCGGAAATTACGTTATTTCAAACAAATTATCAATTTGTAAGAGAAACTGAGTATATTCATTTCAGTTTATTCCTTCTAATTAATCTCAATTCAATCTGCTTTAACTTATATAATCCAATCTGCTTGACATACCACAGATTTTGAGATAATTACGGAAGTTTGACGGGCTGTCATTCGAAAATTAGGTAATGTCACACATATAGTAGCGATTTGTAAAAGAACCTGAGTATATTCATTGAGTTTGATTCCTTCTCATTAATCTCAATTATATCTACTTCAAATATATATGAACAAACCTGCGTGACATACCACAGATTTTGAGATAATTACGTAAGTTTCAGGGGCTGTCATTCGAAAACTACGTAAAGTCACACATAGTAGCGATTTCTAAGAGTATATTCATTTAATGTGATACCTTCTTTTTAATCTTAATTACATCTACTTTAAGCATATATGAACATATCTGCGTGATATACCACAGATTTTGAGATAACTGCGTAAGAACCAGCGGCTGTCATTCGGAAATTACGTTATTTCAAACAAAGTATCGATTTGTTAGTGAACATGAGTGTATTCATTTAATTTTATTCCCTTCAATTACATATTTTTTAAGAATATGTAAACAAACCTGAAACACAACTCTAAAAGACTAACTAACCCACAGTTGTGTGCAATATCACCAAGGACATAATCTCTATATGGATATGAATATAGGGTCAGAATTTCCAATAGACATTTAGATTTCAGGTAAAGATACTACAATACTGTCGGTATAAGTTTAAGTAATAAGTACTATGCCCATTCACACGGAGATGGGCATGATTATTATGACATGAAAAAAATTATGAATCACGCCACGAGAAAATTCCAAACATATTTGAGCCGTGAGATCGTTAATAATAATAAAATTCACTTGACACCTGTTGTAACCATTGTGAGTAATCTTTGCCATTGTCTCGTCACTTTCATTGACGCGTTGAAAGTATGGTGGGTCCGTTCTTTTGTGTGCATGGATCGTATATACACTTATTGGAATGGCTTCATTTCATAGTGAGAAGTTATCGGCCATAGGATAATGTATGTCCGTATTCGATCTGTAATCCAGTGTTTTCTAGATCCGGGTTTGAGGTTTCCGCTGGAGGACGGCTCATCAAGGACCATCCTATCTTAGAGATGATTGGTGCAAGAGTTGTGTTGAACCCAGTCATTTCATCGGTAATCACTGGCTACGGATTGGTGGCTTGAGAAAAACTTCAAGACTCATAACTGGGCTCTTTCATATTGTTGGATGACGCGACACCGCCGCATGAGTTTCACGTATTCTCCTCTCACTCTTCTCTTATTCTCCGCTTCTCATTCTCGATAACACTCTGAAAACCAAAAAAATAAACTTAATGTTTTATTAAATTCAATCAAGAAAAATATCAATACATTTTTCTATTATTATGTTTAATAAATGTTAATTATTTTAACAGTATAGCTGGTGACGTTGCTGATGCAAATTCAAGATTTCAATCAAACGCATGATAGTTGAAAGCGATTATATCTATCCAAAGAACGTTCCTGCTGAGAGTTTGGTCATCCATAGGGGGCAACTAACTACCTACCGATATGAGTTTAAAAGTTCGCGCACAAATAAATAAATGCATGTGTGTGAAATGTTTTTATAAGTATGTTTATGTGTTACGTTTTACGGTGAAAACGACGTTCAAACGACTTGAAACGTAGTTTTGAAATACATTACATCATAGATTGTATTCGCTAGAAGCAACATCAAGTATTATTCCCCAATGCGTACCTGCCAGCAGTGACGTATTTTATTATTTCCATTACTATTTATATTGCTACATCTGTTGTTTTTATTGTGAGATTGATTTATAGTTTATATAAGCTATTTTTATTTTGTGTGATATTGCCATTGTGCTATGCTATGCTATGCTATGCTTTGCTCTCGTCTCCCCTGGGTTATACGTACAGGTTAATTTTCTAGTTGCTAAAGGACAAATAATGACAATTTTCGATTCCAGAATTTTTGTTTCGTGTTTTATCATTGATAAAATGAATAGTGAGCTTAGAGAGAAGGTAGATATTTTATAAATCGATCCCAACAATGAAATAGAAACAGAAGAATGCTGACTAAGGTACGTCAGAAACTAATCGAAAATATGAGTTGAGTCTAAATGGGGCTCTATAGTGATTATTTTTACATTTTCTGCAGTAATGCTTGTAGGCTTGAAATGCATTAGCAGGCACATTCATTCAACTATACTCCGAGTATGTTATAACAGAGAGTTGTTAGTGAGACTGAGAGGTATGCAATCACGCTCATATGAACCTGTACAAATAAACCAAAGATTTTATTTTACAATTTGTTTTGTCAGCTGGAGCATGAAATAGCTCCGTGCTATACTGCGAGACTGATTTTAAGATTGTCGCTATCGGTAATTCATTTTTATGCAGACACTTTCTTCTCAGCGGCGCCCGAAGACGCTAACTCTTCCACACAGCCCAAGCTCTCAAATTATTGGAAGTTTCAAATGGAATAGAATCTCTGCGGGGTATCCTTTGCTTCTTGTACTAATCGAACTTGCTGGCTTCTGGATCGAGCACGAATATTATTCCCGATTTGAAGGCTAATAAGGTGTTGAGGATATGGCCTACTCCTTTAATCTGAGAAAGCTTTATAATGTATTTATAAGCTTTGTAATATTATAATAGTAACAACAAAAACAATAATAATAATAATAATAATAATAATAATAATAATAATAATAATAATAATAATAATAATAATAAAATTAATAATAATAATAATAATAATAATAATAATAATAATAATAATAATAATAATAATAATAATAATAATAATAATAATAATAATAATAATAAAAACACACACTTTTTTACTATGACTGTTATCAATTTAACAGGGGCACACAATATTGGTTCATCCATATAAAACGGTCACCCTGTAACTTATGGATATCATACGGTCACCCAGTAACTTATGGATATCTTATGGAGTGTTGCGTTGTACAACTGACCATGGTAATTATACTAAGTTAATATAGAATCACCTCGATATTTTATCATAACATCTACCTAGAGACGCACACTGCACACTGCACTCTGCGTTATATTCTCGCTGCAAACGCACAAATTTATTACAATATAAATGAGAATATGAGTGTTTACGTTTCCCGGCCAACGGAAATGATGTAATAAATAAAGATATTATGTGTGTATTGAATTGGGTTCAATTCCAATTAAAAGTAAACCATAGCGCGCTAAAACTGTACCCAAGCTGGACGCATTCCATTCCAAGTGGTCCAGCTGTGAGTTTATTGTTCTAGGAGGTGGGGTGGAATGGGATGAGAGCTAAACAAGACTTTTACTCTCGAATTAGCTAATAAATTCGCGAGTTTCACGGTCAGCGCTGAGACGGCATTTGGTGGAACCCTGTGGAGATACTAGTTAGCCGATGTCCTAGCTACTCTACAGCAACAATTATTCCTAGTGTCCAAATGATATGGCTAACACAAACAATATATTATCTAGGAACCGGGGGAGCTTGGGCGGTAAAAGTATGACAAGTAGGAGAGCAAGTATAAAAGCTAGGAGTGTGAATGTCACATCATGACCATGAATCCAGGGTTCGAACCTATCATTTACCGGACCGACGCCTGAGACCACTGCTAGGATACAGGAATAGCTCTAAACGGGATAACTTATATATACTGCACTAGAAGTAGTTTAAAATGCGGCGCAAAGCCTAACATCGTGTGCAAACAAAATTAGTGAAGTTATAGATATTGCAGCCCTGGTAAAGTTTTAATCCAGAATAATATCTAGCTTGGGAAGATCTTCCTGAATGTTTCCCGCTTCCTCCCCGGCTCCCCCCTCGCCCCTTTCTTGGATTATCTCTTCAAAGTAATATATGAGGAATGAGTGAAACCTTTAGAAAATTCATACCTCTGTAATCACTGAACAAGTATAATACGCTTCAATCTTGGAATAGATAAAAGATGATCTAAAATGTATCTAGATCATATGCTGACGGTGTATATGACTAGTTGGTCTTGTAGCTTTACAGCTGTTCCCAATGCACAAGGTCCAGGGTTCGATTTCTGGTTCAATCTGGGGTTTTTAACTTTCAGAATTATCTTTATGTGTGCCACTTGAGTGGCATGGTGGCGAGAGCCGTCATAACAACGAATCACATAATAAATACTATATACTCTACTAATAGTATAATAGTAGTAACACCCTTTGAAGTTGAAAACATTCGTAGCGGCTTTTCGGTTCCCATTTCCAGAATATTATATATACCTCCATCCTGTTTTAAACGAGGAACACTATTCGTCTCACAGTTATGTTTGTGGTTGGATGTTGGTCCATCGTGGTGGTAAACTGGCAATACGTCCCGCTGTCGAAACACTTTAAGAAAATTGCTCGAACAGAAGTATGCAATTGAGTTTGATGTGTACTATTGCAAGCAGACTGATCACGTCACAAATGACGCTCGATAAAACTTGCTATTGTCGAGGAGGTAAAGATATACCAAGATGTCGGCGTGAGATTACTATCGAAGGTGTCATTGCAAGCTCTGATGTATCCGTTGGCGAAAACGGGAAATAATGAAATTCAGTCCACAGTGTTTCAAGATAAGACTAAGACAGCCAGGTTGCCAAACTGCCCTTAGGTGTCAAGCGATGAGGTAGGTCTGGCAACCTGGCTCCCAAGACTGACAGCATCACATAATCTATCAGAAAACAGAATGATACCACTAAATCTAAATACAAAATGCATTTGTCTCAGGAGATTTCTCTTCGATAGCAACAATGTCAATACAGTATAATTTACCAAAACACACCAACAAGAAAACTATTGATATTACATTATTGTTTGTTTTCATTCTTTTTACACAATATCTGAACATATTATGGTGTGTCTTGTTTAACTCTACTTACTATCTCTTCTATGGTTAATAAATGGCGATGTTATTATATTTGATGTTATATAGTTTATGGTAACAGTGGCAGTTCAGTAAATTGTCTGCAGTCGGGTAGCAACATTCTTGCGTAATGTTCGGTAGTATGCATCAAAGCTCTTGCCGGACTTTACATGAAAAACATAATTTCACTTGAATTTAACATTATTATCTAACTATATAAACTAGAGTGGCAAATTACGCTAATTGCCTCTATAGTGAGTGGTTGGTTCTCTAGTTCTCTAGCTTTACACGATGGCGATGAGGTGATAAGACGAGATGGTATCTCCATCATGGGATGCGATGTCAGACGTATTCACCCATTGTCGTAGTATAAGAAAATAAAAAACACATTAAATTTAATTTCTATAGCTGGCGTTGAATGCAGAAGATGGCCCAACAAGGTAGAAAGACGAGAGAGAGAGAGAGAGAGAGAGAGAGAGAGAATACATCTTAGCTCCAGTGCCAATAATAAATAGCTATATCACGGATCACTTTGAATAAAACATGGCAGATCAGAATCAGTGGGCTACATATTTGGAATAATAAATATCTCGGGTTGGACACGACTTGATGATGTGCTTGTAGTGGTAGTGATAGTGGTAGTGATAGTGGTAGTGGTAGTGATAGTGGTAGTGGTAGTGGTAGTGGTAGTAGTAGTGGCAGTGGTAGTGGTAGTGGTAGTGGTAGTGGTAGTGGTAGTGGTAGTGGTAGTGGTAGTGGTAGTGGTAGTGGTAGTGGTAGTGGTAGTGGTAGTGGTAGTGGTAGTGGTGGTGGTAGTGGTAGTGGTAGTGGTAGTGGTAGTGGTAGTGGTAGTGGTAGTGGTAGTGGTAGTGGTAGTGGTAGTGGTAGTGGTAGTGGTAGTGGTAGTGGTAGTGGTAGTGGTAGTGGTAGTGGTAGTGGTAGTGGTAGTGGTAGTGGTAGTGGTAGTGGTAGTGGTAGTGGTAGTGGTAGTGGTGGTGGTAGTGGTGGTGGTGGTGGTGGTGGTGGTGGTGGTAGTGGTAGTGGTAGTGGTAGTGGTAGTGGTAGTGGTAGTGGTAGTGGTAGTGGTAGTGGTAGTGGTAGTGGTAGTGGTAGTGGTAGTGGTAGTGGTAGTGGTAGTGGTAGTGGTAGTGGTAGTGGTAGTGGTAGTGGTAGTGGTAGTGGTAGTGGTAGTGGTAGTGGTAGTGGTAGTGGTAGTGGTAGTGGTAGTGGTAGTGGTAGTGGTAGTGGTAGTGGTAGTGGTAGTGGTAGTGGTAGTGGTAGTGGTAGTGGTAGTGGTAGTGGTAGTGGTAGTGGTAGTGGTAGTGGTAGTGGTAGTGGTAGTGGTAGTGGTAGTGGTAGTGGTAGTGGTAGTGGTAGTGGTAGTGGCAGTGGTAGTGGTAGTGGTAGTGGTGGTGGTAGTGGTAGTGGCAGTGGTAGTGGTAGTGGTAATAGATACGAACAGAAAACCTTCTTGTCACACTCTGCTGCCCCTGCAGCTATAAATGAATTGAAGTAATTCTACTATTTTTCCTTAGCGCCTCTTGTGGAAGAACACAACAAAACAGTCACGTAAACCACTGTAACATTGATTGGAATTGTTACCTTTTTTTAAAACCTTGAATAGATCTAAACCTGAACCGTTACTTTGATACGGATACCCGAGCTGTAATCGAACTGATATCGATATCGATTCGACTTCCTGCTTTAAAACAAAGCACTCACCCACGCATGAACACGGACGATCACACGGAATGTTCCGAACACCGAGTAAGTTGTATACCAAGATGGAGATTACTGTATTCATGTTTCAATAGTGTTGGGGAACAAATATCTACGATACACTCTAGGTAAAGAGGATTTCACAGAATATCACTTCAGCCTATACTTCTATGTAGCAGTTCACAAAATTGTTTTTCCCCGTTTTGACCAGGTTGACATATTTTTGTAACGCTAAAAATGCGCATTTTATTTTATTGCACATTATGATGTACTCACTATGTAGTATGTGTTGATACAAAATTGATGTATATAATTCGACATCAAAATTATCAAAACAATGATTAATTTTGTTGAAAATACATTTTTGTGTATAATGGACGAACATTCCTTGTTTAGGGTAACAAGGTTCAAAATTTGAATAAAATAGCTTCAACCATTTAGATCGTGTAGCATTTCTCAGCCGAAATTGATTATCTAGAATAAGTGACAAATATTGTTCATGAAAGTTGCTAGACTAGAGTAAAGTAATTAATAATACTAATGCAGTGTAAGCTCCAGTACGCGCAATGACTAAAAAGCTATTTATTGTATATACGAGGGAAGAAAGATGGAAGAAGAGCGTTGCTGGATTCAAAAGAGCTCATAAGTCTGTAAGACCATTACCTACCTTTGGACCCCTTGTGACTACAGGCCCATATTCTGGCAAAACAATTAAAACATTATTGGTAAGTTCAATGTCGCTCTGTTTCCACCAAGAATCATTAACTTCTTCATGGAACCAAGCAGTGGCGGCTCGTTGCCTCTGATATAGGGGAGGCACTACCAATTTTGTCTAACTAACCCACGGTTATACTTTTACCTTTAGCCCTTTTGATTTCTGTGTTATTCACATTACTTTTTAGTAGTGCAATCTCTTTCGTAAACTGGCTGATAATAACCATCGGCCACGTCGGAAGTACGTTTTTTCCAGGTGGGGATGGGACCGAGGCATCACTCTGCCCCCCCGACCTAGATTCGCAAAAGTTCTAAAGTTAGGCTGATACTTAGGACATCTTGTGAATGGAATAGAGTAATAGTCTGCAAGAACGGTAATATTTAGTGGCAGTGTTCGTATGGTTGGGAAGGGAAGGAATGGAACAACCCTACAATGGAAAGCCAATGAGCCAAGAGTCTCGTTGCGCTGCAATGGCTACCACTGAACTGAACCACTCCTGTCGTAAGCGCTAAGATGGATTAACAGTGGAACTAATTCGAGCTACCGACTATCGAACACATTGCTGTAAAATGCGATCACGTGGAAGCAGCGCCTGCCGAGGCCACTTTTTACCGAATAAGACGACCGGTAGAGATCCCGAACAAAATGTTCGATTTGTGCGATTCGAAAAAAGACAGCTTAATTTACGGCCCACCTGAGTAATGTTAACTGATTCTTCTGAGGGCGGCTTTCGTGCGCATCGATTTTGATAAACGTTCTTACACATGGGGACGACTAGATTTCCGTGTTAGCGTTAGCGACCGCCTCCCTCATTGTGTTTTAATTGGCACGGATAGACAGTATAGTGAGTATACCCCTATTTCGCGTCTTCATTCTGTTTCTAACATCGTTTCAAGGCACTGATTACCTCAATGCTATTGTCAATAATAATAATTAAACACACTTTTCTGTGAACTATTTTGTATTCCAATAAAAAAACGTGTGTGAAAAAAAAATTATTCGTGTGAAATTCATGTAATGATACATTTGCCCCAATGGATATTACGGTTTGAATCAAACCTAATCCGAGATAATGCAAATGGCATAATGATAAACCATGTGGATTTAATTACATTTAATATTTATTTAAAATATAGCTAAAAGAATGTCCATATAAAAACAATACGGGTTGATCGAGTAGAGATTGCGGTGAGTGTAAGCTCGGCTTGCAACAGTGACGGGCGACGGGGCTGGTGCCTCTCTCTCCGCAGAGCAAGCCACGTTGAGCCGCGGTACATAGGGAACAATAGTTACCGCATACGTAGGCCTAAATTTCTATTATTAATGGAGGCTTTAGAATCGAAGTTTTTTCGATTCCTGTGTTTAGTGCTTACGAAGCGGACCACTTTTTCAATCTTGTGAAGCGCTCTCAAGATATTACTGAGAGTGTGAACGAGTGAGAGTAAAAACGAGACATGCAAAATATGGCTGCTGCGGGCTGCCTCCTTGCGTGTACCGGTTACCACTCTCGCTTACATTATATATCTTGCTTCCACTACGGCTAAAAATAATCGTTTTATATCAAAGCTTATCTTAGTACGATGTAAATGTATAATATACCTGTTTTAACGTAATCAAATATACAACACATTTCCAATAAGCATGTCCCCGACTTAACAGGACGTTTTGGAGTTCTGTACAATGTATAGTTATCGATCAGATGTACAATTACCAACCAAGAATATGTACCAATGGCGATACAGAGTTGCAACAGGAACCGAGCTGTGCTCAACCGATGAGTGGAGCTATTTGATTGATTCCTTTTTGCTTCTTGCCGATGATGATACATCCACTTATCATCCACATTTGGGCACGGCTGCACAGTGGATCTAAATCGTGTCAGTCGACTATCATCAGGCATCCATGTTCGTTTTTTATCTCCCGTTGTCGTGAATCTGAGTAATACTCCATTTGAATTTCTAGGAAGCTTGGATTCCGTGTAAACCGTTGCTTCATGTCCATGATATGACACACTGGAATGCACTGAAGAAGGTGTCCATAAATTATTAATCTCATCTTGTTTCAACGAGTGGAAGGGGAGGGAGTCTAATTTTAGGCTGTAATTTTTTGTTGAAAATCTGTAAACCAAAATGGTGGTTAAATAAATAATTGTACCATAAAATAGTTTCAAAAAATTATCCTCTACCAAAAAGACAATTATGTATTTGTATCAGTCCAGTGGGAACTGTAAAGCGCGATCTGTTCTCTAGAGTCTAGAGGGGTGACTTGGTAGTGTTTGCGTTGTAACATAATTTAGAAAGGGGGAAATCGAAGGGTTTCGTGACAAACTGTCGCTTTGGGGGAGAGGAGGTACTAATTTGATGATGATGATGTGTATGTGTGTCCCTTGCCTTGTGGAAGGAAGGTCAACAGACAATCGGGATACGTGATGCGTTTCCTTACCCAGCATCCTGTTGCTCTTCCAGCGCAACTCACGTCGTTGCCGCTTTGCTCTACTTGAGTATAATTGAAACTTACTGGGAGCTGGATAAACCGATGTTCCGGGCTCGAATCCCGACGAAGACACTCATGCGTCACGACATTCTATGCGTCCTTGTCATCTCGATTACCCTCGCTATCTCATCATCAAGCTGAGACGAAGAAGGCCTAAACACAAGTCATTCAAACTGTTGCTATGATTAGACATGTATTGTAATTTGAATGGAATTTATGTAAACGAATCAAGGAAATCAAGGAATCATATCCGGAGGGGAGAGCGAGGGGAGAGAGATGGGGGGGGGGAAGAAGGAGGAGGAGCTACTTTGATAGTTTGAGGTGTGTTTACAATCTGAGGGCCTGTCCCGGTTTTTTGTAAGTTTCTTATACACTGTGAGATAATTTCCTATAATTTCAGAGATAATGCTGGACCATTTGTCATCGGTGTGGATTCAAATCCTCGAGGAAACTAAATATTAAAATAGTTTTTGTTGTGCTTTACTGCATATTTGATGGTCTCACTTATAACACTTATGCATCTCTTCCTACGGAAATAAAAAAATGTATTAACACTTTCTAAGAATTCAACTGAAATGCGTTCGTTGTAACTACCTGTACTTGAAGTTGAATCATCTAGGATTGTACGCTGTACTTGAAGTTGAATCATCTAGGATTGTACGCTGTACATGACGCCACGTGCTGCACTTGTACTGACTATTTTTGAGGTTATCAAGACGCCACTTAGTTATGGCTGAATGATAAAGCCACTTCTTTCATTTCGCTGTTGTCCATTATCAATTACATAGTTACACTTGTTTTTCAATCAGCCACTTACTATGAGCGCCCGTTCTAGTTTTAGCACTAACCAAATCTCAAATACTCATACTCATTTTCTTGCTCTCGCAATTGAAAACATGGCAAGTCTCTAAATGAGAGAATTAAACCCATTTTTTGTTACTGGCCGCAAATTTAATTACAATGAAAACGCTTTAGGTAACCACGTTGTTAGAAACAAACTTTGAAATGTTGATACAGTAAATGTGAAACCAAGAACAGGGCTCTAGGCTCTATAAGACCTTTCAAGTAGCGTTTTTGCGCTAATGACCACTCATCTTTGTATGACAATTACTTTCTTTGGGAAATTGCAACAGTCAAAAACAAAGAAAGAGTTGGAATGAAACCCTATTACGCTTGAAGTTATCTACTTGGACAAAGACTCCAACAATTATGTGATCTACATAAATGAATTTGCTTAGACTGTCTGCAATAACTTTTTTAATTATTGTTAACTTAGACGGTCACGAAAACGTCTTCAAAGTACTCAACGAGGTTAACTGATTATGAAAGAGAGCATTTTATCATATATTTCTATGTTTATCACATAATGTTGGTGCATGGAGCTGTTTTCATTTGCACAATTTATATTTTAGTTTTTACTCTCGCAAATCTAGCAGAAATACATGTTTTTAATAGTGTAACTAAAACTATTGTTGGAAGATTAGGGGCCGAGTTTGAACCAAAATTCTATAAATAAGTTATCAAGTGATACAGAATGTGGAACACAATATCCATTCACTGTAGTGAGATTCAATAACATCAAACTATGTAAGATATTCTTCAGATTGAGAAATCTATTTTCGTAGAGTTACTTATTGGATTGCATATGTGTGTTTGCGTGTGTTTTAAGTTGTCGGACTGGGCTATAGTTTAAAGTAAAGGGCAGATTATTGGCTTATTATCTCTTTTTTAGAAATTATTAAAATTATTCTAAATCAGTCGGAAGAAAAATACATATGACTTTCAAGTTTAGTTCTCGTGGAGTTTACAACGCTCGTTTTTTAATTTCGCCTACGTGAAAACATTTGAAAATGGCTTCTCTCTTTGTTAAAGCAAAAAGAAGCTGCATGTACAAAGTGCTCTCACTATACCACCCTTCTCAAGTATGAAGTATGGCTGTATAAGTAAGAAGCTGGCTACTTTACGATATGGGTAGCCTAAAAGGAAGTGACACTTCACTTTCAAGTACAAGTGGCTGCTGACGAAAAAGTTGCTTTAAACACTGTCAAACAGTGCTTGCGTAGCCTATGTGCGCGACGAACGGGTTGCATTCTGGGATATTTGTGTGAGAAGCGCGGTACAAGACCGTGTTTCCACTTAAGCCATGGAAAATGTCCATCACCGACAAACATTGACCCAAAATTCAAACTCCGACCATGTATTTCTAATTTTTTTCTACGTTTAAATTAATTCCATTTTATGTATTTCGAAAAAATGGTTTTACTTAGATATTAATGACATTCCAGATTAAACTGAATGATAAATTAGAATCCATAACAATAATAAAATTCATACCTTAGGCACGATTCAAATAATTGCCGCTTACTGCGATCAACCGTTTCCTATTTCGATTCCTATTCTTATAGCCCATGCAAGCTACCAATTGGCAAGCGGGTTGCCCATGGCACAGTTCTTGCGTATTTCACGCAATAAAGAACAAACCCTTTTTTAGTTCTATACTTGAAGAAAGCCTGTGATAAGCGAAGCGAAGCCAATAATATATGCCAAGCTCCAGTGGTGTAGTGCCAAATTTACCAGTACGTATACGCTTCAGTGGGAAGCTGGAGGGACACATCTTTCCAGACAAAAAAACAAGGGGGTTTGGGGGGCAGAGCCTCCCAACAGTGGCGCCGCAGGCAATAAAAAAAAACAGGCTTTTTAAAGTGTGTTTTGAGCGTTTTAGATACCAATACCGGACTGAATGCAATCCCGAAATACTGCAGTTTTTGTAGTGCAAAACCAGAAAATCACCAAAAATAATTGGAACACTGACGAGAATTGTTCAGGAATACGTTTTGGGGCTTGGGAAGTGGTTTGGCAACACACACGCCGCCCGTGGCCCATATAGGTAGCTATATTGGCTGTTGATAATTGACACCGCAATATTTTTACCAAGCGAGACAATTGTATCCAACTTGGTGTATTGGCGGGACGCGGGACTAAAAACTGAATATCGGGACTCCAAGATCCAGGGGTGGTCTTAGAGAATTTGAGGCCTTGTGCCAATTAAATGCCAGTGCCAGCGAGCACAATTTTACCAATGTAGAAAAACTGACAATCGTGAATAATTTGTCCGTCATTCGAGGCATGTTACGACCGTATCATTGCGTATCACTCGTATCATAACCAAAACCAGTGTGTATACGAAAGTTTTTTAGACGGAGCAGTGCGTATACGGCGTATACGCCCGTATACGCACCACTACACCACTGCCAAGCTCATTTTAATATCGTCTTCACCTAGGATCAAGTATTTAAAAGTTTCAATAGGCAGTACCAATATTATAACCAGGTAGCAGCAGATATATTGAATTTCGGCAGTATTATTCATTCAACGAGCAAAACTCACGATCGAACTAACCTGAAGAGGTGATGACAAAGTAGGTTTCTGTCCTACCCTTGATTTACATGTGTTCACGAGTGTGGGTGAGTTAGGCATGGCAGAGGGCAAACTGTCTACCTATTGTCCTGCCTGTCTGTCATAACTCCCAGCATGCTTTGCGCGTATTGATTGCGCCCTTATAGAGCTCGGTTGGGTCATCGGTCATCGGTTCTATAGATAATCAAAAGAAATAATCCGTTTTCTTCTTCGAGTGAACAATAGTCACAGACATCATTTATGGTTCCCTTTTTCTAGTGGGGCCAAATGATCCACGAAGAGTCGTGTATACGCTGTTCTTTAGGGGATTAAATGTTGTTTATAAAACAAGCAATTTTTGAAGTTTGTCAATTTATAAACAAGACAAGACAACGCGTTGAGAACGAATATTCTCTTTATTTGATGATAAAGAAAACCAACAAGAAAAAGTAAAAATATATGCTAGTAGATTATATATTTTTTAACAATTACTGACATTGCGTGTTACCCTCACTACAGTCACTTTATTACGATAAGAATATTGCTTTTCTTTGAAACATAGTGTTTAAAAAAGTACTTTACTAATTTTTTAGTTTTTTAAATATAATACATTCGTTTGTGATTACACTGACTTGATCAGTATTTAATGTTATTTTTGATTATTAATTTATTTTTGACCGGATAAATCAGTTTTGCTATCAAATGAATTGAGAAATAAATAAACTGGGTGAATTAATAAACGTTAATTTGATAAAAACAATAACACAGTTAAACGGGGCTTGATTCAAGAAACGTAGGGTTGGTGTGTCAGAATGAAACAGTGGATGGAAATGCATAGGCTGTGCAAGTGACGTGTTCGAAACAGTCGCGGGTTTTAGTGGCCACAAAACATGGCTATCTAAGACATCCTCCCAGCCGTCCTGTCTGTCTACTGTCTACTTGTCTGTCCGTCTGCTGTCCCTGTTTCTCCCCCTGTCTGTCGAACATATTTTCCTGGTAACAACCGCTATTTTCAACCGATCCTCGTAAAATTTAAAAATAAAATTCACGCCGGTTTTTACGTTCAAAATACGGTGTAAAATAATGTTAATGTTTTATTTCAATGGTTTGAATTGTGGGTGAGCATTCTTTTTCAAAAATGCTCAAAGCATTATTCGTAGTCATTTTAACTTTTATAAGAAAAACAGCGATGTGTGAAAGCAAGTACACCATAGGCCTACAAAAACAAATCATACAATGTGACTGTAAACTTATTTGTCTCCTTTAAAACTACAATAAGTGAACCAAAATGTAATTTTTACACGCATTGGATGTGATCCTTGCTACGAAGTCTAAGTACTTTTGTATTTAGAGTTCCAAGTTCAGTGGAATCGAGTTCCGTACGCCACTTCTGAGCTGTATTCGGGGAGTTAATTAATGATTATAATTTATAACGTTTGTAAATTATTGAATTTGTGTGACAAATCTCATTCGTGAAATAATGGGCGGTTGGTTATACGCCAAGTTTGGATATTTTAGGGTGCAAGTGATTTCACACTTAATACTACCTAATTGTTATATGGGGTGGTATTATGAACTAACTTGTTAGAAAGTATCTGTGACTGTTACAGAAGTAATTTTTGTAAGATTGCTATTGCTTCTTTTTAATAAATTACCTAAAACATTAAAAAACAGCACATATTTCTGTAATCTTCTAAAATCATGAAAAAGACATTGATTCACAATTCAGAACCTTTACAAATTGTCTGTCGCTGGGTTTGCAATCGTGAATAGTTTAGCAAAAGTGTGCCCAAGAGTATGAGACAAATAATCTTCAAAATACAGCGATATTTGCCATGTGTATACAGTATACTGGTACAAGGATAGTCGTTCCATAACTAGCTTTAAATGTTGTGACAAGCTCATCCAATTTCTATATCCAAGTTGGTTTTGGGGCAACATTAATAAAAGAACGTGTTTTCTCGCAAGAGGTGAAGACAGATCCGACTAAATTGAATCTCTTCAAAGATATTGATACCTGCCTTCGTGTACAATTGGGTTCCCTCTTGTGATATACTACGGCAATTTTCGCTGGCAAAATTCAATTTACTTTTTCTGTATTTGGTATCTAATATCAATAAGAATAGTTTTATCACACGTGTAGTGAACATAAAATACTATAAACGTAGTGGTTTAGGTCGCCGAGTGTATAGCGGCCTGGGTGCAAAGCCATGACTTACAATGTTAGCCTTCGGACATTCATCATCAACCTTCTTCATAAATAAATAAACGACTATTGAAGACATTCCTGAGTAAAGTCAAATAGTCCAAAGATCAGTAATCACGGTATAAGTTGGGCTACAAACATTTAAGTGTTTTCTGATTTCACGAAGAATTCTACGCATCTGGTAATTTTGATATTCTTCATTGCTAAAGAAAGTCGCCTTAAAATGTATACCTGTTTTATATATTATATATTCTAAATAAATTATACACAAAATCATGAAAACAACATTTTAACTAATCCACGGATTGTTTACACGATAAACGAATCCAATCCAAAATGGCGTTCAGTGATTGTGAGTGTAATGAGTGAAGTATCGTCACTAAGTACGCCACTCATATATGCAGCCATCGAACTGTGATGGATGGACAAACAAAAACAGATAGAGACAGGTGCTCTAATTCCCATTTGCTATTTGTTTTAGTTATTGCTGAAGTGTATGATTAATCCAAGAGTAGACTATACACTGCATTATTAATTTTGTGTTGGGGTCTGGGTAAATAAAACCTCTACTGTATTAGCATCGTGTATACTTTTCAACGGTAGCTGTACAACAGTGCTATTGTATGTCTATAATGGGCGAGTTAACCGGTATAACCTACCTATACCACTTCCAGCGTTCTTGTTGAAATTAGTTGTGATTAAATTGAATGTCAGTCAAATTAGTAAGGAATGATACACGCAATAAGGGACTGGTTCTAGAGGAGCGAGCATACCTCGCATATAAATTACATCGGACTAGAGTCCTGCCGAGGTGCCTTCCCACAACAAACATATTCACAATTAGGTTTTGTTTCGTTCATGATGTTTTTGGTGAACTTTCTGTGTTTGCTGGTGTGAAATTTCGAATAGGATCGCCCATCACCTTTTCTAATATCGGTTATCGCCCTTCTAAGTGAGTGGCCATAATGTTTTCTTCCTTATCGAGGTTTTCTATATTTTCCCTCCAAATGGAAAGCCCATTAGTTGCGTAAGAAACACAGGCGTCTTCTATACCACCTTAGTCCTTGGCCTATAACTTGTTGAAAACCTGTTACAAATTAGTTTTTTCACGAGTTTTTTTGTTCTCTACATGATTTTCTATCCTTCTTTTTTTTACTATCCTTAACTATGGGGAAGCAACCAATTTTGAAAATGAGTGGCCCCACTCCACGTCGTAACCCTATATTAAGTTTCAATTTCCTTGCACAATTACACCTTCGTGGCTGTAGGTAATTATGGCTCCGTCTTTATCGGGCCGACGAATCTCGGTGTGCGCTGACTACTCCAACTAGCTGAGCTGCCCACATCAATTCACTGAACGTCATTTGCCGAAACAAAACGCCCGCAAACATTCAAGGATCTCTTCTCATAGACACTCACACTCAATAGGGCGTGTGTGCAGCTTAGAGCTTGGACGTTTTGGCGCGCGCATATTTCGTGTCTGGTATCAGACGGTCACTTGTCGAGCGTGCCCCGTTTTGGGTATTGAATACTGATTTTTGAAATGTTAATTTGACTGAAATAAGTCTAATGGCACGAAGAGACGGATTCGGCTGGCGGATATTCCACCATCAATCAGAACCTGGCCAACAAGAAAGGTTTGATAAATGAAGTAGGGGGGGGGGGGGGGGAGGAGGGGAGGGGAATGATTCCCCGTCTTCCAACAGGCGTCGGGCAAGGCTTTCCAAAGAGCCAGAACAAAGAAGCCGGAAACTTGGTAAAAAAAATTATGTGTGTACGACTGTACCAGCAAATCTGCAGCAATTTCAGTGATCGATTTTATAGTAACATAATAAGAGCTATATCAACCATAAGAGCACAGTATCGCATTATGCTAATTGAAAACAAAACCTGGCTGCGAGCACATGTCTTTCACCGTACAATACCGATGAATATCTCAGCTTCTACGCATGAAGGGGAGGAACCGAGGAAGACCTTCCGAAACTTTTAGAACTGCGGATTCTTCTCCATTTCGACAGAAATAAACACAGATTTTTCGTATTGGTCAATAGAAGGTTGACTTAGTAAAAAATAAAATAACATATATTTATTATAATTACTGATTTATCACAAGATCAATTTGAGGCAATCCCCAATAATATGACCCTATAGTTGAAAATTATATAGACTCAATTTGTTATCACCCTCCTTGCTATACATAGTAGTTTGTTGTTATGCTGTAAACCCACTAAAATACTAGCACCCCCCTCCCCCTACAGTATAGACATTTCTACGAAAATGTTCTATAATTTATAGATAGCTGAAGTATGAAGCATCCTAACCTATACTATAAATAATATCTGGTGCCCACCTTACAGAATCCAAGGTGAAGACCATTATGATCGGTTGGGTGTTGAGTGAAAGCACGCAAGCTAACAAGCATGCAAGTGCAATATTGCATGCGCGTACGCTCTTCTGGGTCCTCTATAAACTAAAGGGGACATTCGTCTCTCCACAGGAACATTTGCCATCTTCATTTTCATCAACTTCATAGCGCATTTTGGGCCAGGGTAGCTCTACATATCGTACGAGGCGACTAAAAGAGCCGAGGCTATCCTACCACAGAGTTTCACGTGTAAAAACACTACAATTATAGTTCTGCATATTGCAATAATATTGCGCCGTTTTTATTTCTTGTCATTTCTCATATTTTGGGAGATGATATTTAAATTACAGCTCTTTTCAATGTCTGTTCACCACTGGACATTGGACAAAACAGTCGGCATTTGACATTCTTATTCATTTCTTGAATGTGTTAAATAGACTTCACACAACCCTTGCCGCAATTTGAATTGAAATTTCCGCTTTCTTATTGGTATCATAATAATATTATCGCAAAACAATTTTGAACCACCTAAATTTTCTAGCATAAACAAATGTGACAGAATTCTGAGATAGGCGACAGTTATAGCTATGCAGTTTTAACTATATATAGCTCCACCTGAGAATTTTGATTATAAAATTATCTGGTTTATGACTGTATAAATAATTATATATACTTCTGACTACTTTTCTGACGTTCTTCAGGTCCGTTGATATTTTACTCAGTTTTGCACTTAACTTGGTGACTAGCTTGAATTTATGATTTATATAATTTCTTTACCTCTTATAGAAAACGATGAGATGCAAAGAGGAATTCAGACATAAGTGTACCAACTGAAATCAATATGACTCCGCGACGTTAGTTAATCTCTCAAAGAGTCAACGAAGACAAACTTCCTTCATTGCTATGTCACGTTACATGCTAAATGTTAAAAGCATAATGATGTAGACTTGACTTCCTTAAAGTGCATAACATAGCGTTTCTATTCATAGAAGCTAAGTCAATAACTGACAGCTGCCACGGAGATAGAACAAAATCCCCTTAAACCTAGACAACACTGAAACCAACGAGATGCAAATACTCCACATACACAGACAGACAATCGGTTGTTAACGCGTAAGTAATTTACTTGTTTAATGAACATTAACACAAGAGAGTGCCGACCACTGCAGTTAAACTGTGGCTACAGTAATTGTCTACGAGTTAATGCTTTGCCTGCAGACATTTTGGTGACACGTGCCTTCCATTTCAACCAACAAATTATCCTAGGGCTTAAAGCGATTCATGGTAGAAATGGCAAACTCGACTCGGCTGAAAGATCTTTGTACATCGTCAATGTAGCCATCATGGTAGTATAAAAAGGCGCCAGGATAACGCAGTTGCGAACCAGGACAACTATAATTATTATTATTTTAATAATAATAAAGGAAATAGTGAAAATAAAATTACGATGGTAGCAGAATTTGGATTTTGTCTCAAAGTCTTCGTTCTTAATATTTACAAAATGTCCGTCTACCATACATGTTCAGTAGTATAGATTTATTATTGGTACAGTTGTTATTGGCATCATAAGAATAATGATAACCTAAATCGATGAAATATTGAAATTTCCTAGTAACACATATTTTGTTGCCGTATATCTTTTATGATTCAAAGAGCGATCTAAAACTAGAACTCTACTGGAAATATTTATCATTCCTAGAATACTATAGTATATCACTTTTTCTTGGTATTGGAAGGTTCCCACGATTGTACACACACGCCCATAGGTGCGGTACATATGGATGAGCATTTCGAATACAGGATTATTTGTAGTTTTCTATGTTATTGTGAGTCCATGGACTGTTATACAAGATGTAAAAGGCGTTATTGATGAGGCTATGCCTGTAGAGCTGTTTTGACTGGCATATGTTCGAGAGCATGTAACTTTCTACAATTACCCTTCCTACATCCGTTGGGGAATAATATTCTAATCTAATACCTCGAACTGGAATATAAATTGCATTATTTCAGATTTTCATATGTAAATTACGCGTATAGATGGCAAGAGACTAAACTAATTTTGATTGTATTACTATTATAGTAATATCGAGTTGCTCTGATTTCTCTGGTACGGTTTCACCTATGCCACATTGTGTTGAACTCAGAGCATGCTAACCGTAAAGAAGGGCACAGAGAGAAGACTTTTTAGCTCAAATTAATTTTAAGCACACTTTGAATGTCTTTTATGCACTTTGCCATGTACACTACACGTTTCAGGGGAAACTTTGCAAATGAGAGGACAACTTTTGTTGGAGCATCTGTGTAAAATTCAAAACCTTGTTAAGATTTTGTAAGATGCTGTGAAATATTAAAACGCGACCTACTTTAGAGCACAGTATAAAAATTATGAGAAGTATTGAAGCCGCAGTTTTATTTCAGAGACTAGCAATTCTTTCGTATGTGACGTAAGTTTAACGTGGGAGATAATCATTCTACAGTGAACGCTTTCAAAGAAATTTTAGGCAATGATCTCTAAAACCTCGAGAAAAACGTTTTGCCTATATTTTAAGTTTTAACGACCATGTATAACAAATTTGCACCGTAAATTACTTGCGAACATCTGGTTCTAGATTTTCCTCCGTTCTTAAAAAATACTGTACAATATATAAAATAGAATGTGTCAACTAAACTAAAGCTTTTGTTTCCGGATAAATGGCATCAGTTGCCGGGTGATATTTCTAATTTCATGCATGAGAACCTAAGCAAAATAAAAATACAGGATTTAAGTATTCTCGTTTGAGGACTGAGTGTGGATGAGGAATGGACATGATTTGTTTTGGTGTTGTTTCTGTTGTGTTTGCGTGCAGGGGAATTGCTCATTCTGAGTGGATGCTATACAGCAACGTCCTCATTTATTAAGCTTTGTTCACGCAAGCTTGCTTCAAGATTTATTAGAAAGAATTTTTCCTGTCAAAAATCTTAATTTTGTACTCACGGGTATTATTAGAATGATGCCAGTATAAATTGTGTGTTGTATATGTTGCATTTCTTGCGGTCGTGAGGAATTTGAAAACTCGTTCGTGTCATTCTAATGAAGTTCACAGATTGTCAGAAGAAAACTATTTTCTGGCAACAGGAACTGAAAATCACGAAATTCTTTATACAGACTGTTTTCATTTTGCTTATTTTCCTCTTAATTAATACCGTTTGAATGTGGAACGACGTGTTGTAGGGGTATACCCGTACTGTCTGACATGAAACCCCCTAAGTAAATAACTCTCTAAATAATTACTTCACCATTTTACTTACAAAAAAGAAAAAAACTTAAACCAGTGACGGTTTTGTGGCTGATTCCTGCTCGGAGAAGGATATATTTTAGAGGAAGCGGTACGAAGTAGGGCAGAAACAAAATTAATTATCATCCCCGGTATAATTGCTATCGTCATGGGCGTATGTCCATCAAACAAAGTGTCTGGGGTTTGAGTACCGCACAAGACACTGTTATCCATTCTAACCTGTCATTCACTTCAACTCTCCTCTTCTTAACCGCAACAATAGAAACGAACTACAAGTAGATAATGCCCCAATTATTGTTATCTGTGAAAAAGCATTTCAGAGGGGTCTCTCTGCATTCTACCGACCACTTGCCTACATTAGCAACAGTTGTTTTATAGTCTGTGTATCTAGCAGTAGATATGATAAAGGTGACCTTGTCCTGATTGCAGACTGCCGTACTTACAGTTCAAAATAGTCGATCACGAATTTCTTAAAAAAGTTTTTTTTTTCATGATTCTCTTTGGTTCTCAATAATTAAATTATCGTTCACTGAGACCTTAATTAACCGCTTTTCATCAAATTAGGTTATCTATCTCCCAGATCATAATGATATGAGAGTGCTCGCTGAGGTTGTGAATCAATAAGTGTATCCAGTAGGCTACACGCGTTCATTCTTGTGGAGTCAAGTCATGTCATTCAATCACAACTAGATTCGACAGTGAAAAATGAGACAAAATCTTATCACCAGGGTAACTGATGGCAAGAAGGAGAATATAGTTCGCGTGTCTCAATACATGGCCGGCCTTCACCCGTCTCCATGTATTACTGCTTGAAATAATTATTATTATGGCAATGAACTACAAAGCGATTCTGTATTCTGTAAAGCATCTATGATAAGGTTATTTCTTAATGACGGCTTCAAAGTCACCGATTACATATTCGCTAGTACAGAAGTCAGAACCATCATATAGATTTAATATTTTATAATTTCCAAAGTTAAAAACGTCCAACCCGAAATGGGTATCGAACCCTGGATCTTGAAGGAGGAATAAAGCCACAGGACCAATAGCAACACAATTGTACCCAACTAACAGCTTTATTGGGTCGGCAGTGTAGTAGGTTACGCAACGATAACCCTTTTCCCCATCATTACAGATAAACCTTTGGTCACTTTATTTGTAATGATTTTATATTTTTATGTCACTTAAAGCTTAGCTTGGTTTAGGAAATATTTCTAAGGTGGTGGATCGTGGGATGAATCTAAACATTTAAATACATAATAAAATGTATAATTTATTGATACAAAAAATAAGAGCCTGGCGATATTGGTAGGCGCACAAGCACACGCACTCTGCTTTGCATCTTGCCCGTCTTCTCAAGCTCACTTATTTAATTAAGAATTCTTAGAGACCCGCCGGTTATGCTTGGAATAATATTATATAGTAATTGCCATCATTATCTTTATAGAGAATCTGCAAGCACCATGGCTATGATTGAAAAGTGGGTTTTCCGACAGAGTTAAAATTTTTCGGAACACGGTCAAAGCAAATTTATACTGAATTCCAACAAAACATTAAAATTAGGTCAACAAACAAAATGTTGGCCAGCTGTTACAACAACCACAAGCAACAATAGATGGAGCAGAAGCTTAGGCAGCAACCTGGCCCCAAGTTTCAGATTACAACTTGAGAATACATGTTTTATTGTGGCGCAGTCCTCATTACACTGAACCAACCATTTTGCTGTATTTTCATTTTTTCTGGGTGTTCATCATGGTTACAAACTATTTGATCGAAGATCTGTAGGCTATAACTTGTAAATAACTAGAAATCTAACATACCACACAAATGATCTACGGCTACTGAATGAAAATATTTATCAACTGGAACATTTTGTTATTGAAATAATGAACCAAAAAAATTTGTTTTTATTATAGTTTTGTTATAGTTTAAAACACTTATTTTTAAGGTTTATGTTCCTTCAAATGGACAAAGTTTTAGTTGGTGTGGAGAGGTTTAAGTTTTACAATTGAATCTCAACTCACTAGTCGCCATTAAATATAAAATGAAACATAAAAGTAGGAAGTTGTTTTGACATAGGACTTGTATCATATCTTCATTGCTACAGACAATCTCAATTCCTTGTTTTAGGAGTTGCTCACGTAGGCCTACATAACCTGCATATAAATAATATTATTATAATTAGGTTGTCTTAAATAAACATTTACATTTTGTGTATGGATATGGGTTGGTTTTCTAAAACAATATGATAGTTTGAGGATTTGTTATCTTATAATAACGGTTACAGATTAAAATAATGAATACAAGTAATATGGTACGTCATATTTTTCTAGCTAATGTGAGTACAAAAAAAATGTTAATTTCTGAAATACAAAATATAACAAACTCACTGATGAACTAACTAACACACCCGGAATATCATAATGTTTATTTACAATACAACATATTATTGCTAATTATTCAACTAACTTACTAGCTGACGATGTTTCAACATTTAAAACATATTTCTGGGAACCTTGGTAGGCCATAATGATACATCACACTTTTCGTGGCTGTGCATGAATGAGTATGAATCACAATTTACAAGATGAATCAACTCGTGATGGTTCACGAAAGAAATGCAATTTTTTGGGTCGTGCTAAACTGCTAATATACCGCGTCAGTTTGTATTCGGTAAATAGATTTTTCATATATTAATAAGAAAATTTAATACCATACACACTCTTGACTAAGGTGTGGATATAAAATGCCTCGTTCGAAAACCCTCATGCACTTAACTTCTTTGCATTCAATTCATTATTCTGTGACTATAATATAATCTGATCTGATCTGATTATGCGATCAATATCTTTAGTAAGGATCTTTATTTTTAAGTAGGGATCTTTCGTCGTCATATTACATTTTTAAATTGATCTGTAATTATTCATATTGTATAATGCAACGGAAACTCCTATTTAACACCAGACAGGGCAGGCTGACCCGATTATCGAACCGCTGAATATCATTTTGAATGTGTCAGTTTTTCTCCCCCGCCGCTATTGCGCGCGATAATATAGGCCTACTCACGCAATACAATGTGGCAATGTTACACAATGGCGGTCATCACTGCACTGTCATATTTTGTTACTTGTAGTCTCGGTGTTCAGTGTTTCTCTTACGCAGCGTCAGGATCAGCATCAGTGCCGCGAATTTTCAAATATAATGATTAATATTTTTATTTTAAGATGAGGTTACCCAATCGTGATTGTAAGCACGTAAATCGGTATTTCAGCATTAATGAACGACTAGCCAGCATTGAAGAACCATGTATCCATGGGAAAATATTGTTGTGTAGTAATTTGGAAACTGTATACACAATAATAATTTAAAAACGGATTTCTATAGGAACTTCTCTTGTGAATCCATAGGGCCCATAGTATTTCGCTAGAGCTAATATAGAAAAATCCTAGATCTCACTCTAAGGCTAGTAGAAGTGGTAGTATTAGTAGTATTAGTAGCAGTAGTGGTAGTTGTGGAAGTAGTGGTAGTAGTAGTAGTAAAATTAGTGGTGGTAGGAGTAATAATTGGTACAATAATGCGTGGATTGCTCATTCATTTATCATTCTCTTTTAGATTAGTTCTTACAATTGAAAGTGATTGTTAGTGATGCTAATACAATTATTGAAATAATATGCTCGCTATTTATCGCAATGCTACTCCGAGTGCGCACATTATCTCTGTTACAGTTTAGACGGGTTAGCGTTTATATTATTTTCATAAAAACTCACCGAGTGTATTTTCATAATTAATATTTGTGTGAAACAAAATCCAAAAGTTGAACATGTGGATGGTGTTGAAACTTGTCGGGTAAGGGGGAGGGGGGTGGGGTAGGGTTGGGGTGACAAATTGAAATGGTGACTGGCGCAAGGCAAGGGGGGTACAGACAGCACTGGGATATAGGATGCACTGTAACCATTTACACAGACAAAGAAAACACTCACCATAAGCCGTGTGGTGTAACTGGTAGGACTAGGAGGCCTTCTTGGGATACTATACTATACGACCGTGTTACAATGGAGTTTCAATAATTAGATATGGTCCAATCCTCCCAAGAGCAGCCTATTATGTATGTAATTAGATCAGTCAAGATAATAAATCAATCGTTATTTATATTTATCTTCTCATAATAAAGGACCGAAAATATTCACAAAGGGAAATGAATTCAATCGGAAAAATACTGAAGGTTCTGCACATTAGCATTTTCAATTTCCTATCTTTCAATTAAACCCTGTTAAAACAATAGAAACCATGCAGGATGTTTTGAAGGAAACCTATTTCCACGGTAGAAGCGGCTTTTGACGCTGGTCTGTCACCGAATACTTGAATAAATAAGTAAATATTAATTCCCCCGAGGGTAGAAATTCTACTTTAAAGCGGAGATATGTGAAGGCTTGGAGGTAAATGATGGTTGTACCGCCGAGTGTTTCCATCATGCCGGCCGGCAAATTAGAGGCTTTGCCACGGAGATGTCTGCCGGGGCGGCGCAGCCAATGGGAAAACACTGAAACAATGAAATTAGGCAAGAATTCACCAATCAAAAATCATTCTTCTATAATCACCACAAAAAGTATCAAAAAATCCCACCTTTCGTTCGAACCCACTGATTTGAAGGTGAGGAGGTTGGGCAGAGCGTTGGTTCTGGTGTCTGGGCCCGCCTTTCATGCGCTCAGTCACACACACGGCATGCACACACATCGCCTCCGTTGTCTGGTCGGGTCTTACAGTCTTAGAGGTGGTTGGAGGAGTAATAGCCATCATATTGCGCTCAGTCACACACGCACACACATCGCCCTCCGTTGTCTGGTGGGTATGTTCGGTCTTACAGTCTTAGAGGTGGTTGAAGGAGTAATAGCCATCATATTGCGCTCAGTCACACATGCACACACATCGCCTCCGTTGTCTGGTCGGGTCTTACAGTCTTAGAGGTGGTTGGAGGAGTAATAGCCATCATATTCATATTGTGTTATCACTTTAACGGAATTAAATTTTTATTAATCTCTCCCACTTAGAAATTCAATAGCTGTGCAGTTCTGTGACGTAGGCCAGAAGGGGCCGGAGGAGGGGAAGGGGAAATGGTAGGGAAAGAGAGGACGATTACTCAACGCCGCTTCTATTATCATTTTCTAGGGAGAGAAGTATAAAAAAGTGCCAAGAAGTTGACGCCAAATAAAAGTTAATGTTCCTCGGTTGGGGATGTGTTTTGAAATAAAAGATTAAAAAACATGCATGGTGTTGAGGTTTCGTGGTCGGCAGCTGAACGGAGCTGAGCGTATTAGTAATCTGTCACATTTCACACATCACTCACTGAGTGCAGAACTAACTCCTTGGATCAAACTACAACTGCTCTGTAGTTGTAGCAGATGGTTGTTATTGCTGTAAGTGCTTCTGTCTTATCTGTTGTCGGGAGTTGATCTTCTCGCAGAGAGGGGGCGCTACTGCCTGGAGCCCTGGACATAACGCGGGCTGGGGTAACTTAGCCTAGAGCGAAATAATAACACGGACAAAGATTATACGTGCGTTGGGATGAGAGAATCCAATTTAGTGGGTGCTGACAGTAAACTTGTGAGTTCTGAGTTGTGACACCCGCAGTGGAGATCAGAGAAATCGATAACATGTGACCACGCAGAATTGTCAACTTTTACTGGGCATGATCTGTTCAACTGGGAGGCCACCCCTTATATCACTTTCAAGATGTTTCAAACAGAGATGATCTGTTCAACTGAATGCTACAAATGCATCTAAACAGAAATAAATCTACCTGCTAAAGTATAAACCCATCCTCCAGAGAAACATGTATTCATTAATATTGTTCATAAAATAAATATTATGATGTGTCACGCACAATCACGCGTGAGTTACCTTGCATAGTCACGCACGTACACACTCACGCACAAAATGACACGTGCGTGACTCACGGCACTCGTCTGTTCTCTGCCGCGAGAAGCACACATGGTTCTATCATTCATAGCTAATCGTAGTCGGGTCACGTGATGGTCTATTATCCAAAAGAGGTGACATATATGCACAGTTATTGTGATATTTGTCTATGTGAATTATTAGTTTGGGGGTGGGGTAGCGAAGAGAAGAGAGGGCGGCGACAGAACATGAATATTTATTGTTGCGACTGTAGCACAAGGTTTGACTACGGCCCGACAAATTAGCGTCACTCTCTCTCACATTTGCATACAACATCCAGTCTATTTCCCCAGAGTGATGACAGACAGCTTCGGCTTGCAACCCACAATGCCACCAATATGTTTCGGTTATCAGGTTTCTATTATTTCGAATTGAAATGTATGAAAGCAATGGCAAGTGTTTTGTCCTCAGATATGTGAAAGGAAAAACAGCTGACATCTGACATCCGACATCAAACTTCACTCAAGCCATAGCCTTATCTCTTCATGCCTATGAAACCGGAGAAACGTGCATCAAAGCAGCTAATAACAACATTAAAATCCAATTTTTTTCATCAAAGACTGAGAGTCGGCCTCACTTCGGAGGCATCTGGAGTTCGAAGAATAATCTCATGGAATATCAGTCAGTGCCTTTCTCACTGTTGTTGAGGCCGCCTTCTCAAACGAGAAGCTAGCTTGGCTTTGCGAAGAGAAGAGTTTTTTTGAACCAACGGTTACACTGAAATACTTTTAAATTTTTATCGCTTTACAAGCCGCTATCATCGTTCAGCTCTTTCTTTTCTTTCTTGTTCAGTGGATATACTAAGAGAAATGAAACGAAATCCAGTCGTAATTGCGTATGTGCTGATTATGTGGAAGCTGTTTTATTACTTGAAATGTTATAAAACCAGGATTTCGGGTGAGCCATGCAGTTTGCCAGAAAGGTATAGCTCGCTTGATGTATCACCAGGGGTAGGATCAGGATCTACCGTCCTGACAACTGAGAGTAGATGACCATGCAAGCCCGTTCAGTCTCCAGAGCCCACTCGACGCCTCGGTGGTTCCCCTCCCCCCCGGCTTATCTACATCCTTTTTTATAGCCCGCATTTGGGGCAAAAATCAAACACGTATTATAAATATTTGTTACCTTCCCCCAGGGAGGCGGCTCGGGCACTGGTCGGGCACTGGACATCCAAACCACGGTCGCTACACACAGAAATCAAACCGAGCCGAGCCAATTATCTGAAAGTATTACGAATGTAAGGGGGGGGGGGGGGGGGGATTCGACCGACGGATGCGGGTTAACTAATATGGTTGTAATTGTGTCGGGTGTTTTTTCTAACAATTTTTTTAGTTGCAAATTTACTAAATTATTTTGACACTTGATTATGCTTGCAGGGAAGGGGGAGGGCAGTGTTGTATGGTTCTAAGTAACTGGCATATTGTAAAATACATTCATCGGCGATATAGATCACCCCCCCTCCTTCACACCCCACACTATGTTCATGTGGGCGTGTATAATAAATGTTACTACATCGAGGCTTTATATTATTTTTTTGAAAGCATGTCTGCTATTTAGATCGAAGATTAACCCCACTTAAATCATTAGTGGACAGTGTAATAAACAGTCGTAATGTGCATTGGTGTAACGTATCATTGTTACTATATCCCAAGGTCGTTAACGCTTATGTGTAGTAAGATAATCGTACAACAACGAACTAATACCATCACATTCAAATTACACAACATTTTGCTCCACTACAAGAACGCCCATTTTATTTGAAAAATGTGAGCAAGGGATCCGAACAATAGACAGATAAACAGCGCATCCTTTTGTCAGGCACGCAATCTTTACTCAATACCAGCATTCGTCTGTGACTGAGAAACGCTAGGACAAATCAGTAAGGACTGTCGGTGGCCGATATCGAACCGGCGACCTACCGAGTGAGTAGCGCGTCTTCGGCTAACCCACCTCTATCGGTCATTGTCAGTGGAGTGTCCCTGTGTAAAACCTGGGAGATGTGGTGTCTAGATGTAATCCATGGGTTTTCAAACGTCGTGGTTTGCTTTTAATTACACTATATAATCGACGGGGGGGGGGGGGGGGTTTGTATATGAGCCCCCACAAACATGCTCGTGCTCTACGGTTCCCTGAAAGCGCTACTATGTTGGCGAGGAATGTCTGATAAAAACAAAATATTCAAACTACGTCACATTAATGTGTGACAAGCCAGGAAAAAGTATAATATAGACAACATAGATTCTGGAATTTATATTTGAAAGGGAGTGCTAAGGATGCTCGCATAGTTCTCACATTTTTTACTCGCAATATATGGTACCCAGATATTTTTGTTCACGTACACATTGTTGAAATACCCAACTAGACGACTGTTGTATTGTAAACTAGTTAGTTGTTATTTCACTTGGGAATCAATTGAAATCTATAGCAACACATCTGCAATAGTGACGCTTTGTTGATTTTCATTTTGTTTTCTCGGACAAATAATTATTCGGTGTCATTAATTAATAATTGTGTGTGTCTATATAAGCAATTATAACACAATATTGCAAGCGTGTTAGTGTATTATGATATAACTGCACTCGCTGGATTAGAACAAAAAGCTGGGTATCGCGTCGTAGGCCTCGGCTGTGTGCTAGGTAAGGAATACTATAGATGTTCAAATGATGAGTGTTTGAACCATAACATATACTGAAGCTTTGCAGAAGAAACAACCAAAAATATCAAATTTTAACAGTGAAAGTTAAAGAATCATATTTTCCTCAGAGCGTGTTATTGCGAGCATGAGTAACAAGTTCGTTGTGAATGTGTTCATACACGGGGGCGAGCTATCCCGGCCACTCCTTACTAATTTGCATATTTTCGAATGTAAACATTAAATTATATTCTATTCTACTTCTCACTGAGTAGTGTGTACCGAGGCAGCCGTGATTACCGACCAGGTAATCCTCTATTATTACTAAATTTTCAACAGTGAAAGAATAAATTTTAAATTTGTTTTAGAAATGGATGGAAACTATTATGAACTTATTATTATTAGTATTATTATTATTATTATTATTATTATTATTATTATTATTATTATTATTATTATTATTATTATTATTATTATTATTATTATTATTATTATTATTATTATTGTTATTATTATTATTATTATTATTATTATTATTATTATTATTATTATTATTATTATTATTATTATTATTATTATTATTATTAATATTATTAATATTATTGTTATTATTATTATTATTTATTTTTCTGTTCAACATTATTCTCGACTGTGGGTCCTGGTGGCATCTTCAACACTTGACCATAGCCGTAAACACAAAATGGAAATGCAATGTTAGCCCAAACACAAGAGATTGAAAGAAAAGTGTAGACTTATCCCGTGAAATGTGTACGAGAGAGAACGCGAAAGCGAGGTTGTGTGGGCACAGAGTTTTTTCATCTTGATTTATGAGCCAGACCCCCGACGTTTAATAACTCCCTCGTTAATGAGACGTTAAAGCCCAAGTAAGTATGATAATCACAATTACTCTAACTACTTAAGTGCATGTAATTTCGGCAGTAAATCTACAAGAGTGGATGCATAACGAGCAGTATACCCGTATATATACTCACAACAATTTGTTTTAAAGAAACGGCTGTTTAATCATTCCTATCCTGTCCACCACTACCAGACCACCATTGCACATAATCTCATGTTGAAGGTTTTGTCTCATTCTCAGCAAAATAACACTAGATATTTTTTCCCCTGTGTGGTGTAAACAGGAATCGATACCGATTGCAAGAGGGAGGGGGTTGGGGGGGGGGGCATGCAACAAATGGGTCTGGGGCAGAGTTACAATGACCAGAAGCTCTCCGCTAAAGGCTTAACATTTGTTAGGTCGTATTTACTGTTCATACTGTTTCAAATGTATCAACAGGGTGTTGTGAGAAAAGAGCCCTGAGTTGTTTCGTAAGAAGGTCCCATGTTTTATAATCATTAGGATGCCTATTATTAATTGCTTTGTAATAAAGACACCGATCTGCTGATGATAACGATGCTTTATCATGAAGTAGTTCTAAAAACAAAATGGTGCTGTGACATTGCTTTCTCAAGGTTGGTGAGCGTTCTTTAGAGGTATTAATAGAAAGCTGTTAAGAAAGCTGTAAAGCTGCTGCGTTGGTTTGGTTGGTTCGTGAGGGCAGGGCAGGTGGTGAAGTAGGCACCAGTCTCAGATTGAAGGAAAACTTCACCCACCGCGTCTGGCAATTCGCGCTTCACTGCTGATCAATCCGTATCAATGTGATATCATTCTATATCAATCTATATTATGCTCCTTCTATTTTTTAAAACCATTTATCATTCGTGTATTTTACAAAATCTGAAAATGTTTTAATCTTTCTAAAATCTTTAATTTCTTAAGTCTCGTCTAACTTCCCTCCCCCCATCCTCCCCTCAGCATCTCCCCCCCACCCCACGTAACCCTCGCTCGTTCAATCTCATCAAGCTTTTCGTTGTCTCCTATTCTGAAACTTCTTGCATTTGATTTCTACAAGACGTGGTCAAATGACTTATGCGTATAATGATTTCGTTTGGCAACGGAGAAGGGGGGATTGTTCTTTGAATATTGAATGAGAGCAGCTTACGAGAATGCGAGGTATCAACGGGTAACTTCAAGTAACAACAAAAACAAAGTTAGCATAAGAAGAATTTCAAAAAAGTTTAATGAAAGTTATTGAGATAAAGTCAAGCAAATGGAATTGCGTATATAAAGACGATATTTTTATTTTTTTTATATCAGGATCCGCCGCATGAAGTCGTGGTAAGAATAAAATCAACACCGGAAGAATCCAACCCTAACAGAATCGGTAGAGCAGAAGTAATTTCATGGTATTTATTGTTGTCATCAGTTCCCATTCTGTTCGCACCCTTCAGCCCAACGAAATGAAGCCATTAAAAACAAGCAGACTCGTGCTTGGCTCTTCCACACGATGATTGTGGAAAACCTTCAGTCAGGACTCAGGATTGAGGGCTCCGACTACCTTTGGCCCAGTGGGTGACTGTTACCGCTGAGCCACCTCTATCGGCAATTAAAAGGGATAGGGTGATCTGGGGCTAAAACGGGACAATTTTCAACACTTTGCCTTTAAAAAGTTGTTTTTATAGCATCATATATCAAGTGAGGTTTTGTTTCACCTGATGTATTTTGGATAGTTCTTACAAAATCAACAGGAGTTATCTCAAAAGAATTATTCATTTGGGTAAAATATGATATTTATTGTGTCTCATTTTAGCCCGCCAATGGGGCAAACACGGGAAACCCTAAGGGCTAAATCAGAACAGAACAGAACTCTATATTGTTGTGGATCAGATAATGTTTATGGGGCTATTGTAGGACAGTGGGGCTAAGGTAATATGTGGAATTATATAACATTCCCCTGAACGCTGGTGGTAAGTTGTAAGTGGTGCAAGGAAGGAAGGAAGAAAGGAAGGAAGGGATGGGTTGGGACGAACGAACAAGAATCCTATTGCTAGTGAATATTTTACGAGTCTATAACCACATAACCTTTCTACTTTCGAGAGTGGAATGAGTTGCTATCGAGACGGCGTCGATAACGATCCGATGTTGCATTTGTTAGAGGAGGCTGATGAAGCATGAAATGAGTATTTGTAAGATCATCATTCGTTCTGTTGTTTGAACTCAATTTTGATTACGACCTAAGATAATTATATAGAAAGATCTTCGCCGCCATGTATTGTAATAGGATGACATGATTTGCATTCAATAGTTGGTATGGCAGGATTATCAGAACGGAGGTACAAATTGAGCAGGTGTAAGTATTTGAGCGTGCGCAGTGCGAACATAGTTTGGTTTTGATGCTCGAGGTTTATATAGGTAGATGGTATATGAAATCTTTAACTTGTATTTCTATAACAGTCTTGTCTATTTTAATCATGACACAACATGTACGAATAACAATGACATGAAATATGGGTGAGTTATGTGACCAAGGCGATTTTCGTATTTAAAAAATTATAGATATCATGTTTTTAATCCATTCGGGTATCAACTAGATAATATCCTTGCTCGAGACAAATCTCTGCACGGCTATCACTCGATGTGTCTTATCTACACGTCCTGTTTTATTCTTCGGTAAAAATACCTGATGGGCCGCAAATGAGACAGTATACACATATTCCATTTAGTGATTAGTGATTAGTAAATTAGTGGGTGAGGCCTCTTCAGGGGACCCACTCGGAACTAAGAAGTCGAGCCCGCACCTTCTTCTACCACTGTTCAAGGACTTGCCGTGACCGATAACAGAATTAGAGACGAGATTAGAGCCCCCTTAACCTTCGTTTAAAAATTAGCGTGTTACAGTTGAGGAGGCAGTAGGCAACAATACTCGGTGCAACGCTGCATAGTGGTTGAATAAAGGATTCCACTAAGGTATAGGTACAATGTGGTGACATTGGATTGCATTGCATCCCATCAACGAATTTACATTTTAAATTTCAGCCTTAATGAATTACTAGTTTAGTTCATTTCGGTGTAATTTAAAAAACAAAAAAAATGAGAGAATACGAACGGACAGTTTGGCCGATGTTGGGAGCTAATCGCTTTATTGCACAATAAACGAGTTCCCAGACGTACCGTAAAATATGGGATTGTCGTACGCTACGGTAATTCTAGCGATGTCCACTTGTCAGGGCCGATTTAATGTGCAAGTCATTTACGTTTTTCATCCCAGTCATACTCATACGTTACAATACACATGCAATGCATTTTTACTTTTTAGATATGCACCATTAAATTGTACAAAAAGTGATTAAATTAAATTCTTTTTGACGGTTGATAATTCCAGTTTCAACGATAGATCTCCAGCAGTACTTTTAACACGATAAAACGCGTTTTCACAGCAAGAGTGTTGAATGTACTGAAATAAAACACTAGAAATAAATAGTGTATTTTAAGTCACTTATTCAGCTACTGGAAGAGCGACGTTGTATTTATTGTCACTTATTCAGCTACTGGGAGAGTAACGTCGTATTTATTGTCACTTATTCAGCTACTGGAAGAGCAACGTCGTATTTTTTGTCACTTATTCAGCTACTGGAAGAGTAACGTCGTATTTATTGTCTTTTATTCAGCTACTGGAAGAGTAACGTCGTATTTATTGTCCCTGATTCAGCTACTGGAAGAGCAACGTCGTATTTATTGTCACTTATTCAGCTACTGGAAGAGTAACGTCGTATTTATTGTCACTTATTCAGCTACTGGAAGAGTAACGTCGTATTTATTGCCACTTATTCAGCTACTGGAAGAACAACGACGTATTTATTGTCACTTATTCAGCTACTGGAAGAGCAACGTCGTATTTATTTTTACTTATTCAGCTACTGGAAGAGCAACGTCGTATTTATTGTCACTTATTCAGCTACTGGAAGAGCAACGTCGTATTTATTGTCACTTATTCAGCTACTGGAAGAGCAACGTCGTATTTATTGTCACTTATTCAGCTACTGGAAGAGCAAAGTCGTATCTATTGTCCCTTATTCAGCTAGTGGAAGAGCAACGTCGTATGTATTGTGACTTTTATTCGGCTACTGGAAGAGCAACGTCGTAATAGTGGTTGATTGATTTTATATTTGAAATGATTGTTATGTTTACGTGATGCACAATGAATAATACTTGCAAGTGTTGGGGTGCGCCGGTTCTAGGTCCAAGAAAGTTATTTGATTAGATCATGGACACCCCCTCTAATTTCGGCATGACAGAATCCTGTCTGAAAATAGTTCCGATCACATTTCAGCGAGACTTTTCGCATCCGAGGAGAAACGAGTGGTGGAAACGCAAAAATCTCCAGCATGCGCTGGCAGCGATAAAACCGAGAAAAAAAACGTAATTATTTCTCGTCGTCATGTTTCTGCAAGCGTCATAAAGCTAGTTCGCATAACGTATCATTGCACGACGTAATGATGTAGGGGGAGTGGGGCGGGGAGTGTTGTGGGGGGGGGGGGGTGAAGTTGCGCTTGTGGGGCGACGACGGGGTTGATTATGCGCATAAAAATTAAAAATTGTTGTCTCGTAAATGAAAATCTTGTATTTTCTAACGGTAATCACAACATAAGTAATAATACTCATAAATTATTACCATGTTAACGATATTATCATTATCAATATCATTATTGAAATAAAATTAATACTTTATCGGGTTGTTTCGCTGCGCTTCGCGAAGCGACATTTTTTTGGATTGAAGAAACTGAAACTTGAAAAAGTCGTCCCCAAATTTTCTTATTCTGACGAGTTTAGGAAGGCGCGTGACTACCTCTACTGGGATAAAGTCGTGTGGAGGGCGAGCGGGGGTAGAAAATGAGAATTAAACCAATAGAAGTGAAGATGAGGTTAGGTTATCCATTGGATCTCATGTGGGTCAGTGTTCCCATTGCACTGCACATGTCTGGCACAGCCGCACAGGGACACATTCGTTGGCCGGTTTCTTCTCTGTCACTCACATTGGAAACAAATAAGATTATTATAAATGATGTTTAAAAAATACTTTGTCATATATTTATTTCATATACCTGACCTGGGATCTGTTCAATGGAAGGATAATGTAATAGCTAATGGTAAAAAAGTGCATAAAATACAGGCTTACTTTATGAAACCCTTGGGAGAGCCAATAAACCTTCAGTCAGGGTTCCTGGCTGCGGAATCGACCAGCCAAACTATAACACCCTCGTCGCTTTATGCTGAGTCGAACTTCCTTTCATCATTTATAATTATGTTTTGGCAAATTTGTTGTTTTTATTTCTCAGGTATACTACAATAATAAATTGTTTTCCACAAAAAATGGCTTTTGCTAAATGGGTGGGCTGGGCCTTACACCCTCCGTAGGTCAATAATTTTGAGATTGATTTCGAGCTTCACTGACACAAATTACCCAGTGAGAGAACAGGTTAGTCTCTGATCTCATCCCCACCCAATGCTTGGAGTAGGGTAGATCGTCCCATCAGGTACAATACCGTGCGATGCTCCACGTTTCATTAGGCTCCATTGTTTAATGTTGACCCATCCTTGCACAACAACAATATCGCAAGACAAACGGCGACCCGATGTGTTTAGCGTGGATCATTTGCAGTCATGATACTTCACAAACAAACCCTCAGGGAACAGAATATACAAAGAAGAATGGTATATTATCATGTATACAAAGCTTCCGACACCTCAAAATCAGCTTGTCATATCGATGAATTTGTTATAAAGAAGTTTTACTGTATAGCGTAGAGTATTTTAGTCGCCTCGTACTACAGCAGAGCCAGAATAGATCTATTCTGTTAAAAGTATTAAAACAAAATCTAAATAAGAATAAAAATAAGTGATTGTAAAATAATTGATCTCAAAACCCTATCTATGCGGGTGGACATGGTATAGTGCGAATATGCAGGGATTACTGGTATTGCTCTATGCATCAGATTTACCTCATGTAATGTTTAGTTCGTTTTTGGACTAAACCTCAACCATGATTGAACTGGCAACCTCACGAGTTACTCTCGCGTGTGTTTCCTCTGTGTCACATTATTGGTCGGTGGTGAGTGGTGACTGGTGAGTGGTGACTGGTGATGGTGACTGGTGGGTTTTGGAATTAATTAGTATCCGGGATTGTCAATAGTTTTACAACCAAACAAATGTGTATGGACTCGACCTTAGGTCTCCGAATTTCATATGAGTATCATTATAATAATAATGTAAGGATATCATTATACTTGAACAGTTAGGTGATGTTGCCCCACGCTACACATTAATTGTTATTGGTATTGAGTTATACTCCAAGTGACCAAATAATATACCTAAATTAAAGAAATATTTTGTTAATGTTTAATTTTGACCTACTTTCTTTTGAGAAACATCATCCGTGTTCTTCAGTTTATTAATTAATTATTATTTAATTTGTGTGTTGTATTTTATTAACCAAGTATGAAATTCGTGTTCCGATTGTTATACACACAGAGAGATGTATCTGCAAAACATCAGCGTGATAACCTACCACACCCACACCGCCCCTATATTGGGAGTGTGGGAACTACCAAGTGTTGGGTAATAAGGAGGCCTGTTGGAAGGGTATGCATCTTTTCACATCAGTGCAAAGAAGAATGGGTCACACTTCACTGATTTATGGGGATACGTTAACGAAGAACAGCGACAGAAGACGGGAGTGGCAAAGAGGGGGCTTGGAAGAGGAAGAAAGAAAGCGAGAGAGAACGAGTGAGAAAGAAAAACATAAAAAGTCTCATAAATTATGTTCCTTTCACAACAAAAAATTATAGAGAATGAATTACAATTTGTTCCCGTGGCGACGCAGTGAGCTTGTTGCCTGTACTGGTGTTCTAGTCAGTCAATTCATGAGGGTAGCATAGTCACTTCGCTCGTTCATAATGTCTGAGTATAGCTGTCGTCATCAGGCAAAGCCACTCATCACTCAATTAATTACGTTTTCGGTAAACTGGCTACTCACTATACTAACTACATTAAGTTTGGATAGCAGTCAAGTGTAAGTTAGGTAACGTAGTTAATTAGGATGGTCGTAGCACTAGCAGTGGAGTTGCGCGTAGTTGGCTTAGGTAGGTGTCTGGATGTATCATATAGCATAGCTATACGGGACGGGCTAGAAGGGCGAGATGCACCGGAAGAAATACTTGTCACTAGCTCGTCTCGCAATTAATGAGACTCTCGTCGAGTATACCCAGCTTATTATACTTGTGCGCTCTCACTACTCGTACTATTATAGACTAGACATCTCGAGTGGAGGGACGTGGATGCAAAGTATGCGTACTTCTTTTATTGCTTTCCACTCCTACATAGGATTCTAAGTACACATGCGTGCCATGTACTATTTCCACTGGAGTTATCTTCTTGTTCTAGAGAGCTATCTGTATAGAGCTTTAATAGAAAACTATGCATTTTAAAGCAATCTAGGGGAAGGTCGCAGCCGTAAGATGTAATTGTTTTGTTAATAAATGACGAGAAATCAGATAGACATCAGACACGATGACTTCATAACCCCTCACAGCTCTTACGATGAATTCCTCGTGGAATTCCAGTCATTCAAATGCTCGAAATAAAGTAATTGACATGTTCATTGTTCAGAGTCCTGTATGTATGAAGTCCATGGCAAATGCTATGTAATAGTCATTATATCAATATTGGGAGGGGAAGGTCTGAGACATGTAGTGCCGTATCCATATATTACAGCCAAAAGTTTTTTCAACTACTACTACTACTTTCCCCTATTACGCAGATACATGGTATATTGATGTTGTAACATTTTATTGATTTCTTTTTAATAAACTTGACAAGATGTAAAGTACAATATGCAAATGATAGTATAACAAACTCTTCTCTTGTCTCTCAGCTGTTGGTGCTATTTTTCTCATCTCGTTCAAGTCTTGTTCTTGAGTGAAAGAAAATATTAATTAAGCTATGTATAACTTTTCATAGAAAACTAACTTTTCATAGAAAAACACAATCTTTATACTAATATCAGGTATTTTCATCATATTTAGAGTACTGAAATGATCTATATTTTCTGTTGAGTATATTACACATTATGCGGTATGAGAACATTAATTACCATTATCTACAGTGTAATTGACGAAAAACAATTTCAAGATGCAATGGCAGAATATGGTAATTGCAAACGGTGATTGAATATAAGTGAGGTGTTGATATTATGCTCTCTTTCATTCAAATTGTTAAAAATAAATGCTCATGAATTCATCAACTAGTCTCAAGCGGCGAGTTAGATGACCATTGACCATTCAATGCCCAATAAGAGTGTCCTGTAGTGAATTGTTTTGAAACTACATGCCTGAGCATTTTCCTTCCTATAAAACGGCAAGAATGTAATTACAATACTCACTACTTACTAGAGATATTGTTGGACCATGCTACTCACTAGTATATTATGAATGTAAATTTAAATGAAGCATAGCTACAAGCAATCCAGTACCAAGTCGACATTCTACACTACTCGTGCTATTCCTGTAATCGCTTGGGGAATATACGCTAAACCATTGGGTAATGTTTTGTTGATTTTTCACATTAAACCTACGACTCTCCCAATGTTTTTAATACCCAGTGGTGCTTAATACACAATGCATTATCATTCTAACGACCCTAATTGCATTTTACTAAGTTCCGTTATGACACAATAATTAACTGTTGATGTTATAGCTTCAGTGTTACTTTGCAAAGATAACAACTATGACTGGACAATGTTTTGTAATGTAATTATTACAGGTGTGCCATTGTGGTATCAGTATTGTGGAAAACATTAACCTCGTCCGTATACTGATAACGCGATAAACAAATAAATGTGAGTTTATTGTCGGCCCAGGCCATTATAATTCTGCATTATGCAGCCGTAGTTATAGTTACCATTTTGGATTGGCTAGAGACAGAATTGTTTACAACTTGCACAACAAACGAACCCACAAATACTGACAGAAGCTTAGGTCCTACTAAAAACCCTTGGTCATTCCTTCCCAACTATCCGTATACCATAATATACCTATTTATAGTCATATGAAGGAAGGGCAGATCAAGTAAAGCTGGTGTGTGCAAGTGACCCTACAGCAAGAGTTAGTAACATAACTAGAGACACATACAAGTACAATTAATTGTAGCTAGAGATACTCCTAGCGTGCCGGACATTCCTTAACGTCATATGTATTTAGATGCGTTCATCTAGCAGTATTAAATTAATCGAATCCCATTATAAAAAAAACTTGGCACGTTTTAAGTGCGTACAGCACAAGAGGCTCGTTGCAATAAGTTTATAAAACACTTCTAAAAATGCTTTCTACAGTAATTGCTGGGCTCGATAGAACAATCACAAAATGTAAAATAAAAAGATATTTGCTTATGCTCCGGGGATATACTTTGTAAAGGAACGGGAACTGCCAAGAACTGAATTTAAATTCAGAAAACTGTCGAAAGGTTTTGTTTTCAAAATAATAGCCCTTTGTGAGTGCAGTAGAGACAAAGACTTCCTGCGAAGTGCGAGTGGTTCTCGCATTCAACCACTGGTTGTGCACCTGCATTCTGATTTTCGCCTTTTGACATATTCACCCTTCAACATTTTAATAACGTATGGGGCCTTCGTCCCTACGAGGGAAATACACAACAATTAAAAAGTCAATCAAAATGAAAATTGGTTTGATTAGAAAAAACAAAAGTTGTTGAACTGGAATAACAATGAGGGTCGAGTGTGTATGCGAGGTTCTATCTCGAGCTCGTGCTACACAATCAGAGAGGTTTCATTCAAGACACTGATAGTGGCACGTAGACTTGATGATGAGGGAAGACTCAAGAGAGATGCTGCTACCTCGTGGCAGCACTTTCTAAATATAGCAATGGGTGAATACTGGATATTGAATCGAATTACATACTCGAGCGCCTTTTTCATATTTGTGGTGAGGAATTCTTTGTACTGATACTTTTAGCCGCTCATTATAATTCTCAAACAATCCTATAGGCAAATAAATATAAACCAAGTAAACAATAAACTAGAATGAAATGTGCATGTAGGAAGTGTCTACTGTAGACGCTATGCGAAGTAAAAGACCACCTCGTGCATTTATACGTAACAAATTAATAGAAGAAAAATCTGTCTCAAAAAGAATTGACAAAAATAAAACCACTGAAACCAATTTATTTATATACATAGGCCTACTCATTTCAGGACATTGATGTGTTCACAATGGCGCCATTTTTTATGTGCTCTGCAGTTGTCTGGCAAAAATAATAGATTTTTCGAACAATGCGGCTTTTTGATTTATGCTTTTCTATCAATCTCTCCTTTTCGATCTATTGAATGTCATCCCCGCACGGCCTTCAACACGCCCCCCCTCCCCCCCCCCCCCCCCCCACCCCGACACGCTCACGCACACGCTCCCCTCGCTCCCCCTCGACGTGTGATCTGCTCGCTTTATAGCAGTCTTCACAACAATATGCTACAGAACAACCAACACGGCGCTAACAAAATTGCGATATGAATCAAACATGTGTAGGACATGGCGTATACGCTAATCAGTAATTACTCAGTTGTGGTTATAACTAGCCAGCCGGATCGTCACGCAATGCAATCATGTGGACGGGATTGCGTAATCAAACGACTTATTTCAGTTGGTCTATAGCAAAATTTGTTTAGCACAAAGCAAAAAACACGTAAAAACAATCGACAGAAAGTAGTGATCCCTGATCTTAAACGTGTTGCAAATACCGACAGTTTAAGTTTACTACTCATAGTCATCTGTGACAGACAGATCGGCAAGGTTGTTTCGGATTATATTGTGTCCGTAATTATTTGAGTAAGAATGCCTTCATAATATGCATATTGATCTCCGACTCATATTTTTGTGCGGACACGTTTTCGTTTACTTGTGGGCCGAGAAAGGAGGGGGTGGGGGGGGGGGGGGGGGGGGCGAAGGGGTTGTCACTCTCGATACCAATAAAGACATTGATCACAATCTTCCGACATTACACCCATGCCATGTCCGAACACCGAAGTTAAGCAACATCGAGCGTGGTCAGTACTTGGATGGGTGAAACACTCTGATGACGGGTGTGGGTGTGGTGAAGCTTCGCCCAGCCAAAAGTTATGTTCGGATAACATTCATAGATAATCTTTATGCCAACAATATCGCTTCCGATACGGCTACAGAGGCCTCCATATAGAAAACTACCTTGTGACAGATACACAATTTCTATTTCCCGCAATAAGTGGGACGTGAAATTTGGAAATAAAGTATAATATTATATTGAATACGATTCTTCTCAAAAAGGATACGGAAAACGCTTGGCCAGGGTTTATTTCCTTATACCCTCCCAGTCATCTCCATGGAAATTCAAAAACGTAAAAGCGAATGAATTACTCATCCGAGAAACCTATTATTATTTTGGATATTAGCAAAAAATAGCGAAGATTGAAAATCTCTGAAAACCAATGTACGTCGAGTTTTAGAATAAAAGCTTAAAATATTCATAAATCCCTTTAGAGTTGAGAGTCCTTTGGTAGTCAGTGCACAGGATGTAAAGAATCCTCGGGGGGCCTCAGTATTGGATTCTTCATAGTCGGATACAAACAGAAACAAAAGTACAATATTTCATATTTCAGCTCATCGAATACAAGTAACTCCTTGAGGATTCAATTTCCTCGATGAGGCATTGTAAAATGTGGAGCGAATATCAATTTCCCGTGGCCATTTGGCCATTTGGTACTCGCAAACAAGCGGACCTTGGGTTACGAGGAACTAAATACACCCTCATAAAAACAACTTAATCGCAGATTCGCAACCTTCATTGGTCAGCAATAATGTATTTGATTTCACGTACATGTTTCTATCCTGTTCGAGATTATATTTAAAAATATCACATACTAAAACAGAGCGCGGATCGCCATATTATGTAATATCGGCGCAAAAAAATATCGTCTTGATATTGCATTTTCAATTTTTATCGCGATATATTGAAATAAGCACTAATACTACTTTTTAACATTGCGTCATATGTGGGAGGGGGGTGGGGGGTAGTGGCGAATAGTTTTCCTGCGGCTTCATCGAAGGAGGGCACTCGGCGGCTGGTTGGTGGTCGCTCGGCTAACGTTGAGCAGGCGCCAAATTCAAATATGAAATCAAGTCGCCGCGATTATCAGGATATTGCACATAATTTAATATTGTACGATTATCGCGATATGGCTAGCCATATCGCGATATGGCTAGCCATATCGCGATAATATCGATATACGATATTTATCGATATGCGATTATCGTTGACATTCCTAATTTTAAGTATATTAAGAGCCATTATCGTTGATATGTTTCCCGCTCGATTTTCAACCGAGCTTGAGCTGCCGTGAGGCCGGGCAGGAGTAGTTCTTTAGTTGAGCGGTTCAGCGGCAGACAGCGCACGCTCAACAACATGCGACGACTCGGTCCGTGAGTCGTGCAGCGCAGACGGAGATCAGCTGCTCGCTGTGAGCATGCAATCAAAACGTCAGCCTAAAATAGTGATCAAATGTGACGTGAGTGTGTGCGGGTAATTGTGAAAATAGTAGAATTATGACATGTGTACTATTTATCACTCACTTTCCTGTACAAAGTAAACGCTATAGTTAAGTTTGTGTTTTCATGAAGCCTCATTCATAAATTGGTGTGTTTTTGTTTTTTATTTGTTCCCGCCAAGTTCAAGTGTTGATTATTTGCCCTGTGTAGGATATGTTGTGTGCACCTTCATAAATGACTATTAACTCACTGGAATAATTAAATTGAATAAAATATTAAGGTGATCAAAGACTATGAACTAATCACTTATTTACTTAACCATTGTAAAATACATCAGGCTGTTAATAGTGGACACGCAAATACACGTGCTTTGGCAGGACCGTACGCATACATTGTGTTGTGACCTGTGACTGCAGTCTTTACTGGTAGACACTAACGAACGGCCTTGATGCAGAAGTAGGGGTAAGTAGTGTTGTTTGTTGACGTGGGTAGCCGGTTGCTTGAGGCTTGCCACATGCAATCCAGTTGGCAGCAATCGATTGTTACATCTCCCTCCTCCCCAACCCTACTTTGTTCCCACGACCCACGGTGATTCTCGATATTGTACAATGATGAATGAAACTTACAAAAATACTGGCTTTATAGCAGTGAGCGTACGTAGTACCGGTAGTACGCACATGATTGAAGCCGGTTTACGCTGCACGTCATTATGAATTATGTACCTTCGCTCACTCTACTAAGGAGTCCCACAGTATAGTGCTTACTGCTTCCCTTTCCATACATTATTTACTATGCAAGTGACACATGAACCATTAGCTGGCGAACTCACGGCCATACAACAACACTTAATAATCTCTCAGAATCTAAACGAAACATGCAAAGGAAGGTGCAAAGTATAATAATCAATAGAGATTAAGGTGACTTTCATTTTTAAGTATGTTTGTTTACCTAATTCCATTGTTGCCACAAGTCATCATCGATATAGGTGGCTCCACAGTATTCGGGAGGTCGCTAGGTCGATTCCAGCCACTGGCGATCCTAGAAATGTTGTACCGGGGTACAGCTTTTTCTCAGCCACTAAGTCCAATCTTGCCACCGGTAATCTCGGGTTTGTTCGTTAGTGCGTCCTTTAGCATTCCTTACCTAGCCTATATCCTTACCTACCTTACCCTGTACCGTGTACATGTAACCTATATTAAGCTACTTACTTGGTAAACATTATGTTATTGTTTTATTAATTCGACTTCATTGTGACTAAATCAAATTTAAACCTTATTTATAGTAGGCCTAACAGAACAGTAGAATGTGTAACGAGTGAAGTGTGGAATATGTTTAAAAGCATTAACAAATATAAACTACAATCCTACAGAGAGAGTGTAGTATACAAGAATGTAATCAGGACTATGATTGGGATGTACGCTTCCATCGTTCCTTCACCACTGCCAAGGCCGACGAAGCCTCCAACCCGAAACCCCAAGATGACGTCACTATGTGAGTTCCCTTTGTAGTCAGCATGGGCGCCGACTGTATAAAATGACTACGGGAATCGAGTTTATTTCCTGGGATGGGGGGAGAACTATTTGTCTGATTTCCCATGTAACGAACTGTAGTCAATGGCGTAGCCAGGAATAAATTTCGGGGGAAGCTTTCCACAACATGCACATTTTCATAAATTAAATGTGTCATGATTTTAAGCGTTCTTACAAGAGTAGAAATTAGCCTTGAGTTTAATTACAGTAAAATACTCTAGCCTAGAAACTGACACTCCACACTTGTGTGCAAAGAATATGTTAGGGCCTACTGACTTCACCAATACATGATATAATAATAGCCGTACCTTCTTTCTAAAAAAAAAAAAAAAAAAAAAAAAAAAAACCAACCATTAAAGCTGGGATTTCAAGGGGGGACTGCCCCCACACCCCTTGTATACGCCACTGGCTCCAGCTGTCGGAGGTGAATTGTTTCATGTAGGCTAAATTGTCTCAGATGCCCAGAAAACAACTAGCAGCGACATAGTTTAGGTCGGTTGGACTAAAACAAATTGAATATATGGTCCTTGTCTTGTTCACACAGCAGAATATGTGTACTCGTGTACTCCTCCAACTAGAAACAAACGGTTCAAGCAAAAGAATCGAGTCAGTTTTATTAAAATGCATTCGTTACTGCTAAGTTAATTTGATCTTCAATTAGATTCACTTCAACAACATGATTATCAAACCAAATGTTTCCACATATTGTGCTGTGTGCTTTGTGCTTTGTGCGCGGGCGTAGCCACAGAGTCTGCGCCAATCATCTAAACAAATGATGACAGAAAACTCATCCTCATATCTAGGCATACGAGGAGGTTCAGGGTTCCCTGTGATGTGACATAAAAATGTCTACGGTACCCAGATAAAAGTGTAGATTCTCTTTAGTACCAACCGCGGGCATACGTTCTTTTCATTAGAAGCCAACAAAATTCAAAATTATGAAAGTATCTTTGTGTAAAGTGCAAAGCATATTCTCCCTCGTGGCTGCTCTTTGCTCCCTTTATTTCTCTTTCCTCTCCGGGCTCGAGTCCCATTCATCTGGCACAATATGACCTCGCCGTTAAGTGCGTCGTTAAGGTGAATGGATCGTCCCTGGTTATATGAAAGATGAACTTATAAAATAGCCAAACACTCTGTTGTATGGTACGTACGGATAAGACGTACCGACACTTTCATGTTTCATAAGAGACAACTTTAAAAAATCAGGAAACCTTATATCAATGGTGTTAGCAGTGGTGTTAGGCTCCTTAGTCTTATCTATATTATACCAGCAACATATAACAATGATAACAAAAAACTTCCTGAAACGAAATTGATTACCATTGTATTGCTATGTCAGTCGAGGACGATAAAAATAAATCAATAATGAACCATGAGATTGTATACTTCCTAATTATTATTATTTTAATTATTATTGTATTAAAACACAACAAATCTCTGGCTCGCTCCTCTCTCTCTCCCCGCCCCCGCAAATCACAAACAAAAACTCGTAAAATGTTACATAAATATAGTAATTAGAAAGCAATTTATCAAATATACTTTTTATATAACCCATGGGATTAAAAAAGTATAGAGAATAGTAATTTAAACATTGGCGGTTTAAACCCTTTATGATTGATAGATAGTAAATCACTAGCATGGATAGTAAAATCGATAACCCCAATTCCCAAAGCTTTGTCACACCACATACTGACAACCCCCACAACATATTATTTATTTTAAAATGTTCTGTAAATGTGAGACGGTAGGTTGCAACACATTAATTCGCGGTAAAAATATAACACATAAATAAATAAATAAATAAATAAGGTGGGGTTTGCGATATGGCCACATTGAACCCCCAAGGAATATCGTTGTGCCACTTGTGACGGTCTTATATGTCAATTAACTCAGCCGATTGCTACTGGTTCATTTCTTCAGCTTAGAAACTTCTAAATACTCGGTAAACAGAAATACACATCACTTCTCTATATTCTATATATACATTATTTATATTATATTCAGTAAAAAATGTGTATATCAAAACTCCCAACTCAATAAGAAAAGACGCACATTGTACGAGGACACAGAAACACGTATCTACCTACCTAAAATATTAAAATAACGTAAAATACAATATATGCACGTTATATGTCCACATTGTAATGATGAGCAGGCCTCATCTTGACCCACCTCACTTTTAAACACAATTAAAGTACGCTATAGCAGTTGTAGCGCATCAACGTTCAACCTACTAAAATAACCAGGACAAAAAAACGGCCTGCGATCTTTATTTTTCTGAAAAATCTGTTTAGAATGATGCTGTGAGTATATAATGCTGGAAAACGTAAACACTTCATGAAAGACCTATTATTCCAAGTGAATCCTGCACACGTGCTTCTACTTGGCCAAATAACACGTCTCACAATACCAGAGACAATACCTTACCTACCTAAACCAGTTTTCACCATCGAAACCTATAGTTTTTATTCTTATTGGGACTATATTTATTCCTCCTCTAAGTGACAGAATTAGTCACAAATACAGCAGGGCATTATAAAAAACGGCGTTTTCTACTTAGTGCATTTAAGTTAGCGTGACTTGTAAATTATCCTATAGGATAAAAACCGTTCGGGGTCCCACCTAGAGTTGAGTTGCAACAAGACAGTGATTGCGTCATCGATAGGAATGCTGCTAGAAACAGACGCGTAGGAACTCTTTCGTTCTAACGGGTAGGGGCTAATATTGGATCCAACTGGACCCCCACCCCTCCCCCCTGCAAACAATTATTGTAGGCAGGGTATAGCTCTAGGTCATGAACAGTTGTCATTTTGTTATTATTATTATTTATAATTCATCTAATACAGGATATGAGTCCCAAATACATTAGATATAATAAATATATATACCATTGGTCTATGCTCATAAATAAACACAAACACACATAATACACATAAGCAAGGTTAATCAAATTAACCGTAGTCAACACAGGGCAGGCAGTTATTTAAACAATAATAATTTAAAACACACACAGACAATGATTAAAACAATAACAATTTAAAACATACACAGACAATGACAAAAACCACATTAAAACAATCTCAGCTAAGCAGAATCTTGCAAAATTTTAATTTTGTTTTTTTAATATCATTAAAATTTAAATGAAAACTTTGAAAAATCGGGCTGTGAAAACTGGTAGTAGACAGCAGTGCCCACAGATCTCCCCCCCCCCCCCCCCTATTCTCTAAAAAGAATCATTCGACTGACGTCACGTCGGGAACCCTTCAGTCACTAAAATATAAGATACTTCGAGTCTCGTGAGTTAATTTAACATTCGCATACACTAACTCATTATTTTTCATTGTCTCACAATTTCACAAAAGAGTGGGTTTATTTTGTGAGTGTCTCTCTCCCTCTGGTTTTGGCTTATATCTAATATAAAAGTGATAAACTCCCGTAGGCCTGTATCGTTAGTTACACACGAATACAAATCCACGGTTTCCTTCTCACTAACACTAATAATAATAAAATGTAATAATACGTGAGCAGTTGAACTAAGCACTCTATGTTTATTGCACTCGTAACTCGTAAAGTCGTTCCACGGAGAATGAAGGCCATCAAATTATAGAAAAAAACACCGTTTAAATTAATGATGCATTTATAGCTACGTGGATGGACACATAGCTCACGTTAAATTAAACGGTGCCCATCAATAACAATTAAAATTACAACATTTCTAAAAAGTCAAATAAATTCTGTATGGATGTCACTGCGTTCAAATTGTATTCCCTCAACATTAATTCTCGTACCAGTTTTCACAAATTTCTCCCCATTATTTCATTATATCCTTTTCAAAATAAATATGGAAGTATTTTGCAACAGTATCGTTGCACTTTATTTGTGCGACTGTGAAAAATGACTGCTATTGTTCACGAACATGCGAATAATATAATATCAATAACAGCGTTTACTCTTACTCATGCGGGTAGACTTGGAACTGAAGTGAAGAGTTTACTACAGTTCCTTCTAGATTGAAGAATCGAAGTAAACTTCAGGAGACAGACTTGGAATTGAAAAATGAAAAGCTATCAATTTAGCCAACAGAACAGAATGACTCTCAACAATAGCTTTTTGTTTTGTTTCTTAGCCGCAAGCTTAGATTTTATGAACACGAAAGATATTCAATTCGTTGAAATCTTTTGTACCCGTGCATTGGTTCAACTTCAAGTTGATATCCCTCACAACAGATACACCAGTCAGTCAGTATCTCCATTCTCGGTTCTCGTGTCTCTCTTGTACACATATACAGCTTTTATTGAATAAAAACAGTATAAGGTGACGTGATATTCACAAGTTGCAATAAACTAAACAAGTATTTCACTATAGAATTCAAGGAAACCCGACAGACTTACTTGGGGGTGCAGCCCCAGGTTCGTATAAGAGCTCCTTTTAAAATGGGGGAAGTTACGCGTCACATTTTGTATTTGTGGTTCGGTGAAAGCTTTGTTTACACTGTCCATTGTTTACAAAGTGATTAGAAAACAAAGATTGAATGTCTAAGCTATATCTGTCTAAATAAAACAGAGTTGAATTGAACTAGGCCCCATGCACTTACTTTAAAAACAACGATATTTCATTCGTCTCTACTCACTATTCAGTTCTCAAGCATTGCCCATGCTAGAGAAACTGAGAAATGACTCGGATAACACGAAATATAGCACTGTGACCCAGGTTATAGTTGAACTGCACGTGTGCTTTGTTAATTATGATCGGAGTTCAAGAGGTATTTAGGCATGAAACTATAACAATCATAATAATATGTAGTCCAGAGTATGAGAAATAATGATAAATAAATGTAAAAAAGTTACTACCCTTAGAAAGAAGGGAAAAAATTAACAAAAACTCGCATAATCTTCAATTTCCTTATGGGGGATTGCATGTACGTGATCGCCGGGTTGCAGTAATAACCGAATTAAAACATAACCTGAGAAAATTAATCAATTCAAATTATTAATCAAGTTAAATATAACTCCTGCGTTCAAATCAAAGACCCAATCATTTGTATCTGCTTTACTTTGTCTTGTTGCCCTAGGATGAAAATCACGTACATGCTAATTCCCATTAGAAAAATTACTGTTGGGCAACTAGCCCAAATTATACGATTTTGTTAATTTTGTTCATACTTTCTCTTTGGGGTTGGTAGGAACTTTTTTACACTTTATGTATCATTATTTCTCATGGATGGGAATACATTATGATTTTTTTAGTTTCTGACCAGAATTTCCCTTTAATGAGGGGCTGTGCTAACTTGTATCTATCTATATATCCTTAGTTAGGGGAATTTCCTCCCCTTTCTTCCTATTGTATTGGTTTCGAGTTTCGATACAAGAGTCGGGTGTTGAACGAGCTTTGGGTGTGGCTGCTAGTGCTGTACACACACGATCACCCATCAACCATTCTCATTAGTGAACTGCGAAATGCTAGTAGACGACAGATGCATACGCTTTCGCTGTTACATCAATGACTTCTTTCCACTTTTTTGTTTCCAAAACTCCAATTTATACGCATGAGTTATTTGCATTATACACGAGTGCCTATATTGTAATGTAAAACCAGCCCTCCATGCAGTATAGGCGTACACGTTAATTTTACCATTGTGTGGTTATGCCTACATTAATCATGCTGTCAAAAGAACCGGAACATGTAGAGTGTGGTGGAACGTTGGTGACTAGTGGAAATCTTAGGGTGGCAGCTTTGGCGCTATGTTTACATCCATGTGTGAAGAAATCCCCGCAAACGAGAAAACACGTTCACAACTTTTTTGTACTTATCACTTCACGTTTCAACCAAATGCGTTTCTTTCGACGACGCCGATGATCGACAAACCCCGAAAGTGGAACAAACCTCGTCTAAAAACATTTGATGCCGTCAGTGAAGCTTCCATCTACGTATCTGGTATGCGTGGCCTAGGCCTAGGTGCGTGGCGTGGCTCACCTCATTTAAATTGGATTATGGCTTTGTGCAAACGACATGTTTTAATTATGTATACTTTGAAGTCCTCCCCCTCCCCCACCCCGCAGCATGCAAAATAATGTTCTATATCCTCCCCAGTATGCACCCGTGCACACCGGAATCCGGGTCGAACCGCCCAGAACCCCTCTACGTTTTCAACACATTGGTGTTACTAATTTCCTCAGACCAAGCTTTTTAATTAATAACCGTTATTTCGGTGAAACGACCAGGCGGCGGCTATACTGAATAAGCAATGAACCTTTGCGATGGGTGATACCATTGTTATCCTGATCGAGTTTTGTCGTGGTTACCTCAATCACTCCACCTCAGGCTGGCGTATCACGATATGCAATCTTTGGACATTTTCTCTATGCTATAAAGAATAAATAAAAAATAATGTAGTTGCCTGTGTGGTTGCATGGGGTTTTCGCTATTCTATCGATCTTCGTGTCCGAGCAGAGAACTGAACTGACATATATGTATCCGGGCAACGCTATGGCGGGTCGTTGGGTCGTTGAGTGCTAAGCCTGACAAGAAAGCTGGTTCAGCCATGCAAACAAGACAACAGTATCGAACGACGCTGTGATAGGTAGCTAGGGGAAACACATCGTCAGCCGTTTTATTGTTATGGGCGGTCAAGACAATACCTAACGATCGACACATCGAAATTTCCACGCGAACTACCCAATGATTTTATGTCTTACGTTGTCTTTTCGCAACGCAAGTATACACCTTTTAGCTCTGTTGTAAGTTTGCATGTTCACGCATACATACCTTTTTTCTCTAGATAGCAGAACAAGGTAGACTGTCTGCTCCGCTCATCTGTATAATCAACAAAACTGTTGTTACTATATTAGTCGAGTTTCATTCGAAACGTGGCCGGTTTTGTTTGTTCTCGTTCTCTCTCACCCATCTCTTTGGTTCGCTTATTTCATCACAGCCGTAAATCATTGCTGAAAGACTACCAAAAGGTTTGTGATAATTTATCAAAGGCAAACAGCAGGCGGGAGCCAGTAGTTATTATTAACTTACTGGCTTGGTACTGGTGCAGGTGTGAAGACTTGTCATCTATCTCAAAGTCTAGCATTGATGCAGAACCAACCCGGACCACCAATGATGGACAAAGACAAGAGTTTTATACAGCTCTGAATGAACGCTGCTTTATAGAAAAGTCAACTTAAGTTAGTAGAGAGGTTGATTTGCCATTCAGTGGCAGTGGTCGGATTGGTTGGGGTCATCGCTTTGAGCGATGAGTGATGACCCACCAGACCACACCTTGTACCCTCTTCGCGGTCCATACGTCGACTTCGTCATTGCTCAAACCGGAAAAATGTCCAATCCAATTTAATACTATAAGGTTTGGCTGCGTTGGGTACAATTTATCTCTCTAAGCGATTAACTGACTATACTTACAAACTTTGAGTCTTTGATTTAGGTGTTTGGAAAGGTGTGTGTCCAAATGCTACTTTTAGAATTAATCAACTACAGTGTACGCTTTTTGACAAAGACAAACTCGGGAAAATCAACATACATAATTACGAACTCATAATGTTCCGAGTCAGCGTTCTGTGGGCTGACACTGGGCTGTTGGTTAGCAGGTGCGTGGAAAGAGGGGGAACAGCGACCCTCTTAGTGTAGCATCTGACCCCCCCTCCCCCCTTCTCATTTAAAAAATTGCCAATTTATCATCATTTCCTGTCATTATTTACATTTCTCTGGTAATGCAATGCCATTAATATAATAGCAAAAAAGCCTGTACTAGGTAGATAAAAACACGTAAAGAATACAAAGGACGGTAAAATTATACTAAGCAAGGCTAATTTGGGAGGCAAATGCCCCCAGATATTCGCGTCACTTGACACTTGCCCAAATGAGTGAGGGTCGCTCTCGTCCACTCACACGCTTATTATTCCGCTGTAACTTACATAACGGTGTAAGTGGGTCTCTTCTCTGTGCCCGCAAAGATCATCCCTTAGCTAATTTATTATGGGGTTGCTCACTTTCTTAGCTTTTCGTCCAACTTTTCTCATTCATGTCCTCTTTGTGACCTGACCTCCCCCCACCTCCTAACTGTATTCCCCTTATGATGGAGCCAACGTCATATCACCTAGCTCTAGCTGTCGTGTACGAGTACGACGTGCTAAAACAATAAATAACTATCAGTTTTGACGTGATTATATTATTAATGCTAGAACTTTCAAAAACTAGCCCCGACTGGGACCGAACCCCAGATCTCCTACTATAACAGTTACTTTTCGAAATCTGTTCATATAGTCGTGCACTGGCTGGCCAAACTGACCCCGAGCGGTCAAGTAATGACTGAGGAAAGCCTTGATAAAACCTTCAGTCAGGACTGCATACCGGTGGCTGCAATGAGCCACGTTGAAGTGCGCCTGTGTTGTCTTGTTTTAGCAACCAATGAATCGTCGCTCGTCAGAAACTATGAGAGGCATAGGTTGTCTACTACACGTTTCCACTGTTTTACATTCAAGAACAATTGCGCCATTAAGCATGTACAAGTTAGTCCCGCTGTTTTAACATGGATAGGTATAGAATCCTTGTATACCGATCGACTAGTAGTTTTAGTGAGCCGGTCAAATACCTCCTTTAGGTTCAATGAATTTATGTAGGACTCATGCTAGTCGCAGCAGGTGGTGCCAACGTACTTGAAGGTAATATGAGATTCATAGGCCGACCCAGGAGTGGGTGTGCTACATTTTATGTGTCAAAACGTGTTGTTTTACCGCATGGAAATCAACTTGAATGTGACGTTATTTCTTCATAAATTTTATTTTATTATGAAACACAAATAGTAAGATGGTTTTGGTTGAACGTTTCAAGCTGACCTTAAGTATTATACGCATCCGCTATCGGTTTTTAATTGTTTCTTGTTTGTGTTTTGTTTTTTACTTCCAAGTCGTGTTAGTGGAACAGTTTCTGACAGAAAGATCGTGATACGCCCATGTTCCCAACATAATGTAACCGATAGAGCGAGAAGATGTTCTATAGTTGACTGCGTGAGAGAGACAGACTGCTTGTCTGCATACACTGCTCCTGAGGTAACTTTTCCTAAACTAAACACGCGCTTCGGAGCTGAGTATGGGAATAGTTTAAGTTAAAACGTAGCTCTATTTGCATGTTTTTAGTTTAATTAAGTTCCACTTGGTAATTTCAATATTAACATTTTACTTGAGGCGAAATGGAGCGATGTCAAGACTGTGTCTGGGCCCTGGAGAAGGCGCCGGCCTTGGGTTGTTTGCGCCCAGGTCAAACACCAGAGCCCTGGACTAATTTTGGATTGTATACAGTTTTAATGCATTTTGGAGGTAACACTTTTAAGGGTTTTGCGTTTGTATCTACTTTTATTATAAGTGATACTTTTTCCTAAGGTGTTCAATCAAACAAACATAAAACAAGTGTATGGTTTTGAATTAGGATATAATTTCGACAGTAAAAATACTTTTGTTTATATTGATGTTGAAGAGCATAAGTCAATTGATTATTACCGGCCATTATTATTATTATTTTTATTATTATTATTATTATTATTATTACTATTATTATTATTATTATTATTATTATTATTATTATTATTATTATTATTATTAGTATTATTATTATTATTATTATTATTATTATTATTATTATTATTATTATTATTATTATTATTATTATTATTATTATTAATTTTATTATTATTATTATTATTGTTATAATTATTATTATTATTATTATTATTATTATTGATGTTGAATTGTTATTTTGATGTATGTATATTCAAAAATGTGGGCCCCTAAATCTCGGCACCTCGGGCCGCCACTGATAGGAAATGAACCTCAAACTGCGGTTTATGAGTTTATCAGCCATCTTCCCAGCTATCACGCCAACCGTTTTTATAAGATGCATTTATGGCATAATACATGGGATTTTATTCAAAACTATGTAATTTTCTATACCCACTCTACACGCAACCGGTAAATGCGGTTCAATGGTGGCGCATGTGATTCTAACTTGGGAGCTTGAGGGTTCGATTCCCCACATCAGCAGGCATGATTCGTCACTATAGTGTTATGTCTCATAAAAAAGTTATTTACTTATCAGTCACAATGAGAAAAATTATGCGAGTTCTTCGTAGGCAGCTTTAATATGTGCAGTCAACGGTTTTTATCTTAGAAATCTTTGTCGTGATAGATGCAATGAAGACAATTCCTAATACATTTTCATAATTGTAATAATAAATAATATTTGCTTTACTATCAAATCAGACTATGAAAGATTATTGATATTGAAATAGTCTTATTTTATGTTCATCCCAACGCAGTACATTTTGCAGCCATTTTGAACATAATCTGCAGAACTTGGTAGTGTTTCGCTCCAAATGTTCACCTGCCCAACGAACGTTAGAAACCTTATATTCCTTAGTGAATGGGGTATCGTGTTACACCTCAGTAAGTGATGGGTACGTGCGATGTATTTTCGTTCATGGTGTTTACACTTCAATAGCCAGTATACAAATATATAGAAGCTTATGCACAGTTTCACAATTCAGTATAACTTTCCAATAGTTGAAAAGACCTACCGGGAAAAATAGGCTCCCTCTATAGGGCCCACAATGCGTAATATTAAAAAAAAAAAAAAAAAAAACTATAAAAAATAAAATAATCAAGGTCTGGATAATATGTTTATTTGGAATGTTGGTTTGTTGCGATGATCAGCTAGCTTTTAGACACGATCGAATTAATTTAATGTAGATTGTGGGAAAGACAGCATTTGAAGCACACCTCTCCAATTGAGTCTCGATTGCTGAGCGGATTCGGGCGGTAAACCACTATAGACCACTATATACCACTACTAGACCACCGCCATATACCACTATACCACATGGACTGGTAAGCGGACGCCCAATCGTAGTGTCTAATAATTACTCTAATTAAAAAAAAAACAATTCATTTCTTACAGTTGATTTACTTCATCGGTAAATGTCCACGTACATTTCGTTTACCCATCCATGTTTTAGATAACGTTTTGAAATTGAAGGACCCAACCATAAGGCTTATTATACGCCAAGAACAGTTTACTTTAGGAACAACACAAAAAGTGTTTTGTTCTCGCTTTTTGCTCGTTTTTTTGCTTTAAAGAAGAGCTTGTAAAGAAGATAATTAATCGATCTATGTCTCTTCCTGTTGACAATAGATTGAAAATTATTATGCGACGCTACTTCATTTAGCTAGAACAATGTGTTTGCGCTGTCATCATCTCAATTAGAATGTATTTCCATGTAACCGGAGTAAACCCTTTGAAATTGAAATTGAAATTTTATTCAATGCCATGATCAATAATGTATATCATCCTGCCCATATATACTGTACATGTAGCAGCAATTGAAATCTTATGTTTGAATTTAAGTTTTAATTTTTATAAATTGTGCTAAAATGTGCTATAACATAGATATTGTAGGTAAATGAACAGTGTTACTTCAGTTACGTTTCCATGACTAATCCCATGTTGTCAAGTCAAGCCGCGAGGTTCGCCTCATCGCTGTTTTCGTGTGCGGAAAACGGATCTGCTGTATTATTGAATCGTCCATTAATTTGATTATATTATGTTAGTTGTTTCGCTGGACAAGAATTATCATTACCTCCCTCATATAAATATCAGAACTTTGCAATGGATTTGAAAAGTGAAGATCAAACCAACATCCTCCTGAAATAATAGCAAAGATTACAACCCTAGTTTGTAATCTTTGATGTACCACCTATAGCCGAATTCCAGAATGCAACAAACTTTCAACGAATTACTTGATTAATTCCAATAAGTTAGTGATTAGTCAACGGATTTGTGTCAGAAATAAACTGTGGCTCTTGGGGGTCAAAAAGAGTCATCGTTGTTTTCTTACACAAATCCTTTAACTTATCATTGACTTATTGGAATCACTATGATAACCGCGTTGACTGTTGAATTCTGGAGTTGGTCTTCTGTCAGTATATGTCTACTGTCATTAAATCGTTTGTCATTTTCCTGTAGTTTGAACCAATGGGCTTGCGTGCAAGCTCCACTGTAGGCCTACTGTTCTGGACGTAACCGCTGCCAGTTGCCCTCGGTCCGTAGCAATCCGGTGTGTATACTGTAAACTGTATAATTCAGACATTCCATGCTGCAAGAAGGTATAACAAGTTGTTAATGCCGCGAATTCATGCTATATTTAGCGTAGTCAGAGACAATTTAGACAAAACGCCCTATTAGTAATCAAATCTAGTCTCGTGTAATTATGTCGTGTGGCAAATGGATAGTATCAAAAAGCTGACGGCTGCGACCGACAGCTGCATGTGAATGTTCAACTTTCATGTGCGTGACTGGGGATTGGTGCATGTCTTTAATTCGGGGCTAGACCTGCATTTAGTGTCCGACAACAGGTTGGAAATGCGAAAATAGGTCGATAAATCCAGGAATAAACAGCCCCTATCATGATAGTGCTCTGCTTTGATCTACCTGTAAAGAAGTAATGAAGCGGCGGCAGAGGGAAGCAAGTGTACCGGTACAGACAATGAAATGAGCATTTTCAAGGCAAGAACATATTCTTGATTGTTTTTCCCATTGGGGGTAATTGTCTAGGGCATTCCATTCCTGACACACATTCATCGCTTCATTAACTCTCTCAATCAATCAATAAATCAATCAATCTTATCTGTTTTTCCAATTTTAGAGGTACATAGATATTAGAAAGGTACATTTTCATGCTCTAAATAAAACTAGTTCTTGAGGCAGTGCTTAATGTCTGTTGTAGGTTGTAGGTTGAAACTCTATACTAATATTTGTATCAGATTAGATTTCAGTACTTATAATAATATGCAGTCTTTTAAACTTCAAATGGGCAGGAAATAACAGCAGGAAATAACATAAAATGGAAGTATCTTTGAAAAGTTCTTTGAACAAAATAGGTCATAGGCACCTCGCGCATTGCAAATTACGGTTGCCAGCGCTATCCTTGCGTTTCGGCCCGGCGTGACATCGCCAGTCGAAACTAAATCGTGCGAGTAGTCGAAAGAAATTAGCGCTGCAGTCGGTCACGGCACGTACTACCGTGAGTCAAATGGGCCGTGTCGAGCGGGAATTTGAAACGGGTGGAATCGTCGTGTTGAGAAGTATCTCTGTTGATGAGGCAAGGTTGATCTAGTGGAATCTGTCCAGACCATGGGACCCGTGAGACGGCTGACAAATCATGAGAGGACAGTCTAAGGAATTTCTAGACGTCACAATTGTTGAATTCAAGAGCCAACGCACAATAAAAAGATCGAGAAAAGTTCTTAACGTCAACCTGCCTTGTACAGTCGATCTTTGGGTAAAGTAAATATGCAAATGACCATAGACCCATTTAAATATAATAATAAATAATAATCATAATAAAGCCGGTTTATATCAATCCCTATTAGTGCCTATAGGAGTGCCGAACTGTCTTCATACACCCTAGTGACCCGTACAGTTTTGGGAATACTTGTCAGCTCTCGCCTGTTTACAAAGTTGGCTTTTGAGTAGAAATTCGTATTCCACAGTCCACACACTTCTCAGAAAATAACCCTACTTTTGTCTCTCTCATTTAGGTCTACCATAACTCATTTCATAACGTTCTCTGCAAACCAACATTCTGATGTAAATTAGCACAATTGAGGGGTGCACAAAGCGTATGGAGGTGCCGCTATGATCATATTATGTTGATTGACGACCCATATCCCGTGTGGTGTCCATCATCCTCTGAAGTCGATATGTCGCCAATACTTTAGGTTCTCATACATAATATCAGCATAACTTGTGGTAGCAATCTTGAAACCGAGTGTCAGAACGAACTCCCAAGCCGCAAAACTATCAATATATCGACCTATTTTTTCTATCGGATGATAGACTTATGCATTGTGACTTGTGATCACTTAGGTAGCCGTGTTCACCTGTCACCCTGCGGCATTTACTAGGGTTACTCTGTAGCCAATCATAGGTCAGATATACTCAGACATGTGTGCCGATTGAAAGAAGATAGGTATTGTTAAAAAAATTATAAACAAAGACAGTTCAATAACCTCAAAATGGCGAGAGCACACGAAATATAACTAAATATCTCTTGATATCTGCTACGTACATCGTGTGGGCTATAAAATATATATTAATATATAATTATTGTAAATAATCTTCAAAGACAATAACGCTTCGCTGAAACAGAATATTCCTAACAAGGAATGTAAAGAATGCAAAGTTATTGGAACTATCGATATGTGGGCAGCTGGAAGTATTGTTGAGATTGCACTTTTAGGCGATAGCCTCGGTAAATGGTAAGAGTTGACTCGGGCTTATTACAACATAGGGTTAGCGAGCGTTCGGGCCCCCGAAGGCCTTATAAACTATGTTGAACAACACTACTCACGGAGATATCATGTTAACATGTTAGTTTAAGAACAGACCGCATTGGAAACATGTTCCAATATTTCTAAGTGTAAATATTAGTTTCATTCGCAGCTTTAATAAAGTGGTAACACAAATGCTGTGCTGACTAAACTAAATGGTTTTTAGCACGATCGGAATCACAGCATTGCCATATTATGGGTATGACTAAGAAATGCTAGGAAATAAATTCAAAAAAAAAAATCAGTTGTGAGTGTTGCTAAACAGGGACTTACCCTGAATCAGAGTCACCCCACTTGAACTAAGTCAATATTTATTTCGCAGTGGACCCTTATACTTGGGCAAATTCTTCATTATATAATGGCAAACACAGAAGAAAATTGTGCGATGTAACTCTGCTTATTATTGCGCTGTTGCATGCAGCATGATATTACCTACGAAACGGAAGCAAGGTAAGAATATTGGCAACACAGCAAAATGGGCAGATCTAAGTGCGCAAATGGACTATGGACCAGTCGAGCAATATTGTGCTGGAACTCTTAGCCAAGGAGAGGAAATTGAACGACCTATATCGCGCTCAGTTCTGGAGGGTGGATGTCTACTTGTGAATTTTTGATAACACAAGCACGGTTTTGAAAAGATTCTTTGGCAAAATTGTGTAACTTTTTGAATTGTTCCATCATTTTCACGGTATATGTTTTTATTGTTTCAGAGAAAACTAAAGTATTCATAAACAGATTAACCTAGTTTTGGTCCCGTCTGAGAAGACTCGTTTCCTCCGCTGGTCAAAGTTAGCTACTCTCATTGCTTACGCTATGGGGAATTAGGTGTGATATGTAAACCATTCTGAGTGAACGTATATACCAAATGATGCATTTCTTTGACTTTCTTATTCATTCCTCTGTCTCTTTTTTTAAAGCTTTTTCTTGTGTATTTGGGGTTTTAAATGAGGCGTCTGATAGGACCGTAGCGTAACGCTGATGAAAATATCCGCTGAAATCAAACCGTCAGCATTTCGCATCCAGACCGTAAAGTAAAGACTCGATTAAAGCTTCATTTGCTACGCGATCCAAACGAATCTTTTCTGTATCAGCGAGCAATTAATGCAGACAACTTTTGGAAAAGAATCGCACTGAGAAAGTTAGAAGTGATTGGAGTGTTCAGTGTTCACTGTAGGAACGAAGAAGTATTGTACCTATCCGTATTTTATCAATGTTTAAGGGAACCGTGTATAGGTATCATTACTCATTCTAGATTTCATAAAATGCATGCTAATATCGTGATATCTTTGATGACACTGGACATTTCGGGACTCCCTCGGTTTGGCTGGGTTTGTCAAAGCTTTCTGCTCCAGCCAGATAGCCAGATAGAGAAAAACTGACTCATACAAACAGGGCGTTTCGAGACGGCCAATATCATCTTGTACAACAGTGGTGAGTGTTGGGTGGTTGACTACGGACAAAATATGTCAGTTTCTTGTCTAAAGCATCACCTCACACCTAACATAATCTTACATGTGGTGTCAAGTGCCCCTGTGGCCAAATGTCCCTATGGTCAAGTGTCCCTGTGACTAACTGTCCCTGTAACAGAGTGGTCGCAACGATGTTCTCGTAACGTCAGGGGGGGGGGGGGGCATTATATTATATTCAGCCCATGTGAAATAAATTTCTCGTTACAACACTGTCCAACTATACAATTATACTTTTTTAGTGGTGAACTGCTTGGAAATGAATGCAAATCCTGGACTCCTGAGATAAGAGACTTCCTAATATTAGGCTATAGTTTCATGTTCGGATCGCTGGCCAAGGAAAACTCTCCGGCTCTGCACTTTCATTAAACGAATATCAACGACATGGCCTACCTCGGCTCTTATTTTCCGAAGCATAAAACCCCTGGCTTCCCTCACTTCCATTAAGAAAACAGACTACGCATGTACCGGTACATCAATATTATTATTTCACTATACCATAATAAATATCTGAACCAAGCATTCTCATCTTGCCATTTCACTTCCACTTTCATCTATTTTTCTTTCCTTCTACTGTTGGTTTTCATCGAAGTGAAGTAGTGGTATAGAGGGGCCCACCCTCTCTTGTTGTTTCAATTGAGTGTAGGCTACCTACAAGAATTAATCAATGGTACGCCCGCAGTGCGCGGAGGAAATTAGGCGAGAGATAGAACCTCAAACGATGCATCCACATTCCACTCACTGTGTCTCAATTATTGAGATTATTTTTACTATACGTGGGTTTGGCTGTAAGGTTTACATTCGGCTGGAATTCAAATTCAAAACGGGAAAATAAAAATACCTTTCTCATTTGGAAATGTGCAGGGATAGGAAGTTGTTTACAAGACTTTAATGCGCAGCGCAGAAGGATTGCCTGAGTGATTGTAGTGCGGTTGTATTTGGATAAATTGAAAGTGCAGCCTACCATGCGCTAATGTATAGATGTATTAACATCGAATACACTCCAAGTCTACAAGAATGAAGACACTCCCACTGTTGTGTTGTTAGTACTTTAATTAAGTAAACTGAACTTGTGTATACTTAATGATTATTACCGAAAACGTGCATTGCCCGTATTCCGTAGTCATCAAGGAGACAGTTACGTATCGTATTTATGTAGGTTCTAGGTTGTGTTCGCTTTGGACATACGATTTGTGAAATGACACCGAAATATGCGGAGTGGCTTCAGATACCATCAGTAGGACCAAGAATGCCATTAGAACAACTTACATCCACCGTTTCTCCGAGCAGTTCTTGCTTGCTAGGACCACCAATGTCTTTGTTAACTCTTCACTGCCTCTGATTAAATGAAGCTGTGATTTGATTAGACAGGTTGGCTACCATCATCTTCGATACAGGGGTATACACACATCACATCGTAACAATGGTGTGTGCTCGTTCATCCCACTCAAACAATGTTAGTTGACAGCCGGCATCTATTTTCATAGTGACGTCAGTACGTCACAGTCGCAGGCTTGCGCCACCTTTCACGCGCTGTTTCTACGAAGAAGATCAATAGTACATAGCCCGTATATCACTTACGCCGCCTAGTAGTGTGAACTTGTCTTCACTTCATAGTTGGGACTCCCCCCTCGTTTCAAGTAGATGGCAGAATGAGTGCTGTAGACAATTAAGTTGGTACTAATGGACAATGCTATTCGTCAATGAGACCAGTTAGCGTCTTACAAAGTGTTCTAACGTTCCAGAAAACGTCTCTTTATGGTATTATAGAGAGTGTTGTTAATTGTTATACTTGCACGCAAGACAAAGCTGCCTAGTGATTACACCCGTTTACACCGTTCAGTTTGGGAGCGTCACTTGCAGAGTGTTCTGCTTCTCAAAGATGTTAAATGATTTTGACTCACGATTTTGACGGTAACGCCCCTAAAACTAGGATGGATACTATTTATCTCGAACGACAAAGAAGAACACAGACTGGTACAAATAAATCATCTTGTGACAAAAGGATAGTAAGAAAGAAAGAAAGGAAGAAAGAAAGAAAGAAAGAAAGGAAGGAAGAAAGAAAACAGTTATCGGTTCACACATGAGGGCAACACTTAAGTTTGTTGACGCTTACGTCTTCTAGATCCTATAAAATGATTTCTCAACTACGCTTTTGACAAGAACCTTCACTATTGCTATTGTGAGTGCTGTGCTCTATAGTCTATTGTAACTCACAGTCGCATTCGGCCATGCGTTGGGCTTAGTTGGAGAACAGCATACTTGCGCTTTTCTATAATTCTCGTAATAATCCTAAATGTGCGACATTTGCACCGTCTCGTAAAAACATTAACTAATCAAATTTTTGTTACGAAAAAATAATGCATTTCATTTTTTGTGCAGTATCGGGTGATTCCTCCATACAGAGAATATATCATATCAAATTGTTGTACCACTCTAATTTCCGTCCGCTAATTGTGCTTCATTGATATTCAAACTATACGATAAGGCTGAAACACTATTATCTTCACTTTGTTGACAAGTAATGTGTGGTTCGTGCTATCTTGCATTGCTTTTTAGATATCACTTCGTAACATGTGCGCACATTTCAGGCATGGGGGCGAATTGTCAATTATCAGCAGACAGTATAAGTAGTAGTCTTTAGTAAGAACCCTCTTATTGGGGCAGCCAACGTTTCGGAAAACGCATCTGCAGTTCAATTTGGGAAGAGTATGTAGGAAGAGAAATAACATACTAAAAAAAAATGGAATAGCATTTGGATTTTTAATAATTTATTCATAATAAGTAAGTTCGTCAGTCAGTATCTGTCACAGCTCAGCATATTTCGAACATTTTGGCAAAAATTTAGACCTTCACACTAACTTTAACCGTAACCGATACCGTAAGTAAAATTCGCCACAAAGGTGAGGGGGGGCGGGGGGGGGCACTCCCCCCCCCCCCGATAATTCGTACCCTGGGCAAGTAAAGAGGTTTGAATGATTGGAGCCAGAGATACTGGGCGAGCCAATGAGAGCGCGATTACTGATGTGCTGACGTGTAAGCGGGAACACTGCTATCACAGAGTGTAGGAAGCGAAACGCAACCCCCTAAAGGCTAGCTTTGCGATATTGGAGCGCAAGCAGAAATTGTTTTTCATGGTGTGTTCACTATATGTCTTTTATTTTAGTATTTTGCATTGCATGATTATCACAATACCCGTCCGTCTATTGATATTCTCCTATATTCACAATATTATTTCGTATTTCCTCTGTCTGTTTCAACATATAGTTACTTTTTAAATAACAAGTATAAACTAAAACTGGAGTAAATATTGTATGAAACAACAAATCGATAGATACCATGCCATTAAAATATAATCAAAAACCAAAGTAGAGATATCAGCGACCGCCGGCTCTTGTAACATATTTCATATTCTGAACACTTGTCATAACACTTGCACCAACGTTTTCTCTACACTAACAGCGCGATGCCAAATGCCCAAAAAAAAACAGCAATTTCATGATATTTTAAAAATGGTTTTCCAAAATAGTTAACCACAATGTACAGGTATCAAAACCTTTGTTTACATTTAATCTGCAACCGTGCAAAATTTTATTTGCGGCAAAGTCTTCCTGAGAGGGCAGGAAACGCTTACTCCTAAAGGTGAAAAGCGTCCGTGAGCCCAAAACTTGAGGACGATGATGATTCGTTTTGCTTTTCGCTATTTTGCCGCGTGTTTCAACCGTTATTTTTTTTAACCTTTTAAAGGTCGCGAACGCTTAAAATGAATAAAACAAGTGAAATACAAGCCTCGCGTTGTAGTCTCGTACTATCAATGTCTCTGATTGTATGAGCGGACTTGTTCTTATCAAAGCCATTAACGAGCTCATCTAAGATGTTGTACTTTCGCATCCATAAGTCATTCATCTTATTCATCTGTTGAGTAGTTGCAGAGCTTTATTCGATACCGATACAATTTCAAGTAGTTAGTGTTACTTTTTCATCGTTATCATTTTTTTTAGTGAGACATAATGTATCATATTTATGTAATGGGATTCTCAGAATGTGGGCTGATGATTTATGAATGGTGTTGGTTATATGACAAGACAACTAAAACGAATGGTGGAGTGGACTTGCTGGGCCGCCACCCAAGTCCACCGTGCTTTTGTCAACCCGTACTGGCTACTGTGAGAGGCTGATGACAAAACTATGCTGTGAATCGAGTGCGAACTATCTTAAAGATAAGGAACTAGATTAGAACATAAGTTACCCTTGTACCAGAAACAAGCAGAGATAACTCTGACCAAAGTGGAGTGGTTGCCTTTTTTGGGTGTAGATATAATAATCAATTAAAGCATAATATATAATTACATGATCAAGTTTGGCCGTTCAACGTATTGTACTAGTTTGTAAATATGTATGAATTGAAACCTGGAATTCATTGTTAAACGCAAATTTGATCGTGTCTATACAAAATAATTCCACAATACAAAATAATTCTGAGTAATACCGGTAAACTATACCAGCTTGAGAATTGTTATACAGTTTCCGATGCTAGACTCAGAAAAAAAATGAATTGGCCTAAAATAAGTAGCGACACTGGTGTAACACTATCTGGCATATTTTTTAGAAACATCTTTTCGTTGGTTTTTAAGTTTGAAAAACAAAAACTAATGAAAAAACATAAACATTATAAAACTTTGATAATACACATTTAAATTGTAAGCTTGTGGGTGGTACTTTCTTGTCTTCGATAACATAACATATTGAGTTGAGTGTAACTGATAATGTTTTATCAACATCGTTTGAGAGGCTGCGCCGCTTGCGGGGTCACATCATTATAAAACGACACATGATGTAATTAAAAATACCGTTTAATTTCATTCAAATTAAATACCTACTGAGAAAGAAAGTAAACAAATCGTAAAGGTAGATATACATGTTAAATTATTAATGTATATATTTGAACTACTAATTACTTTCCCAGAACGCGAATTGGTTTTTCGTATAATCTAATAATTGTTAATCGTAATAATTGAATGCCCTAGGGGTCCATGAAATGATTGGGTATAAATGAACACTCGTCAGCATAACCTTTTGGATAATGTAACAAATATCGAATACATTTCAACTCAATTTACTTGTAGTCCCTGTGATTTCCCTGCGGAAGGTATTTCCTTGACTTTTCGTCAATATATTATGCCATAGTTTATCAAAGAACTTATTCCAGAGCATCTGCTATGCGATGCCAAGAAAATATGAAACGCTACCAACTGTAGACATTAGGTGACACAGTCATGGCGGTATGAAATCATTTGTATTTGTTATCTACCCAGTCAGTTACAAGTAAGTGTATGGATTACAGTGCAGTCTGAGCAAGTATAAGTGAAGAATAATAAGGAGAAATTTAAGCAGAATAATGTCTCGTGATTTGATGACGCGCACGGAAGCAATAAACACAAATATTTCTGAAATGAGTGATTCCAAGAAATAACTCCCCGTTTCTTTTCATAAGGTCACTACATTCTCAGAACGCTAATAACAAAGATGCTCTTTTGGGATGGGAACTGAGTCATAGGATACAAATCTATCGCAATCTATTATTTTTTTTCACATAGTACCGACAGATTTTGCTCGGACAATAAAATTACGGTAAATCTGAAAAGTAGGATTTTTTTTTCAAATTGATCACCTCATTATCAAGAATGTAATGAGCAAGCTCGCCCTTGTGGCGGCATCTCTCACTGGTTTAGCAAAACGGCGCCTATCTTATCGACTTCACGCGCCAAGCGGACTAGGTTATAACTTGAAGTAATTCGTGTGAGTGGTTGCTCCCTCACAATGTCCCCCACATTCTGACATAGCAACCGATAAATAAACAGTGGGGGAGTGGGTGGGCGCCAACCGGTTAGCGCCATAGCGACAACCGGTTTTCTTCAAAGCGTCGAATGGGTTTAAAAGCGTTCGGAAGTAGTTTTGACGTTTTTACTCAACAAATTTCTCTTAAACAAATAATAGGATTGTTATGAAAATTTACCTACTTGCAGAGGGATGTCATATCTACGGATGGTAGTAAGTACATTTGTGACAAGCCAGCTCAAAAATAATATTCTCACGTTTGAATTATGCAAATAAATCACTTTCATCGAAAACGTTCGGCGAAATAATACGGAGAATCTGTTTAAAAATGGGTACATTGTTTTTGAATAGGTTGGTGACAAATGTACTTAACACATCCCTCTACAAATGGGTAAATATTTATAACAATCCTAGTATTAGTTTAAGAGTAATTTATTTAGTTGACGGCCAATACATCTGTAAAACTCCTACTGCTGAACGCTATGACAAATTAGAATAACTCGCCTATACCACAGAGTGGATTCGAAAGATGGTTCGGTTTAGCCGCGGCCGCTTCGCTAGTATAGTGATGATAAAGTGTTGATACCGCTCCTCCTTAACACTACTGTTATAGTAGTTACCATTGGTGAGCCATTGAGCATTGCCATTTCTCAGTGGAAAATTAAAGTAATGTTATCATAATGAGTAAAGTAATGTTAATAACTTCTAAATGGACTTGTGAGTAAAATTTTTTCGAACGTAATTTACCCACGCAAAACTATGCAAGATGCATGTATGTCTGTTAGTTGAGCCCAACCACGATGCCTCATGTGTAAGTATTATACACATTTCCTAAAAAAAACTCTCAAAATAATGGAATATTGAAATACACAACTTTTGCTGTACTTTGATCTGCGCTGTGTTTAAACCGCCTTCATTGCGTTCAAGCTAAAGGGTGAATAGTAGGTCTATGTAGTACGGGATCGTCTTCAGAAGGCTTCATTAAGGGCGAGATGGCTAATATTCATCAGGAATGCCATTCTTTCCTGAACAAGAAGGAGAGGGGCGTCATTCTTTGCACTTTGCTAATCATGTGCTGCTGCTGTTAGCTAATAATCATGTGCTCTTGTGAACATTGGTAGAATAGAGCTTTGAATAAGTATTGCAAAGAAGATAAGTGATCAAACAAAATCATTCGTAAAAAATTAATGACAAACACACGTATAATGCATTGATTTGCAAAATTTGAGAAAATTGCCCCCTTGATTTAAAACACTAGTGCGGCGCAGTTTGTACTGCAACAACTCATTCAGTTCGAATGCAGAAGTCTCCTCTTTCAGTTCATAGTTAGTATTCAGTTCATAGTAGGAATTATAATTGAATTCTACAATTTACTTTTTAATCTATCAATAATATTTGCAAATCTAAATATCGATGTGTACTCGCTGGTATGCCCTAAAGCAAGAGACGCACAATGCGTTGTGTAATTTCCCCCACTGCAAATCAACGGGTATATGTAAACAAGAAACATTTAAATACACATTTATACATCAATGAATTGCGTTATGAGATGAGCTACCACTTCTGGGCGGCTACTGTTCAGCAACCAATACACAACGTTATTCATCTTCGACACAAAACTGATCACGTCTTAGGACTTCCTTGCCAACCATGATCATTGACTTGTTTCTTAAACATAAATAAATACACTAGTTTCACTCTTTATTTCGAATGGACTTTCATTAGATATTCTTGGACCCAGGTAGTATACACTACAAAAATATATGATATGTTCTAGACTTTCATGAAATATCAGAAATATTTTGTTTGTTATTCATATTTTGAAGACATTTACAGCTAAACTAACCTTTGTTGTATAAAAAAGTGAAGAGCTCGAGCAATTCAAGTATCATTATTTCATCTAGTAAATGCAATCTTCAGCAGACCTTTAACAGGATATCGACGTGACATACAATTTGAAAATAAAAGCACGAGAATTATTTACTTTTAATTAAACTTTTAAATTACTTTATTGATGTTTATTTGAAGATCGATCTATTTTATCCCGCGTCTATTGGAAACTCACACACATTCTCTATTGTGAGCGTGTTTTTTGGTCATGTAGTTTTGACTCTGTGGTTGCGGCGAGCGAGGTAACGCGCTGAGTATTGGTACTTGTCTTTGTGCTGCAGTCACCAGTCACCAGTAGTCACCACTCAAAGACGGACGTGAATCACCAATCACTGCGTGAATTATTCAGTTCTATCAAACTCCCCCATAAACATTTTTACCTTTTGTTAAGTTTCTTTGAAAGCAGGAATACGAACGCATACAATCGACGGAAGCTCTGTGATCGGAATACTGAATGGATCAATGGAATTGTGTGGCAGCACTCATAGACATTGTATAGCTGCGCACCGCGTTTTACGAAACAATGGAATTCAGTTATTTCACAAAGTGTTTTAATTTTTCTGAGGATTTCATTTTTTTTAATGTGATCGGAAGTTCCCAGTTATTGACGTTCATCGCACAAGAAGGAACAGCGCCAGATTTATGTGCATATAAAAATTTACGCCGTTAATGAGGTCAGGAGGAATTTCAATAATCAAACTAACAAGAAGTCGTGGCAAATAAAACAAACTACCTGAGTATAATTACATTTATTTGAAAACTGTGGCAATGTTTTGAATTATTTTCATTACATTGCACCTTAGTATAATATACCCTAGGTATAAACACAGACAACAATCGGTTTCGCTTAGTTTAGCAGAAAAACACGAACAAGAAAACCGCCCAAGGCAGCCAATGGTGTTTTATGGGACCATCATTTTACACAATATTTCTATTTGTTTTGACCGAAATTTTGAGTTATGTTTATGAATATGAATTGAATTATTGAAATCTATAGTATCTCCAGATATACTTTTCATTTCACCTATTCTGTACAGAAAACGTGATATTTGAGAATGTAAATATGTGTATTTGTTAAAACCGCCTCCTCAGTTGATTTATGAACTCGAAACTCGACAGGAGGGGGTACAATTCACAACTCTCGGTACCAACGAAGGTATTTCGCGGCCCACACACTCGTGCACGCAGCCATGCAGCCACGAAGCACACCCTGAGCCTAAACCAGCCATGCGTGTCGGCTGGTGCTTACTGGCCATAACACTAACTATAACAATAAATTATGGATGGACAGAGTACAAGGGAATTCAAGAATCGTGCATGCCACACTTCGACAAATCGAAATATTTAGTTTGTTCGCACTTCCTCCTGGGAAAACTGACCAGCGCTCAAAGTGTATTCATTTAAAGCGACAAATTTGGAACATCTTTCGTCCAACTTTGCTTAGCGGTGTCACGCATTTAGGCCTGTACTGTGGGAGTTCTTATAGCCGAGTACGGTAGCACATGGCAGCACATCATTATTCCCTTACAGCTAATAGGCGGAAATGGACAACCGCGGTTCAATCTTCAGTGGTTAACAGGACATAACTGTTTAGACGTATAGCTTAAGCTCATGAGAGGCAGCCACTAAATTCAATTACATACATTACTTGAAAGCAGTGCCCCTCTTTGTTTGATAATTATCATATTTTAGCAACGAGGCTAATCTAGATTCTAGACGATGCGTGAGTAGTGGCCTGTGACACCCGTATCTCAGTCAGGAGTCAAACATCTGAATTATCACGGACACTGAATGGTTCGCCAGCGTTATAACACTTATAAAACCAATGTGTGTCCTGACGAAGGCCTTGGAGGGGTCCGAGACGTCTTTGTTTCATGAATAAGTGTCCTTAGCCAAGGTTGTTTTTTTTATTGTTATTCATTAGCCTACAGATCTGCAGCTAGGTGTAGTTATTCAGAAAGGGACTGACTCATAAATAATGGGCCTAATGGTTGCTAGCATTGATTAGATGTACAGCTAACAGTTATATTTTAAATACCAAACAAGTCCATATTATACATGCTCACTCAACAAAATGAACTCATAGAAATGGATATTTTTCATTTTCGTTGTTCAAGAAAGAAAGAAAGAAAGAAAGAAAGAAAGAAAGAAAGAAAGAAAGAAAGAAAGAAAGAAAGAAAGAAAGAAAGAAAGAAAGAAAGAAAGAAAGAAAGAAGAAAGAAAGAAAGAAAGAAAGAAAGAAAGAAAGAAAGAAAGAAAGAAAGAAAGAAAGAAAGAAAGAAAGAAAGAAAGAAAGAAAGAAAGAAAGAAAGAAAGAAAGAAAGAAAGAAAAGCACTCGGGCGAATCTTATTGTTTGTTGTTTGTAGGTTGGCAGTAGACGCTACGCAATACGCATGTTGAAACGCCGGCTTGTTAAGTGGTTCCTTAAAGACCC